>OZ024866.1:45208967-45321467 GCA_964017155.1 Oasisia sp. SBJ-2009
ATGACCACAGTGCTGTCATCATGCCACAGTCCACACTGTCTCCTCTCTCATTACATCAACAGGTTCTCCTCAGCAGGACGTGTCTGTTAGGACAGGTCTCAGAGTACAACCAGCCTACACGGGGTTGTTTACAAGTACCAAATGTATCACCATTAGTACAGAGAGCACTCACGTTGTAAGTCTTAGACCCTCCCTCAGTAGTGTTTTAAAAGATGAAAATTATTGCGAACGAAAAATGCATGTAATGTGTGTCATATTCATTAGACTATTAAGAGCTACTCAACCAAATCTGTTTGTCTTTCTGAACTTGCCACACAAACGGTTACTTTCCAAGATGACAGTTAGTAAATAGCAGTAGTTAATGTAATCTGTCACTATACAGTACTACACGACAAACAAACGTTGGTGAGAGACACCAGGTGGCAGCACATGTTTCCATAATACATGCCACCGAGAGTTTGACATTTTCTCAAAGAAGTTTAATTCGGACGCAGACCGTGACCCCTACGTCTTACGTATGGGGTCGTTTTATAAATAAATCAGTTCACTCACTAATACAGTATACAGTAGTCTTCATTATCGAAAAACCTATTCATGGGCGAGGAATAAAATGAAGTAATGACTGGTCTTGGACAGTTGGTCCTGGACAACTGGTCCTGGAGAATTGGTCCTGGGGGATTGGTTTTGGATGATTGGTCCTGGCAGATTGGTCCTATAGGATTGGTCCTGGACAATTGGTCCTGGAAGAATGTATGTTGAACATATGCTTTGGGGTTTTGACACGGCTACTGATGAAGCCACACTACAAATGTGGTGCATTGTGGGAACAAATGTGGTGCATTATGGGAACAAATGTGGTGCATTATGGGAAAAGTGCAATCACTCACCAGATACCACATGCGTGGCCACATGGGGTCGGAGAACATCCGGGACCGACTGTCCCTCTTAACCCTTCGCTTCACTACCTGCTGCTCCAGCCATCTCACCTGTAACACGACGGCAAGGAGAGGGTTAACATGATATGTCGGTGAACGGGTTGGATTTGCATTTCTTCAGAGCCATGAGGCTTAAGTGTGCATGCTGATAATGTCATGCCACAAGTATGTTGTCATGTAACGTGTAACGTGTAACATGTAACGCCCTTGTGGTTTCTATGTAACTAAATCTTTGCTAGGGTAATTCTCATGATCCCAAATGATAGACATCAGAAACACACAGCTCATGTTTATCGCCTACACAGACACAGTCACACACAGACAGAGACACAGACACACAGACACACAGACAGCAGACAGATTCTATAACACGTATTCACTTCTTCAATTGTACATGTCTGGCAGTGTACTCAAATGAAACAGTATCATTTAAGTGTCTTCACCACAAAGCTCAAACATGCAGCACTACATAACATCACAGCTGAACAGTGAGTCAGCATCATGCGTTTAACCCGGCCATCCTGAATAAATATATTATATTAGTATCAGTATTTATATGTATGTATATTATATTTATAGTATGTATATTAGTGCATAACATCACAGCATCATTGCTACACAGTGGTAGTAGAATTTGGTAACTGTCGTCACTGAATTAAACCGTCCACATAATACAACTTTGAACACATCTAGTCGACACTGAACAGGAAGTTGTAAGTGACTAACTCAACACGTGGTTCAAAAGAGACACTTCCTCCTTCCTCACATTTCCTTATTACTGAGCATGAAACAGATCTACACAACACAAAGCAGCCGTCAGTCAGGACAACCCAACCAGGCGTATGTAATCCACATACGATGGTACAACAATGATTGATTGCATGTAACAGTACATAGTCAATCGGGTCCAATTTAACACAAGTAATCAGTTTCTCTTTTTGCTGGGTACATAACCATTCGTCGGTGATCTAATATAATTTTAACTAATAATTATTTGTCTATTTCAAGAACGAAAATCTTATTGTTGATCGTGCATACTGATCAGGAATAACAACCATTTCTCACTTGCTCCTGGTGGTTACGCCTGTATACATGTTATGTTTACAGCCACAGTGAGTTTTGAACAACAAAATGTTTTGGCAATTTTACTACCGGTAATCTAACTCAAATTGTCATGGGTGGTAATAACTCCAACATTTCTGGTAGTCAACAGGACTCCACAGTTGGCAACTCTGGAAGACCTCACATATATCTGGTAGTCATATGGACTGTTGAAAAATATTTCCAAATGTTGTGGTAGTTCATCGGACTACTGAGCACTGTCATCTTTGGTAATCCGATCAAGTTTGTGGTAGTCCAACGGACTACCAGACTACCACTATTTCGACCCCTGAGTGTATGTATGTGTACACATACCCAAACTCAGATTGTATGTTCACGCCACAAACACTCACACCCAAAGAGACAGTTTTGCGGGCTAGAAATCTGTGTGAATTACTGTGCAAATGTTAAAATCTTGACAAACCTAACTTCTTTTAGCCACGCTAAACAACAGACCAAGCTTGTTTTTAGCCATGCTAGATATATGACCTAACTTCTTTTTAGCCACACTGGACGACAGATCAAAGAAAAAACATCAACCTCAATCTCCTTACCAGGTAGAATTAATTTCCATAAATTTAGAGTATTTTAGCATGAGAACGGGAGTGTGTCTTATGGGTGGGAGAGTGTCAACCATGAAAGCTAACACCCTCAATTACGAGATGATTTTGATGACAATCGACTGGTAACAACATAACACACCACTCTGTCTTCACTGTAGTGCCCTGTCATGTGACTCTACAAGTCATGCTGTGGGCAGCTGTATAACACAAGTAAATGAAGGAAACTGCTACCACTGGAAATGGGAAGTGAAAGTCACACAACCATTAAACCTGCCTAGACTAATATTTACTCAATCAACAACATCGGGAAGTATCTTTTGTCATTTTACACTCCCTCTGCCTGCTCCTACAGCCTCCTACAGCCTCCTCCCCCAGCCAGGGGAAGTGAGCCGGGGACTGAAGTCTGTTTTCTCCCACGTTGACCGGAAATGAGAGGACCACTGCAAACTGAACAGCTGTGGCTGCAGTGCAGTGCCACGCCAGTTGTGCTCCTGGGAAGTGGAGCCTCCAGGGAAGGGACCACTTATTTCTGGCCGAGAATGTTGCTGGATCCAGAGGAGGTGGTTAGGGAACAGGTTAGACATGGTGGGTGGGGTCAGTCCCCCTTCCCTTCCCTTCCCTTCCCTTCCCTTCCCTTCCCTTCCCTTCCCTTCCCTTCCCTTCCCTTCCCTCTCCCTTCACTTCCCTCTCCCTCTCCCTCTCCCTCTCCCTCTCCCTCTCCCTCTCCCTCTCCCTTCCCTTCCCCCTCTATCTTCCTGAGTCTCCCTTCCCTCTCCCTCTCCCTCTCCCTCTCCCTCTCCCTTCCCTTCCCTTCCCTTCCCTTCCCTTCCCTTCCCTTCCCTTCCCTTCCCTTCCCTTCCCTTCCCTTCCCTTCCCTTCCCTTCCCTCTCCCTTACTGAGTCTCCCTTCCCTTCCCTTCCCTTCCCTTCCCTTCCCTTCCCTTCCCTTCCCTTCCCTTCCCTTCCCTTCCCTTCCCTTCCCTTCCCTTCCCTTCCCTTCCCTTCCCGAGTCTCCCTCCCCTCCCCTCCCCTCCCCTCCCCTCCCCTCCCCTCCCCTCCCCTCCCCTCCCCTCCCCTCCCCTCCCCTCCCCTCCCCTCCCCTCCCCTCCCCTCCCCTCCCCACTTATTCAGGTTGTACATTCCATCTATATTTTAAGTAATCTAATTTACTCAATCTTTTATACATCTTCTTCTTCCATTTTAATTACCGGGGTAGTCACATTTTATATATTCAGATTATAGTAAAATTATTATCCTAGTTTATTTTATTGTTTTATAATTTTACCAGACATTATAATCAGTTATAATTTATACACGTGTATATAAATGGGGGTAGAAGTTCCAGGATATGGCGGTCCTTTCCATCACTGATTCACGCAGCAACAATAGACTTAAATATTTTTTTTTCAAGCCAAGCGAGTAATACATATGGATAAACTAGATTTACATAAATAAGTTCATTGAAACAATCTGGTATCAATGGCCCTAGTTTCCCACCAAGTCAATGTTGTCTGATCACATGACCTGGTCCAGTGGGACGTAGTCTTGGAGGACAACTTCTTAAGTTGACCCACACCACTGAGTGGCCACACCCAGATGACCCCTGGTCAGTGCTGAGCACACTGAGATGACCTGGTAAGTGGACATGTGCTGGGGTCACTGAGTGGACAGTGGGAGGCTGGACTCACAGTGATAAAGACCAGTGGACTGTGGCCGGCTGTGGTCATCCCTGACCAAGGCCCACACTGACCAATGTCCACCTGTCTACTGGGTAATACTTCTCCGCGACTACTGCAAGATTTGAATTTGAGCCGCTGACATAGTATTGGAGGGCGGGCGCTTGCTGACGCTTGCTTGCTGACGCTTGCTGACAGGCGTCAATGGAGGCCGTGCTGACAGCATGCCACATTCATCCCTGTCACTCTGTCACAACCAACACCGAGTGCGTGCCACAGCTTTGATGTCGGATCAAATGTCAGAAATGATGTGTAAACAGTAAAAAGATCAGCACTGCTTTGAATCCATCCATCGCCTGGTGCAAAAACGACCAGATCTAATCCCAGCCACGCACGGGTATAAATAGAACAGCACGGGCGGAATGTATCACTACTACAGATGTACTTCTTCTACAGACCGCCACATCTATGACAACTGTTTCATGGTTCCTTTATGTGACGATGTTGCTGTTGTTTTTATTGTTGTCAAGGGCTGCGTCAGTGTGAGGTACATTGTCTTGTAGCCTCACGAGGGAGGCGCCTGTGTACATCTACACACGTGGGGGTCAGCACCGCCAGCCGGCACACACGCGCCAGCCCGCAAGTGCGCTTAGCTAGAAAAACACACGTACACGCGAACACATGGTGGCACCTTCGCCTCAATCATGACAGCAAATGGTGGCAATTTCTGCCACATCCCAAACATCTGGTTTGAGATTCTCAAAAGGCCAACGCACGCTTACCGTTTTATTCACGATAACGGAAGGGTTAAGTTACTCAGGCCTGCAGAAATTACACATCTGTGACTTAGTAAAGATCATCTAAACTGTTTACTTTATTATAATATTTTAGGTTACAATGCTATCTCCATAGTAACGATGTTAGAGGAAAATGTCAACAAAGTCAACTGAATAATAAACAACTTTAAATATTATAATTATAAAGTTAAATTACACTATTATACAAGTCAACATAATTTGTGTTATTAAATAGTGTTGTAACATTGTTTTGTGGCAAAACATCCTAGTTGTGACTAACACTGGAAGTTATAGGAAAATAAGAGCTGGGTGTAATTCCTCTCATTCCTTAGGAGCTCCTTGGCAGTTGGCTCACATAATCCACACCGTGACAGAAGACCCAGGACAGACCACATTGAGCTATGACAGAGGACCACCACAGACCATATTAAGCTATGACAGAGGACCCATGACAGACCACACTGAGCTATGTCAGAGGACCCACAAACTCTCTTACGTAAACAAGTACCACAGCTGACTGCCTGACCTTGACATTCAATTTAGGGCTTCACTTAAAATGTTGGTGAAAGATGAACTAAGTAACCTAATCTGATATCAAAGCATTACTGTAAAATATACATCAATCAAACATTAGTCGCATTTTAGATGATTATTATACTGTTGAACCAAAGTTATAAGAAATATAATAACGGGTAAGAAAGCAGAGCTTGAGATAAGATAACTCCAGCTCAGATTGTATTCAGAGGCAGGTCATGTCTAACAGAGGCTGGACCCAGTACCCAGGTGAAGACAGCCTCCAGTGGTAGACCCAGAAACACAGATATATCAGTGAGTGAGGTTGTGTCTCCAGGCTACTGTGTGACAGCGTACCTGGCAACAACACCCAGAACAGGTGACTCTCCTCCCTTCCACACACCTGACACTATTCCTTCTTTTACTCAACCGGACCACCTTTTGAATGTGAATCTCCCCCCTCCCCTGTTCACTGCCACTGCTGGGAGACCTCACACAACCCACTTTAGGCCGACATGAAAAATGAACCACTATGACCCCAAAATGCCACAATCGTAAAAACAAACGTAACGATCACGTCAGTGGAAGAAAGCACATTCCGTAGACAGACCACTGTGTCTGTTGTGGTCTGTAGACATTGTCTACTGTCTACACTGACAGTGTTGTCACTTGACAGTGTCTGTAGACATTGTCTACTGTCTACACTGACAGTGTTGTCACTTGACAGTGTCTGTAGACATTGTCTACTGTCTACACTGACAGTGTTGTCACTTGACAGTGTCTGTAGACATTGTCTACTGTCTACACTGACAGTGTTGTCACTTGACAGTGTCTGTAGACATTGTCTACTGTCTACACTGACAGTGTTGTCACTTGACAGTGTCTGTAGACATTGTCTACTGTCTACACTGACAGTGTTGTCACTTGACAGTGTCTGTAGACATTGTCTACTGTCTACACTGACAGTGTTGTCACTTGACAGTGTCTGTAGACATTGTCTACTGTCTACACGGAGTGGTACAGAGACTGGGAGATAACATGGATGAGTGAGTAAGACTGCTGGGAGCGGGGAACACACCACATCCTGTTTCCTCATCCTACAGCAGACAATAGTGAGCTGGGAGAGACAGTGGTCAATCTCTGGTCATCCGCCAAGTCACAGATAACTTGTCCCCAGGTCTCTCCCCAGGATTGTGTCCAGCCAATACTCTCACTTTGTCCCTGCATTAAGCTGTCTGGAGATGATATCTTGAGAGCAACATCCTCTTGTTGCAATGATGAACTGACCTCGCTACATCCTGTTCTTCAAAAGGAGATCACAATGAGAGCTCTCAAATGATGACATCTTCTTCCTTTACTCTCCAATGTCTGAGACTAAAGTACTCAAGTAGCCATGTGTGTGTGTGTGTGTGTGTGTGTGTGTGTGTGTGTGTGTGTGTCTGTGTGCGCGTGCACGTGCACGCGCACGCGTGCGCATGCTGTGTGGGTGTGTGTGTGTGTGTATAGGCGTGTGTGTGTGTGTGTGTGTGTGTGTGCGCGTGCGTGCGAGTGTGTGTGTGTGCGTGCGTGAGTGTGTGTGTTTGTGTGTGTGTGTGTGTGTGCGCGTGCGTGTGCATAGGCATGTATATGTGTGTACGAGTGGGTGTATGTATTCACTGTAGCCAGAGTTGTGACATTACCTCAGGCTATGAGACCATCAAGTTGCAGACTATACACTTTATGGCTGTTAAACCACACCACCAAATTACAGCAATCTATCTTTTGGTAACATCAAACTAAGACTATCTTTTCCCATGACCAGTGCGTGGCAACCTAAACCAATTATAATTTATTTCTGTGAAAAAGAGTCAATACCATGTTTCCATGAGCCAACACAGTCGATTGGTTGAAATCAAATCAAGCCTCATTCCAGATTACAATGTGACCAATTAGAAGCGAGATGTGATATCAATAACATAATTTAATCTGCAATGTTTCAAGACAAAATTGTTGAATGGTAGTTTTATTGTTCACCAAAATATTGACAAAGCAAACATATCACATCCCTGTCAAACTTCATGACATTCCAAGAGTTTAAATAACATAACTTTCAAGCACATGAAAATCAACTTTCAAAATCCAGATTTTCCAGGGCGTGTGATTTAGGGAAATCGCAACATAACTGTCGCAATGACGGTAAACTGTAGTACGTATTCTGACAAACACAGTTATTCTCACCTGTGCTGTACAGTACAGAGAAATTAGTCACTGACATGCAGTCAAAATGACAACAAACATGACGGCATGCCACATTTGACTGATGTTCTGTGCTAATAATAGGCATTTGCAGTGTCACCAGTGGAAGACTATATTTGATCAAAGTTCATAGATTACATAGAGGTGCATCAAGCAGTACTTGTTGTTTGTTATACAACGTACATAAAATAGCACTATTCGAGTTTTTAGGGTGCAAAAGACAGTGTCTGGCTACGTACAGTTAATATGTGAGGTGTGGTGCTGGACTTATCATTCGTTGTATAGACATGGCAGGTGATGATGTGACGTGTTGTTTATGGGATGACATCAGTCTAATCATCTGCGTATCTTATCAATGGCAACATAATCTGCCAGAGTTATGTCGTTTATTTATCTGCTGCACCGATTTATTTTCATATATTACTTTGTTTTCGACACCGCCAGTCCGATGTGTAAATATTTATGCACGGGATGACCAAACTGTAGGTTCTTTCTTATCTTTATTGGAGTTTTTTTTTAGAACGAATGATACATTGCAAAATGCAGATTTTTATTATGATTGATAAGATTTCTACAAATAAAGCAACATCCGAGGTAGATTTGTTGCTATCTTTATTTCTTGTGTGTGATTTTGTAAGCAGGAAACAGACCAGCCACTAAATGTGTTGTAAGAACCATCACTACGTCCACACTAACACGAGTACTCACTGACCACACTAACACGAGTACTCACTGACCACACTAACACGAGTACTCACTGACCACACTAACACGAGTACTCACTGACCACACTACCAGGGTACTTAAAAACACAATATTTATATGACTCGGCAGTCTTAGAGTGGGGACAGATTTAAAGGCACAAGATATGAAACAAGAATGGGTTCAGGACAGAAAGAAGGAGGGTGTAGACAGGGAAGAGAGGCCAAGTAGCAAGTAGGAAGAACAAGTAGGAAGTACAAGTAGGAAGTACAAGTAGGAAGTACAAATAGGAAGTACAAGTAGCAACTTCAAGTACAAGTACCAAGTGCCAAGCACCAAGCACCAAGCACCAAGAATCAAGCACCATGTACCAAGCACCAAGGCCTGATGGCCACCCAGCGTGTGTGAGAGAGACACAACTACCTGTGAATGGACACAACACAGACCTCAGTCAGATTTATAGCTCACTACTTCCTGTGCTGGGTGTGAGATGTGGAGGTGTCAGAGAGAGACCACAGACTTGACTGGACCTGATGACACAGTCATAGGTGTCAGCACGTGACCCTGATGACACCAGTCATAGGTGTCAGCACGTGACCCTGATGACACCAGTCATAGGTGTCAGCACGTGACCCTGATGACACCAGTCATAGGTGTCAGCACGTGACCCTGATGACACCAGTCATAGGTGTCAGCACGTGACCGTGATGACAACAGTCATAGGTGTCAGCACATGACCCTGATGACCCCAGTCATAGGTGTCAGCACATGACCATGACGACACCAGTCATAGGTGTCAGCACATGACCCTGATGACACCAGTCATAGGTGTCAGCACATGACCCTGATGACACCAGTCACAGGTGTCAGCACATGACCCTGATGACACCAGTCATAGGTGTCAGCACGTGACCCTGATGACACCAGTCATAGGTGTCAGCACGTGACCCTGATGACACCAGTCATAGGTGTCAGCACGTGACCCTGATGACACCAGTCATAGGTGTCAGCACGTGACCCTGATGACACCAGTCATAGGTGTCAGCACGTGACCCTGATGACACCAGTCATAGGTGTCAGCACGTGACCCTGATGACACCAGTCATAGGTGTCAGCACGTGACCCTGATGACACCAGTCATAGGTGTCAGCACGTGACCCTGATGACACCAGTCATAGGTGTTAGCACGTGACCCTGATGACACCAGTCATAGGTGTCAGCACGTGACCCTGATGACACCAGTCATAGGTGGGTGGTGGGAGGAGGAACAATATGAGGGTGGTGAGGAGAGTGAAAATATTTGTCCGTGTTTCAAATCTTAAAATCAGCCAAATCAAACACATCGTCCAAATTGGTGTCTGTCATGTCCACCCCACCCCACCCCACCCCCCACCCCACCCCACCCCCCACCCCAAACCATCCAGCCGTGCCAGGTCATGTGACATGTAGGAAGTGTCCAGTGACAGTCCACTGCCCCCTTCCAAGTGACTGCCCAGGCTGTCTGTGTCTGGCCACTTAATCCCTCAATTAACAGTCTGTGTAGTGCTACTTGCCAGTGAGTTTCTCTCAGTGTGTGACCCCAGCCAGATGTCACCCACCCCCACCAGGTGGCTGTGTGTTTACTTAATGACCACCAACACCCACTCACCCCCACCCCCCAACCACAACTGTCAAATCCCTCCAAGTACACAGCAAGACAAAACCCGGAAGAAACCTACTGTAAAACACACCACAAGACACCATTTTAAAGTTGGTATTTAAAGAGAACACAGCAAGTAACCAAGTGTGACAGGACACGGCAGCACAGTGGTTAGAACTCTGACTCTTAGATGACAGATTACACATGTCAATCCATGAATCCTCTCACTGCTACTTTGAAGCTTGGCACATTTTATACACTCCATATTGCTTCGTTTAAATTGCACAAAAACACAGTGCCAGGCTACAGACGACACATGAATAACATTTGCAGCACTAATGGCTGTGTCACTGAATGACTCCCAGAGTTGATATGCCCCTTCCTCCCCCCAAATTTTTTGTGAGAAGAATGCTGAATTTAAGCCCTGCTCAGTCTAACGACTCACCACATCTACTCCACGCCTCCCCACTCCTAGATATGGCCCCACTTTCTATGACCCTAAATACATCTATACCATGAGTAAACTCCTCAGTCTCATGGACTACATGAGTAGACTCCTCAGTCTCCTGAGACTACATGAGTAGACTCCTCAGTCTCATGGACTACATGAGTAAACTCCTCAGTCTCATGGACTACATGAGTAGACTCCTCAGTCTCCTGAGACTACATGAGTAGACTCCTCAGTCTCATGGACTACATGAGTAGACTCCTCAGTCTCCTGAGACTACATGAGTAGACTCCTCAGTCTCATGGACTACATGAGTAGACTCCTCAGTCTCCTGAGACTACATGAGTAGACTCCTCAGTCTCATGGACTACATGAGTAGACTCCTCAGTCTCCTGAGACTACATGAGTAGACTCCTCAGTCTCATGGACTACATGAGTAGACTCCTCAGTCTCATGGACTACATGAGTAGACTCCTCAGTCTCATGGACTACATGAGTAGACTCCTCAGTCTCCTGAGACTACATGAGTAGACTCCTCAGTCTCATGGACTACATGAGTAGACTCCTCAGTCTCCTGAGACTACATGAGTAGACTCCTCAGTCTCATGGACTACATGAGTAGACTCCTCAGTCTCATGGACTACATGAGTAGACTCCTCAGTCTCATGGACTACATGAGTAGACTCCTCAGTCTCCTGAGACTACATGAGTAGACTCCTCAGTCTCATGGACTACATGAGTAGACTCCTCAGTCTCATGGACTACACGAGTAGACTCCTCAGTCTCCTGAGACTACATGAGTAGACTCCTCAGTCTCCTGAGACTACATGAGTAGACTCCTCAGTCTCATGGACTACATGAGTAGACTCCTCAGTCTCCTGAGACTACATGAGTAGACTCCTCAGTCTCATGGACTACATGAGTAGACTCCTCAGTCTCATGGACTACATGAGTAGACTCCTCAGTCTCATGGACTACATGAGTAGACTCCTCAGTCTCCTGAGACTACATGAGTAGACTCCTCAGTCTCCTGAGACTACACGAGTAGACTCCTCAGTCTCCTGAGACTACATGAGTAGACTCCTCAGTCTCATGGACTACATGAGTAGACTCCTCAGTCTCCTGAGACTACACGAGTAGACTCCTCAGTCTCATGGACTACATGAGTAGACTCCTCAGTCTCATGGACTACATGAGTAGACTCCTCAGTCTCCTGAGACTACATGAGTAGACTCCTCAGTCTCCTGAGACTACACGAGTAGACTCCTCAGTCTCCTGAGACTACATGAGTAGACTCCTCAGTCTCATGGACTACATGAGTAGACTCCTCAGTCTCCTGAGACTACACGAGTAGACTCCTCAGTCTCATGGACTACATGAGTAGACTCCTCAGTCTCATGGACTACATGAGTAGACTCCTCAGTCTCATGGACTACATGAGTAGACTCCTCAGTCTCATGGACTACATGAGTAGACTCCTCAGTCTCATGGACTACATGAGTAGACTCCTCAGTCTCCTGAGACTACATGAGTAGACTCCTCAGTCTCATGGACTACATGAGTAGACTCCTCAGTCTCATGGACTACATGAGTAGACTCCTCAGTCTCCTGAGACTACACGAGTAGACTCCTCAGTCTCCTGAGACTACATGAGTAGACTCCTCAGTCTCATGGACTACATGAGTAGACTCCTCAGTCTCCTGAGACTACATGAGTAGACTCCTCAGTCTCATGGACTACATGAGTAGACTCCTCAGTCTCCTGAGACTACATGAGTAGACTCCTCAGTCTCATGGACTACATGAGTAGACTCCTCAGTCTCCTGAGACTACACGAGTAGACTCCTCAGTCTCCTGAGACTACATGAGTAGACTCCTCAGTCTCATGGACTACATGAGTAGACTCCTCAGTCTCCTGAGACTACATGAGTAGACTCCTCAGTCTCATGGACTACATGAGTAGACTCCTCAGTCTCATGGACTACATGAGTAGACTCCTCAGTCTCATGGACTACATGAGTAGACTCCTCAGTCTCATGGACTACATGAGTAGACTCCTCAGTCTCATGGACTACATGAGTAGATTCCTCAGTCTCCTGAGACTACATGAGTAGACTCCTCAGTCTCATGGACTACATGAGTAGACTCCTCAGTCTCATGGACTACATGAGTAGACTCCTCAGTCTCCTGAGACTACATGAGTAGACTCCTCAGTCTCATGGACTACATGAGTAGACTCCTCAGTCTCATGGACTACATGAGTAGACTCCTCAGTCTCCTGAGACTACATGAGTAGACTCCTCAGTCTCATGGACTACATGAGTAGACTCCTCAGTCAACTGAGACTACATGAGTAGACTCCTCAGTCTCATGGACTACATGAGTAGACTCCTCAGTCTCATGGACTACATGAGTAGACTCCTCAGTCTCCTGAGACTACATGAGTAGACTCCTCAGTCTCCTGAGACTACATGAGTAGACTCCTCAGTCTCCTGAGACTACATGAGTAGACTCCTCAGTCAACTGACAAATGAAGATGGATCCAACATTTTTTCTCTGCTTGTGCACTGGAATCTAAGCGTCAGTTGAAGTCTTGATGAATCTGTCATCACAAGTGAGTTACAAGCGTCAGACCCAGGCAGCTGCCTGGACTCACCAACAGTGTCACACCAACATTCAGAGCTACCAGTCTGTCCACCTCTACCTTTTCAACACCTCCATCCGTTCAACACCTCCATCCCCCCCGACACCTCGATCACTTTAACACCTCCATCCCTTCACACACCTCCATCCCTTCACACACCTCCATCCCCCCGACACCTCCATCACTTTAACGCCTCCATCCCTTCACACACCTCCATCCCCCCGACACCTCCATCACTTTAACACCTCCATCCCTTCACACACCTCCATCACTTTAACACCTCCATCCCTTCACACACCTCCATCACTTCAACACCTCTATCCCTTCACAAACCTCCATTCCTTCAACACTTCCGTCCCTTCAACACCTCCATTCCGTGATACACCTCTATCCCTTCAACACCTCCATTCTGTCATACACCTCTATCCCTTCAATATTTGTTTCCCTTCAACAGCTCCAATACACTCCAACACGCCAGCACCAATACAGTCCTCATACACCTCCATCAGAGGAACATGTCAGCACCAATATACTCCAACACCTCCATCAGGGACATAATAAATCCCACAAACCCTGATGGAGGTGTCACAGTGGGTTCTGCCCCACACATCATCCCACCTGCCAAGACAACTGTGTAGTGATGTTGGTGGTTGAGGTGTAAAGAGGCCAGTGACTCAGGCAGATGTCAGAAGCAGCCACAGTTCATTCCTCAACTTGTCTGTGGCAATCATTGATGCAACACAACACACCTGAGTCTAGTGGAGTCCTCAGTGCACAGTCTAGAGCAGACACCAGTGACACCACAGACACCAGTGACACCACACAGACACCAGTGACACCACACAGACACACCACACAGACACCAGTGACACCACACAGACACCAGTGACACCACACAGACACCAGTGACACCACACAGACACCAGTGACACCACACAGACACACCACACAGACACCAGTGACACCACACAGACACCAGTGACACCACACAGACACCAGTGACACCACACAGACACACCACACAGACACCAGTGACACCACACAGACACCAGTGACACCACACAGACACACCACACAGACACCAGTGACACCACACAGACACACCACACAGACACACCACACAGACACCAGTGACACCACACAGACACACCACACAGACACCAGTGACACCACACAGACACACCACACAGACACCAGTGACACCACACAGACACCAGTCACACCACAGACACCTGCACAAACTCAGCCGTCTGTGTGTACTACAAGTGTAACAACCAGGCCATCTCAACACACCCACCACCCCTCTCCTCTCTCACCCTCCCCTTTCTCACCCTCTATACCCACCTACTCTCTCTCTCTTCTCTCTCTCTACATTCCTCCCCTCTATCACCCTCTATAACCCCTCTCTCTATCCACCCTCTTTCTCTCTCCATTTCTCCCCCTATATATCCATCCTCTCTCTCTCTCCCTTCTTCCCTCTCCACCCTCTATATCCCCTCTCTCTATCCACCCTCTCTCTATCTCACCCTTCAACATCCAACAAGTGCAGAGTTCACCTCCTGTGCCAGATGCCTGCTGTCTCCAGTAGCCACACACACAGCACCAGACATCTGCACACAAACTCATGGAACCATTTCACGATACAAACTCCTTAGGATATCAACCTAATGTTCATGCTAGGTGCATAGTGCTTGGTGCATAGTGCATGGTGCAGCTGTCTGACAAATATGCCCAAGACGCATCCTGTTTTTCCCGCACCCCGGGCCTAGTGAGTGGGAGAGTAAGAGGAGAAAGGAACGGGTCTGAGCCTGTCTTTCTAGGGAAGCATCCCCCCCCCCCCCCGGGCAGGTAACAGAACCAGTTGTTGTCACCCACATTGGAACAAGAAATTTCAACATTTCACAACACCAAAATAAGATCAGTTGTTGTGACTTCAACGTATATAATGTATATATGTATATGTTGGGTCAACGCAGGTGGACAGCAGGAAACAGGAACATTCCCAGGACAGTGTCCTGTTATCTCTACGCAGGACTAAACCTGAATGTGTCGAGTCGAGGACAGAACTTCTCCTCCACCAGTGGAGAGTTCACTGGAGCTGACAGGAGGGAAACGTCTACTGATCATGTTGATTCACGAATCAGTCTGGGAGGACACCAAAGAACACAGAAACACAGACAACAAGAACACATCAACATCCATCTACTTCTAGTCTTTATGCATTTGTTTGTTTGTCTGTTCTACACTTCCCAGCATTCCTGTGGTCAATCCCATAATTCCATGCAGTGCATCCATTCATACATAAAAATCACAAAGCTCACATTTTCCAGCTTAAAAAGTGCTAACATCGACCATTCATACTACATCTGCTGAATATGTGCATTTGACCTTAAATATAGAGTAAGTTACGTATCAAGTCTGGGCGTTGCAACATTCAAGTAAAACCACAGGCCAGTCGGCAGCTTATGTCTACTTCCTGTCTGCACACTGCGAGTAAGTCCAACAATCTCAAGACTAAATATCCCTGCACTGACTGAGTCCTTGATAAGTCTATCACTGAGGAATATCTCAAACAATCAATGTACAATACTTGGTTAACCCACATCTGGGCAGATTCATGGCTTCCACAGGCCAACTTAATTCAAAATCTCACTTAGGGCACTTCTGTGACACCCTAATATGATCTGGGAGTCATTCATTTTGTCATTTGATTTACACTTTGAAGAGAAATCTGACATGTACTCCAAAGTAGACTTTCACGATTACCTTTTAATATAACATCAGCCAGCAATATGTAATCAAATTATTACTTGCTGATTTAATTTAATACATTATTTTAACGTAACATCAGCCAGTAATGATGTAATCAAAAATAAAATTCTGAAATGGAATCTTTTTTTCACAAGTCACAATGGCAAGGCCCTGGTGCCAAGAGGGTTAGGTTAGAAAGTCTAATATAACCCGACAGCTGTTCCCATCAGCCTTCTACACAGTTCTCTCTACACTGACAGAACAGCAAACAGCTAGTACACACGACTGCTGTCAAACACAGTTGTTTCTACGTTAGTTCTGTTGGGAGCACAGTGCACACAGCACCACACAAATGCATGCCACCTCGACACTGACACGATACTGACGCGTCACTGACGCGTCACTGACACGTCACCCCCCAGGTGTTTCATTTGTGTGTACACTGAACTGGTAACACAGACATTGACACACAAGTACACATGGAGGGCCAGTCAGTGATTACAGACACAGACAGTTTTATCTGGCAACATTTGTTAACATTTTCGTTGTACGTTCATTATTTAGTGACCTTTTACACACACAAAGGTGACTTTGATTCAGTGACATCTGTCAATGACACAAGACACACATCATTGACAACTACATGTGTGCAATGTGTGCAGCAGTGTGTGACTATACAGCCACTTGTATGCATGAGACAACAAACATGTATCAACAGGTAACAACATACTGCCATTCTGCAAATAGAAGGAGACTCAACAGACAGGTAGAACATGTTCTTGTTAATGTATTTATGGACACTTCACACATTCGCACCAGTCATGAAATTACGACTTGTTTGAATTTAGTTTAGGCTCCATTGTATAATCTATTGTATTAGGGTGCTGCTTTTCTAACTCACTGAAACTTCATAAACACACGTACAAGAAAAACATAAATTAATATAATATATTAATTTACGTTTTATTATTATATAAATTGTATTTATTATTGTAGCTGGTTCTGGTATATCCGAATTGTGTGTACTTTCTGCATTCAGGTCGTGCAATAATAATGTTATGGTGTGATGATTGGTTGTTGTTCCTGCCTGTCCCTGCTGGTTGGACATTTAGGAGGTGTGTAATATATACACAAGTGAACATTAAACTGTAACAGGATTAACAAAACATACTTGGGAAGAGCTACCCCTAGTTGGTACAGTAGTACAGATAAGGACAGTCTAGTAAACCTACCTGCCTGCCAATTAGTCTACAGCAGTCAATCAAGTCAAGACAAAATTCCACTCACTATGATACACTTGAACTATAATGGAAACATAAGCCACGTATTTGAATCATATTTGAATCCATTTTTTTTAAATGTCAGAATATTTGAATTGGAAATTTGTATTTGTACTGAAATCTGGAAAAGCAATGTACACGCTGTATTTGAATTTGATTTGGCTGAGTTGTATTTGGACCCATCCCTGGGTCTGTCACATTAATTCTTCATAATTTGCCATCAATTTCTCTACAGCCAGATCCTGAAATGTAATACCTGTGATGAAATTAAAATATGATTGATCTTGGCTTGGCACTCTGTCAGCTTAGACCACAGATCACAGGGGCTATACATAAATCTATCTATATTAAATGGAATGTGAGAAACAGCAAAATCTACTACAAGAGGCACACAGCCAGGTCCTGCTGGCCATAGTGGGTACATACTAAAGTCCATCCCCTGCTGAAATAACAGCTGGACTGAAGCAGTTCACCCCTCAATGCCCATCACCCCTGCCCTGGCCCTGTCAACACTAACATCAAAGTTGGCCACCACTAGTAGGCCCCCCACAGGGTATAACCCCAAAACTAACCACCCAGGAAAGCACCCTCCTCCACTGTAATCAGAAACAGGTGGCTTGTCTTGGGACACAGGTAATTCACCCTAAACAACTCCTTGTTTTAGAGGCATTTAGCAAAGGGGGTTTCTGACAAACCATATTAATTTTTTTAACTTCACTTGATATACTAAATTAAAAAAAAAAAGTTACTGAAACTAAAAAGTAAAACTAAAAACTGTCACCGTCTGTACATGTTGGTGAACTTTGCCTCCTCAAAAGAGGTTTTAGTGGAAGACACAGGCCGAGACATCAAAGGAGGGGTAACTGGTGAAGCCAGATTCCAGTCTCTCCCTGTCTCAGCCCATCAACTAATCAATCTGAGACTGTCCAATAAACCACTCCACCACTGGTTCAGATGAGATTTTATTGAATAGCCCAATGTTTCGCCGCGTCAAATCCCCACGTTTAATGCGTACATACCAGTCTTGACCCTGCCATGCTGCCACCAGGAATGCACCAATAAACGAATGCTCCCCGCGGCGGTCTCGCTTTATTGGCAGACTTTGAAAATTGCAAACCAGCGTGACGTAACCGCACGTCATACGCGGCATAAAAATAGCATAAATATTTTGTTTCCCCACGAGTTCTGACAGCACCAAACACTGAACGAAACACAAACGGTCTCACCGATGTAGGTGAAGTCTCGACTCAGGTTGAATCAGTTCAACATTTACACGTCTTGTTATCAGTCGCGATTCATGTAGCGATTTCATGTGCCCACTGGGACACGCATTAAACCTTCCCAGGGAAGAGACCAGGGTGGAGATATATCCCTCTCCCAAACCACTGAGAGGGATAAGTACATACTTTATTGGTCGGAAGAAAGCATTTGACACCGTTGATCATGAAATCCTGCTAAGTAAGTCACTGTGCTATGGAATAAGGGGTTTGGCACTGGATTCGATTATAAGTCATTTAACCAACCGTAGTGAGTATGTGTGCTATAACAACAGTAATTCAGAGCTAAAGAACATCCAGTGTGGAGTGCCACAAGGGTCCATTCTGGGCCCAGTACTATGTTTTCTGTACAGAAATGACACGTGAAGGGTCAACATTGCTTAATATTATTCTGTTTACAGATAACACCAGCATTGTTTACTCAGCTAGGGATATTGTGGGTACAGCAAGTGTAGTTAATAGCTAACTAGACAAACTTGATATGTGGTTCAGGGTTAATAAATTATCACTTAACGTGAACAAAATAAATTTTATTATGTTTGCAAATAAAAAACAACATAGACCAACAGTAAACATCACTGTGAATGGAACAAAGTGATGAGCTGAGATGTCACTTCAGTATATGAAGTCATGTCACTGACCACACTGACCAACCCACTCAGTAACACCTGTCACTGACCACACTGACCAACCCACTCAGTAACACCTGTCACTACAAACATATGAGGAATAATAAACGCACAACAAAAAAGAAGACAACTACCCTAGGTAGATGATAAATAAACAACCCAGCTTCCACTAGGATAACTCAATCTGTCATAACATGACCTATAAGTCTTGGCCTACCCACAATGCACCAATGAAAACTTGCCTACTGCGGGCGTGTGACACCAACGCAGTATGTAAGTGTGACAGGACACAGGATATTGGTTGAGGACAGTAAGGACCCCATATGACATCTACACTGAACTGTCACACGTCCCCAGGACCACCAGAAGACACACTTCCTGTCACACGTCTCCCTGTCACACAATCCTGTCAACATTGCCTTGTCACACACAGGAACACTCAGTGAGATTTAATCACAAGATTTAATCACAACATTGTCACACCTAGGCAGGTGAACATTGATTGTGACTGAGACTCATAAACCCTCCAACTGACAGGCCTGTAGTCTAGTGACTGAGGGGTAGTGACTGAGGGGTAGTGACAGAGGGGTAGTGACATAGGGGTAGTGACTGAGGGGTAGTGACTGAGGGGTAGTGATGGTGATTTTAACAGTGCTGAGGGAAGCAGAGTTGCATTTTTGTAGGCTCACCAAAACCCTCCAAGTCCAATAACAACCGCCAGGGTTAAACACACACAGATGTACACTTACACACCAAAAATACAGAGGGGTTCAGCCCCCACCCAACTCATATTCCAAATTTCCATCATTGCCAGTAAGAAGCAACTATTTTTTACTGTCAATATAATACAACAATTATTATTTCACAGATCTCTGTACCAAATGAATTGAATGTTGTAAAATCCAATATTTTCAGTAAAAAGCAACCTTTCGCTACTACTAGTGTTGTACCGTTATGTGCGTGATTACCAATTCATCAATCAATGACCATAACATTTTAAGGTCATGGCTTTGTGTGTGTCATAGATTGGCCCTGAAATGCCTGAAGTGTTGAGTTTATGTCGTCATAAACATTTGACTCCCCTTGACACAGTCCAGGGAGAAGACACAGCAGCAGTACGGTCACCGTAAACACCTACGTGGCTCACTGCGACACTCTTTATCATTTATCACAGACACGCCAGTTGAAATGTCTTTTATAAGGTTCAAACACACATTTTCAAGGCACAACTGGCAATGTCTAAGATTGTTGAAAACTGTTTTGCTCCTTGATTTTATACCAGTCTACACCATGTCTGTCCACTGACATTTCTACCTGTCCACAACAGACTTTACCTGTCCAAATGACGGATGGGTGTCTGAATAAAACTATGTACAGTAACCACATTGTCATTGTCAAAGCCATGGAAAACCTCTGACAAGCACCTGTAGACAGCAGGGACACACAAGTAATTTAATTACAATTTACAAGTCATCAAAGGAGACAGTTCACTGCAGCCACAGTGAACTGGCTGGAGACACAAGAAAGTCCACACAAAACACACAATACCTCACACCATGTTTACTGCACCTACAGTTAATTAGAAGACATCAAAGCAACCGGTCATTTGTAAAGAAACACTTGAGAGATTGTCACTCCACTCAAGGGCTAGTTACACAAGAGGCAGGTGTGACAGTGACAGTGACTGGATTGGTGCAGCAGTGCCAGTGCCACTGGAGAGTAGAAGTGAGAGAACAACTCACAACAAACTCAGCAACTTCTATGTTAAATGTCCTCTTTTTCAACAAATTGTTTCAATACACACCTGTACTAGATATACACGAGCACTACATAAAACAAGTCACTGTTGTTAGTGTTATTTTTTAGCTACCCCCCCACCCCCCCGTCGACAGAAATTATGTAGTCCACGACTGACCACGTTATATTCTGTCTACGTTATAACAAGTCATGACTTTAAAGTTATATAGCCACACAGGACCTCCTGTGACACTGTACTACATGGGACCACCTGTGACACTGCGTGTGTCGTTCTCTGTCCACATACTGTACTACCACTACAGGCAGTAAACTTTACACATCATCCACGTATAAATGTGTCATGTAAATGTGTCGGTGTCGTGACTCAGGTCACATGTTTAAACACATACAGAGGCGCCGTAAACATGTGAATGACACTGACAGTGTCACAAACTGACGCAGCTGACACTAAAGTCTTTACAAAGCATAACAACTAATCTTGTTATAAACTATAAAATGTACATTTTGATATCTCAATGCCAAAATAACATAACATGTTAATTTGACGGCATTGCATGCACCAATCTCACCCAGAAGCGATTACAGGAATTATTAGCTTATATCTTTGAAACCACACCAAAAGGAACTGACGGCCAATCCTCTAGTGTGTTTCCGTCAGAACTCATTTTTATTCACTGTGTGTTTCAATACAACTCCTTGGACCTACGACATGGACAACTGGTAGTTAACCTAGATACATTGTTTAACGACACATGTTTCTAGAAGTTAGAACACTGTGCCAAGAAGAAGACGTCACTGACAAGTTTATATGAACAAGCAGCAAGCAAGGCTAACACAACAACACTGTCAGCAATAACTCCCCAGTCCCCAGCCAAACTTATATCAAACAACCATTGTTCAGTTTGAATACATTTCTCATTTAACACAACATAATTGTTGTTTGGTAACTGCACAAACAGATTAGCTAGTTAAACACACTCAATGAATAGCAAAACCCTTGTCTGCGTTAAGTGCTTGGAATATCGACCGTCATACGGCGACACAAGACTATGTTGGTCTGTGCCAGCGATTGGCACAGCATGGTCCATTATTTCATTCCATTTATTCATGATCAATCATTGACTGGGTCTCTAGTCTCTCTACCATTCACTACATACAGACACAACGGCCAATCGTTAAGGCTGTATCATGTAATGGAACCCTATGGTTTGTTAACACGTTGCTCTCATTAATACACGGCTCACACGAAGGCGCCACCTGTACTCGCATTGGGACAAACAGGTTTAATGTTGGGTAAATGCTGTCAATTCGTCAACATGCACATGTTGCGTGAATGTTTTATTTTCTGTACGTGTTCCGTACACTATCAATTCATCTCAGCACCATACTTCACGAGTGGTAGAGACCAACAGTAGACCATCAGCAACATTCAACATGTCAGGTCCAATCACAACTGGCACACGTCTTGGATAGTCAAATATTCCGAACAATATTTTTTTAATAGGGTGACTAATTAATAAAAAACTGCAGCCTGCCAGATGTGACCAGTCTGGTCTGAACTTTGACCTTCACATACTGCACACGTAACTATATATTTATGGTTGGCGTATGCAGTGGTAGCAGTGTTTGAACTAATACTACTCCACACGGAGCTCCCAGAAACTGGCAACTCCAACCAACTCGCCTATTGAGACTTGACAAAAATTGTACAGTAAAACTTTGGGATAAAAATCTACAATCGCCAGAAGCCTGACTGTAATGCGACTGTCATGATGAATAAGGCAAACCTATTGTAGTATCCACTTCAGGCAACAACACGACAGT
This sequence comes from Oasisia sp. SBJ-2009, assembly GCA_964017155.1. Classification (NCBI taxonomy): domain Eukaryota; kingdom Metazoa; phylum Annelida; class Polychaeta; order Sabellida; family Siboglinidae; genus Oasisia; species Oasisia sp. SBJ-2009. Next base: position 45,231,738 of record OZ024866.1, read on the forward strand.
AAGTGAGTGACAAAGCACTATATATGTGGAAAAGTGCGAGAAAGAACAATTGCCCTTAGAATGCAATGTTCTCCCAGTGAAAATACCTAAATCTAATAAACACATACAGCAGAAAAGTGTGTGTTGGGTGGCAGTTTTCATTAAATAAACAGGCATATCAGGACATTTATTGAGCACACAAGATCAGACCTTTGCCAGACTGCGGGACATGCTGTATGAAGTATAAACCACCAAAAAGCAACCTTTCAAGGCAATCAATATCGACAGCTGAGTCGGGATACACAACCAGGCCACATGGGGCAATTCCATGGAAAGGTGTCCTTACACTATAAATTGTAAAAGTGCTGTGATTCCTGTGATGTGAAGTTCTAACCTGTTGACAGATGATTCATGTGCTCACAGATATGTACCTAGTTACTCAGACAGATGAGTTTTTAATGAAAATACTTTTTACCGTGGTGTTGTTTAGCACAACTTCGAAGAAATGTATTGATCATCATTTGCTCAGACAATCTTTTTCATTCCCATTTCACGTAGGAGCCAGAATTGTCAGGGCACACAGTGCAGGGTGTGCAGCTGGAGGGTTTCCCTCTGGCTTGGGCTGGGAGGTGAGGCCTCGGTGTCGTATAGCTGGGTTAGACTGACATTGTCATCTGAGTGTGAAAACTGGATAGATAAAATAGAGAATAAGATTAAGCAGCCAGTGTCTGTTGTAGTTCTAGTTGGTACAGGTCTATCCCCCGTTGTCTAGCAGCGGCTACGACCAGATGACAGAGAAGACGACAGGACTGAGAGTGGACGACAGGACTGAGAGTGGACGACAGGACAGAGTGGACGACAGGACTGAGAGTGGACGACAGGACAGAGAGTGGACGACATGATTGAGAGTGGACGACAGGACAGAGAGTGGACTCACCTGAGGTTCCTGGGACAGAGTCTCGTGTCTGGCAGGACTCGGGTGGAGTGACCGCTTGGACACACGGCTGTGGTGGAAATGGTAATGGTCTGGCATAATCTACAACCCAACGAGGCCACCTTCAATCTCCAACCACCACACACAATAAAATATCTGTCTGCTAAATTGCTTTTAGAACCACTCATCATGAAATCTTGTGTTGTTTAACCATATCTACATGATTGTGTTGTTTAACCATATCTACATGATATTGTGCACCTTTCGTTCTTTTCTTGCTTTGTTTTAATATGTTATGTTACATGATTTATTATATGTCAAGTATTGTAATAAACATATATAAATAGCTTAATTGACTGCCCGTGTGTAATCTGATGTTCATATGTACACTGACTTTTAGGAACAGCATAACCACAAAACTCTAAAAACAAAAAACTATACTTATATATTTTGATAGATTACAGTGATGTAAACTTTTTGCCAAAAAAAAATTGTATTATTGAATAGTCTAATATGTCCATATATTTAATAAATTATAGATGATATGTTATAAACACCGAAGCTCTAACATCACTGATGCTGATAGCACAAGTCACAACTGTCGAGTAACGTATCTTAAAAAGGATCTCCGATCTCATGATTGTCATACAAAATGACCTGTGACAATCACTCGAATTGTCATTTTTTCAACAGAATCTTGTTTACCACTGTCAGATTTGGCATGTTATACGCACACAGCAGCAACCATATGGGTATAATAATTTTATATATCAAGATGTATACAAACTTCAGCGTTTACAAATTACTCGTTTACTTGTACATTTATCACTGTGTATATTACAACACCGGCCCCGTCTTACCTCGTGTAGATATGTAAATCCATGCGTCTCGGCGAGCCGTCTGGCCACCGCCTCGCCTCCTTCAATATGCACCGCCCACTTGTCAATGTATATTCGGGAAGTCGCCGCATAGCCATAGCACAACACGTGAAGCGAAGAGAGGAAAATAAACGTCAAACAAGTCATGGTATTATAAATTGCGACTCTGGGTAGATGAACTATCCCGCGTCCCGATTCGCAAGATCAGGCTATGTCTGTGTTCCGACTGTGTTTACAAATCCTACCCGGTATACTTCCTTTCGTCGGGAGGTATTTCCCGACGCCGCTAAATCTCCGCAAAACGTTGTCCCCACAGCTTGCTCCCAACACGAAAATTCGCCTAACAGGATGTATCGTCATTTTGCAGACCATTACGTTGTTACAATCCACCTTTCCATATTGTATATTTAACACAAATGGCAGCAAATTGTCAGGGCTGCCTAAGCCACGTCCACATCCGCCGAACGACGTCAAACATGTATTTATGTAGAAAAAATGGCGGGTGGCCATAGCCGGATATGACGTCGGAGCACTTGTTTGTTACCGCTTCACACAAATTTAAGCTCGTTCGTTTACTCGGATAATTCTGCTCCAGTATAGAAATCCTACAAAATCTTGCCTGAGCCACCAAACTATTCAGGTTGGTGCACTCGATCTAATATATCGGACACAGATTTCGACATAAGCATTGTTATATAAATACTTAGACTGCAAATTATAATTTAAAGAGAAAGGCATTGTTTGGATCAAAGCATCTAGCTCTATTAATAACAAAAACCTTACCATATTATTTTGGCATTAACAATTACAACAAAGAATGTTGTACCAGCAGTTTACTAGAATAACTTTGTTGGAGATACATAAAACACATAACAGCACTTGAAAATGTTCAGCGTCGAACAACTAAATTAATTCCTGGATATAACGAACTTGATTATAAAGAACCCTAAAAAAAGATTAAACCTACAAACTCTTTCATTGTCGTCTTAGGGGAGACGTGTTAGAAATTTACAAACTATTAACTGGAAAATATTATTCTACTGTTAGTGTTACTTCAAATGTTGTTACATTAAGGGAGAATGATTCAATAACGAGAGGGTATAATCTAAAAATATTTAAAGAAAGACGCCGATTAAACATCCAAACAAATTATGAACCGATCCACTGATGTATGGAATAGTCTGCCACAGTCTGTGGTAGATGCTCCATCAGTCCAATTATTTACAAGATACAAGATACAAGAAGCTTTATTTAACGTCGGTTTACATTTGAAGTAAACATTTGATAAACTATGAAAAAAAATCATCTTATAAAAATAATTTTACTGCACCACCTCTACTATGGACTGTGTCGCCTTTAGATGCATGCACACAGTCTCAAAGCAATGTTAAAGAGAAGAACGCCTTATATGAGCCAGAAAGGAACCTGTAAGAAAATTTAAAATACATGGGAGCACCACTGTGATTGAAAATCTGATGTTACACATTCAGTTCGCATGCATACAGTAGAACTTAGAATATTATTGATCTAGTGTAAGTCACCAAATGATTTATTTCGCCACTGTAACTGCTAAGAATGTCAAGTATATATATATATATATATATATATATATATATATATATATATATATATATATACATAATATATACAAAGGATCACACACTTCATGGATCACACCATTCTTGGATAACATATTTCACTGTTCTTCTAGTATATATGTTTATATATAATATATATATATTATATATATATATATATACATATATATATATATATATTTATGTTATGTTTGTTAAGAGTCATTGTGAGTTGCTTTGATTAAACAGACACCAGTTAATGAAGCAGTTCTTGGTTCTGTTGGTTTTTACTCTGGGTAAAGAATATCGAGAACAGCATCGTATATTATGTGTTGTAGTCCTTGGTTTTGGTATTAGTTTATGCAGTTTGTGCTGCGACTTTTCGATTTGTTTGAAGAAATGTTCACATAACTGTGCACGTCTCTGTTTCAGAGAAGCTAGCTGTGCATTTGCTAATGCTTTGAAATAGGGAGTGTTCGGGTATATGATTAAATAAATATATATATATATATATATGAAATGTGCGAAATGTGTAATCAATGAAATGTGTTATCCATGGATGGTGTGTTTCATAAAGTGTGATCCATTAAGTGTACGATCCATGAAATGTGTGATCTGTGTGATGTGCGAAATGTGTAATCTATGAAATGTGTTATCTATGAATGGTGTGTTCCATGAAGTGTGATCTGTGACGTGTGTGATCCATGAAGTGTGTTGTCTGCGAGTTACATGATCCACTGTAAGTAAGGAATATGTTTTACTTCAACATTCCCTGGTGGACTGTCAAAGGACAGATGTCTCCACAGATTTCTTGTCTGGGACTACAACAGGCAATGCTTGTGCAAAATCAAAGGCTCATTATCCAGTTAAGCTCAATATGCATTAACACTGCTCTGGCTATCTCTGGACACAGGCTCTGTGGATGGCAAACATCTGTCAAGTGTCACAGATATATTGAACTTGTGTAAATTCATTATTCAAAATAATTTGCCAATGTTATCAACATGTCATCAACAATAGTTTTACTATTAGTAATATAGTAATCCTAATAAAGACAATTATTTGAATAAAAACTTACCTATCAGCTAATCTACCCTATTAACACTCAGATTACCCTCCACAATGGACATTGATAGACGTAAAGTGGAAACTGCTGGCAACTGTTCTGTGTCACACGGGTGTCATGTTTTGTTGACATAACCATCAGCTAGCCACTGACAATAGACAGTGACAAAGAGTTCACTCTCAATAGATAGTTGGACTGTGAGTAGTCATGTAAGACTGTGAGTAGTCATGTAGGACCGTGAGTAGGTGAGTGGTCATGTAGGACCGTGAGTAGTCATGTAGGACCGTGAGTGGTCATGTAGGACTGTGAGTAGTCATGTAGGACCGTGAGTAGTCATGTAGGACCGTGAGTGGTCATGTAGGACCGTGAGTGGTCATGTAGGACCGTGAGTGGTCATGTAGGACCGTGAGTGGTCATGTAGGACCGTGAGTAGTCATGTAGGACCGTGAGTAGTCATGTAGGACCGTGAGTAGTCATGTAGGACCGTGAGTGGTCATGTAGGACCGTGAGTGGTCATGTAGGACCGTGAGTGGTCATGTAGGACCGTGAGTAGTCATGTAGGACCGTGAGTAGTCATGTAGGACCGTGAGTAGTCATGTAGGACCGTGAGTAGTCATGTAGGACCGTGAGTAGTCATGTAGGACCGTGAGTAGTCATGTAGGACCGTGAGTAGTCATGTAGGACCGTGAGTAGTCATGTAGGACCGTGAGTAGTCATGTAGGACCGTGAGTAGTCATGTAGGACCGTGAGTAGTCATGTAGGACCGTGAGTAGTCATGTAGGACCGTGAGTAGTCATGTAGGACCGTGAGTAGTCATGTAGGACCGTGAGAAGTCATGTAGGACAGTGAGTAGTCATGTAGGACCGTGAGTAGTCATGTAGGACCGTGAGTAGTCATGTAGGACCGTGAGTAGTCATGTAGGACCGTGAGTAGTCATGTAGGACCGTGAGTAGTCATGTAGGACCGTGAGTAGTCATGTAGGACCGTGAGTAGTCATGTAGGACCGTGAGTAGTCAAGTAGGACCGTGAGTAGTCACGTAGGACCGTGAGTGGTCACGTAGGACCGTGAGTGGTCACGTAGGACCGTGAGTAGTCACGTAGGACCGTGAGTAGTCAAGTAGGACCGTGAGTAGTCACGTAGGACCGTGAGTGGTCACGTAGGACCGTGAGTAGTCACGTACGACCGTGAGTAGTCACGTACGACCGTGAGTAGTCATGTAGGACCGTGAGTAGTCATGTAGGACCGTGAGTAGTCAAGTAGGACCGTGAGTAGTCACGTAGGACCGTGAGTGGTCAAGTAGGACCGTGAGTAGTCACGTAGGACCGTGAGTAGTCACGTACGACCGTGAGTAGTCATGTAGGACCGTGAGTAGTCATGTAGGACCGTGAGTCATGTAGGACTGTGAGTAGTCATGTAGGACCGTGAGTGGTCATGTAGGACCGTGAGTAGTCATGTAGGACCGTGAGTCATGTAGGACTGTGAGTAGTCATGTAGGACCGTGAGTAGTCACGTACGACCGTGAGTAGTCATGTAGGACCGTGAGTAGTCATGTAGGACCGTGAGTCATGTAGGACTGTGAGTAGTCATGTAGGACCGTGAGTAGTCATGTAGGACCGTGAGTAGTCATGTAGGACCGTGAGTAGTCATGTAGGACCGTGAGTAGTCATGTAGGACCGTGAGTAGTCATGTAGGACCGTGAGTAGTCATGTAGGACCGTGAGTAGTCATGTAGGACCGTGAGTGGTCATGTAGGACCGTGAGTAGTCATGTAGGACTGTGAGTAGTCATGTAGGACCGTGAGTAGTCATGTAGGACCGTGAGTAGTCATGTAGGACCGTGAGTAGTCATGTAGGACCGTGAGTAGTCATGTAGGACCGTGAGTAGTCATGTAGGACCGTGAGTAGTCATGTAGGACCGTGAGTAGTCATGTAGGACTGTGAGTAGTCATGTAGGACCGTGAGTGGTCATGTAGGACCGTGAGTAGTCATGTAGGACTGTGAGTCATGTAGGACCGTGAGTAGTCATGTAGGACTGTGAGTCATGTAGGACCGTGAGTAGTCATGTAGGACTGTGAGTGGTCATGTAGGACTGTGAGTCATGTAGGACCGTGAGTAGTCATGTAGGACTGTGAGTCATGTAGGACCGTGAGTAGTCATGTAGGACCGTGAGTGGTCATGTAGGACTGTGAGTAGTCATGTAGGACCGTGAGTAGTCATGTAGGACTGTGAGTAGTCATGTAGGACCGTGAGTAGTCATGTAGGACTGTGAGTAGTCATGTAGGACTGTGAGTAGTCATGTAGGACTGTGAGTAGTCATGTAGGACCGTGAGTGGTCATGTAGGACTGTGAGTAGTCATGTAGGACCGTGAGTAGTCATGTAGGACTGTGAGTAGTCATGTAGGACTGTGAGTAGTCATGTAGGACCGTGAGTGGTCATGTAGGACCGTGAGTAGTCATGTAGGACTGTGAGTAGTCATGTAGGACCGTGAGTAGTCATGTAGGACCGTGAGTAGTCATGTAGGACTGTGAGTAGTCATGTAGGACCGTGAGTAGTCATGTAGGACTGTGAGTAGTCATGTAGGACCGTGAGTAGTCATGTAGGACTGTGAGTAGTCATGTAGGACTGTGAGTAGTCATGTAGGACCGTGAGTAGTCATGTAGGACCGTGAGTAGTCATGTAGGACTGTGAGTAGTCATGTAGGACCGTGAGTAGTCATGTAGGACTGTGAGTGGTCATGTAGGACTGTGAGTAGTCATGTAGGACTGTGAGTAGTCATGTAGGACTGTGAGTCATGTAGGACCGTGAGTGGTCATGTAGGACCGTGAGTAGTCATGTAGGACTGTGAGTAGTCATGTAGGACCGTGAGTAGTCATGTAGGACCGTGAGTAGTCATGTAGGACTGTGAGTAGTCATGTAGGACCGTGAGTAGTCATGTAGGACTGTGAGTAGTCATGTAGGACCGTGAGTAGTCATGTAGGACTGTGAGTAGTCATGTAGGACTGTGAGTAGTCATGTAGGACCGTGAGTGGTCATGTAGGACTGTGAGTCATGTAGGACCGTGAGTAGTCATGTAGGACCGTGAGTAGTCATGTAGGACTGTGAGTAGTCACGTAGGACCGTGAGTAGTCATGTAGGACTGTGAGTAGTCATGTAGGACTGTGAGTAGTCATGTAGGACTGTGAGTAGTCATGTAGGACTGTGAGTAGTCATGTAGGACTGTGAGTAGTCATGTAGGACCGTGAGTAGTCATGTAGGACCGTGAGTAGTCATGTAGGACTGTGAGTAGTCACGTAGGACCGTGAGTAGTCATGTAGGACTGTGAGTAGTCATGTAGGACTGTGAGTAGTCATGTAGGACTGTGAGTAGTCATGTAGGACTGTGAGTAGTCATGTAGGACTGTGAGTAGTCATGTAGGACTGTGAGTAGTCATGTAGGACCGTGAGTAGTCATGTAGGACTGTGAGTAGTCATGTAGGACTGTGAGTAGTCATGTAGGACTGTGAGTAGTCATGTAGGACTGTGAGTAGTCATGTAGGACCGTGAGTGGTCATGTAGGACTGTGAGTAGTCACGTAGGACCGTGAGTAGTCATGTAGGACTGTGAGTAGTCATGTAGGACCGTGAGTAGTCATGTAGGACCGTGAGTAGTCATGTAGGACTGTGAGTAGTCATGTAGGACTGTGAGTAGTCATGTAGGACTGTGGGTAGTCATGTAGGACTGTGAGTGGTCATGTAGGACTGTGAGTAGTCATGTAGGACCGTGAGTACAAAGGCTGTGGAATATACAAGCTGGCGAAAACACAAATGTGAACATTTAGCTTTTGTATAGGCCCAGGGGTGTTCTTAGAAACTCCAATGAAATGCACATTTCTTGTGTTGCTTCTTTACACTTTATCCAAAGCTATGTCTATGCAAAATTACTGAAAACATTAGTTCAGTTTCTGAAAATAAAATAGCCCTGTAGAAAATGTGCCATATTTGACCTCTTGCCGTTTCTAGGTCACCCTTAGAACGATCTAATCAAATAAAAAACAGTGTGCGTAGAGGCAATTAGAAAAATGGATCTCGAACAGTTTCCGAGATATCAGGGCTAACGGCGGAGGGTGAACACACAGAGATGTCATAATTCAAATGGACCTTTGGCCAAGGCAATTAAAGAACTAAAAACTTGTGGTTTAAAAAATTAAATGGAAATACCCATAATGTTCGGTGCTCCGCGTATGGAAACTGTGACAAACCATTAGAGGGAGCCACCATGGAACCAGTTTTCAAACTGCACTTGAGATCTGTAACTGCAATTACTTGTGACATGTAAACAAAGCAATGAAAACAGATTCAACTGTTACAGTTTTATTTCCTACACACGTCACATACAACAATGGCTGACCTTGACATTCTATTCAAGTTGACACAAAAAAGTCATTGGTAAATATACAACATACTATTATTACGTTATTAAAGTTAACATAAAGACATTGTTAAGTACATACAACACAAGCATTTGTTCTCTCACATAGTTAACTACTTTATATCTATGGCAGTTGGTGTAGTTTCGTAACACTATATACACTCTGGCAGATTCTCTGGATTTTCCAGTCAGACACAATATTGAAAATGTTGCCAGTCATTCAAATTATGACCACGACAGGAAAAACACAGTTACACACACACACACACACACACACACACACACACACACACACACACACACACACACACACAAACACACACAATCTGCCAAACACATTGCATCATTCATACAAAGGAATTATATACATTCCTGTGAACATTTATGGCTATGATACAAGATATTGTTATTCACGTTCATGAATGAACTGGACATAGTAGATGTCATTGTTTATGCCCATTCATAGACATTGCACTTATGTTCGTTCATGGACCTTCCAGCCATGTTTAATATCTGACCCGACACACCAACTAAGTCCAGTCCCAACTCAACTTTTCTGGAAAGTATTCAGCCACACTGCAACACAAACTCCTGATATTCATTTAGTGAACTGAGGCAACACCGCAGTAACAAAACTTCTGCAAAATGGCAGTTTTCCCAATCAAGTGTGGTGTTCCACCCACAAAGCTACTGCACCCCAAACTTCAGCAGAGTAACATCATCAAGCTGATAATGCTGACATCATCAAAGAGACAATGCTGACATCATCAAAGGGACAATGCTGACGTCATCAAGGAGACAGTGCTGACATCGGCCATCAAGGAGACAATGCTGACTTGACAAACTTTGCAAGGCAGGACGATGTGAATAAGAAGCAAACAGTTAACATGACAGGTTTCTAAGTTGTGACAAAGATCACTAGTTACCTTTGATGAAGGTCAGCAGTGACATTTTTATAAATAAGAGTAAACCTTTCTTGGTTCTTGTGTTACATTCAAACAATACAAAATTGTGATTCATTGAGACAAAAATTAAAATGCATATGCAAATGGTACCAGATCGCAGACCAAGTCGCATAATACCTGGGCAGTTAACTTACATGACTTATTTATATTCAGTGAAGTAACATTATTATCCAAGACAATATTTATGTGGACAAAAACTCTGTCGCTGCATGAAGTGGTGTCTGGGACAGTAACAGTCGACCCAAGTCTGGGCCACACTCCTCCAGGTGAGTTCACAGTCGGGCAAGTTCACAGCCAGGTGGGTTCATTCTGACGGGCAAGTTCATGCGGTTGGACAGGTTCACACAATCGGGCGCGAGTGAAGACACTACCTGTCCTCACCTGTGTCTTGGTGGGTGGTCTCAGACTCCATGGAGGGTGGTTTAGGGCCACAAACCCAGTCCTGTTGGAGACACACAACACAGTGAAACGTCGCTATCAGGTGAAATCTTCACAACATTTGTTCAAGTTCACCTCTCACCCCCGTACCCCCATACATGTCATTTCCCAGAATGCAATGGGCTTCCCCTATGTAATCGCTACATGTGTCAACAAGGAGGCACTGAAACTAACATGACTAGGAGATATGAAGTGCACATGTGAAGTTTCTTGGATTCGCCAGAGAATTTCCTGTGTAGCTACATATCTAATTGCTACACCAAGAGGTTCAATTTGTCAAAGCCGCATGACAAAAGGCATTCAAAGTGACTGTACGTATGCATAACTTTGTTTAGTTCAGTTTGGTAGAAATAAAGTATGTTTTGCCAATGGATTGAATACCGAATTTGAGCATCATTATTTCATGAATACTAATGAGGACTGACTAATGTGGTGTTTGAAATTCTTTCATTGGCTGTAAATCATCGTAATTTAATTTAACTTTTTTATTTCTACCACGCAAATACTTGATCTATAGAATGCCTATTATGATATGGTAGGCATTCTATTGGTCAACAAACCATATTATTTATTACATAACACCGAAATTTGCTCACCAGTGTATTTCTATTTCTAAAACTGAACATGTACAAATGAAGTGAGTACCCACCAGTGTATTTCTATTTCTCAAACTGAACACGTACACATGAAGTCAGTACCCACCAGTGTATTTCTATTTCTCAAACTGAACACGTACACATGGAGGGAGTACCCACCAGTGTATTTCTATTTCTAAAACTGAACATGTACACATGAAGTGAGTACTCACCAGTGTATTTCTATTTCTCAAACTGAACACGTACACATGAAGTCAGTACCCACCAGTGTATTTCTATTTCTCAAACTGAACACGTACACATGAAGTCAGTACCCACCAGTGTATTTCTATTTCTCAAACTGAACACGTACACATGGAGGGAGTACCCACCAGTGTATTTCTATTTCTAAAACTGAACATGTACACATGAAGTGAGTACTCACCAGAGTATTTCTATTTCTCAAACTGAACACGTACACATGAAGTCAGTACCCACCAGTGTATTTCTATTTCTAAAACTGAACACGTACACATGGAGTGAGTACCTACCAGTGTATTTCTATTTCTCAAACTGAACACGTACACATGGAGGGAGTACCCACCAGTGTATTTCTATTTCTAAAACTGAACATGTACACACGAAGTGAGTACCCACCAGTGTATTTCTATTTCTAAAACTGAACACGTACACATGGAGTGAGTACTCACCAGTGTATTTCTATTTCTAAAACTGAACACGTACACACGAAGTGAGTACCCACCAGTGTATTTCTATTTCTAAAACTGAACACGTACACATGAAGTGAGTACCCACCAGTGTATTTCTAAAACTGAACACGTACACATGAAGTGAGTACCCACCAGTGTATTTCTATTTCTAAAACTGAACACGTACACATGAAGTCAGTACCCACCAGTGTATTTCTATTTCTAAAACTGAACACGTACACATGAAGTGAGTACCCACCAGTGTATTTCTATTTCTAAAACTGAACACGTACACATGAAGTGAGTAGCCACCAGTGTATTTCTATTTCTAAAACTGAACACGTACACATGAAGTGAGTACCCACCAGTGTATTTCTATTTCTAAAACTGAACACGTACACATGAAGTGAGTACCCACCAGTGTATTTCTATTTCTAAAACTGAACACGTACACATGAAGTGAGTACCCACCAGTGTATTTCTATTTCTAAAACTGAACACGTACACATGAAGTGAGTACCCACCAGTGTATTTCTATTTCTCAAACTGAACTCGTACACATGAAGTGAGTACCCACCAGTGTATTTCTATTTCTAAAACTGAACACGTACACATGAAGTGAGTACCCACCAGAGCACAGACGGCTGTGAGCAGCACCAGTTTGACGCCCACGTCCAGGTCGAGGGGAACTGAAGCAGACAAGTCTAATGGTTGAATCACATCTGCTTACTTTGGCAGAAGAAACAAACATCAAAGTACGACTTAAGTCGACCGCGCACTGATTCACCGACACATGGCAAGTCATCACGCTGATTTTGTTCCCTGAAATTTGTTTAGTTCCTTAATAGTGGTCCTGTTTACTTGGAACTGTCACCACCAGGTCATGTGACAGGGCCATATTTGGATTCAGGTGTCACAGAAATAATGTCCCCTGTGGACAGTGGCAGACGAGAGAAATTTATTTAGACTTAATAATAACAGATTCTGTTTAGTGCTGGGCTGTCCTGATCTTTCTTAAACGATCCCAAGATTTGTATAAACTCATCAGATAAATACAAAAAGAGAATTTGGTAAACGTAACTTTTTAATAATCACCCCATTAGTTATAACATTTGCTAAACTGCTATGATGGTTATTAATAAAACCGTCAACATGACATAAACCAGCAGTTCTCAACCTTTCTGTCTACAAGGCCCCCCCCCCTCCTCCGAGGCCAATACTAACATCCACGGACCCCCTAAGACATGACACACCAGTTGAGAACCCCTGATGTAACCACATAAAGTTGACCCTCACTTCACGTTCACGTCAGCAGTTCACCCACCTCACAATTAAGGTCACCCACCTCACAATTAAAAAAAAGGTCACCCACCTCACAATTAAGGTCACCCGCCTCACAATTAAGGTCACCCGCCTCACAATTAAGGTCACCCGCCTCACAATTAAGGTCACCCGCCTCAAAATTAAGGTCACCCTGGGACAGTGTCAAATGTGTTCCATATACAGAAAATTAGTCTCACTAATAAGGTCACCTTCCTAATCTGGTCACATTGGCCCCATTCCCATGGGTGTCCGTGATAGCAAGGTTCTGCTGTAATGACAGTCAACCAATCAACACCAACCACATGTACAACAGCGCCACCTACATGTAGAACAGCGCCACCTACATGTACAACAGCGCCACCTACATGTAAGACCGTAGTCCTGCGATGACCGTCGTATCTCATGCATGATGCCACACCATCCGTGTACACTAAGTCGACCAATCTCTCCATCAAAGTCTGGGGTGTAGATCTGAAAGGTCAAAGGTGACACCTTACAATCAGAAAGGTCAAAGGTGACACCTTACAATCAGAAAGGTCAAAGGTGACACCTTAAAATGAACAGTGTAATGTTTGTTCTCCTATACAGTTTTTGTACATAATGAGTAAGTTTACAAGTTGGCTAACCTTGTGATATCCTTGTGAAAAATGCAAACTGACATTTTAAATGTTTACACTTCATAAAGGTTATGGCAATAACATAGACATGAACCATATACAAACAGTTTATCATACTGTCTGTGTGAAACATCTCTATGACAGCTACCACTAATGTTTACTTCTGAAATAAAGTGATTCATTCATTTGTGAAATAAACTGATTCAATCATTTGTGAAATAAAGTGATTCATTCATTTGTGAAATAAAGTTATTCGTTCTTATTAAATGTTCTTATTAAATGTTCTTATTAATTAAAAAAAGGTTCTTATTAAATGTTCTTATTATTATTAAAAAAAAATCTTATTATTACTCTTCATCCATTCATACTAGAATGAAGGTAGAATTGTGTATCTCAGAACTCATTACAAAGTCCTGTAGCAATGTACACTGTATTTAGGAGTTGTGGGTACTTTTATATCTTGGCTGTTTGATTTACTTATGATACATTTATATAATAATATGGCTTGTGTTGGTTTCTTCTGGGTGTGAAACTGTCTCCACCAACCTACCTCAAGGTCAGCCTGTCCTCTGTCTACACCAACCTACCTCAAGGTCAGCCTGTCCTCTGTCTACACCAACCTACCTCAAGGTCAGCCTGTCCTCTGTCTACACCAACCTACCTCAAGGTCAGCCTGTCCTCTGTCTACACCAACCTATCTCAAGGTCAGCCTGTCCTCTGTCTACACCAACCTACCTCAAGGTCAGCCTGTCCTCTGTCTACACCAACCTACCTCAAGGTCAGCCTGTCCTCTGTCTACACCAACCTATCTCGAGGTCAGCCTGTCCTCTGTCTACACCAACTTACCTAGAGGTCAGCCTGTCCTCCCATCTACACCAACCTACCTAGAGGTCAGCCTGTCCTCCCATCTACACCAACCTACCTCTAGGTCAGCCTGTCCTCCCGTCTACACCAACCTACCTCAAGGTCAGCCTGTCCTCCCGTCTACACCAACCTCCCTTGAGGTCAGCCTGTCCTTCTGTCTACACCAACCTCCCTTGAGGTCAGCCTGTCCTTCTGTCTACACCAACCTCCCTTGAGGTCAGCCTGTCCTTCTGTCTACACCAACCTCCCTCGAGGTCAGCCTGTCCTTCTGTCTACACCAACCTCCCTCGAGGTCAGCCTGTCCTTCTGTCTACACCAACCTCCCTTGAGGTCAGCCTGTCCTTCTGTCTACACCAACCTCCCTTGAGGTCAGCCTGTCCTTCTGTCTACACCAACCTCCCTTGAGGTCAGCCTGTCCTTCTGTCTACACCAACCTCCCTTGAGGTCAGCCTGTCCTTCTGTCTACACCAACCTCCCTTGAGGTCAGCCTATCCTTCTGTCTACACCAACCTCCCTCGAGGTCAGCTTATCCTCCCATCTACACCAACCTACCTCGAGGTCAGCCGGTCCTCCTCGCAGCACCAGCAATAGTTCCTCACGAGGACTCAGCACCTCATACTCCTGCACAAACACAGTGTGTCTGCAACAAGAACACACAACTATAGTGAATATATTGTTCATGGCTCCAAGAATGGTTTATTTTAGTGTAATTTAACTTATTTTGAAAATCCGAGGCAACACACGTGACTCCAGTATGGGAACAGGGTCCATATCTGACGGATCGAAACATCATACTCATTTTCAAAATAAGTTAAATTACATCAAAATAAAACACAACTAGCTCCATGGCACAAACACACAACTACCCCATGTGGTCCTGCCGCTACAGTGACTTTTGGTTGAGCCATTCAGTGGAGTCTGCCCAGTGTTGAGCCATTCAGTGGAGTCTGCCCAGTGTTGAGCCATTCAGTGGAGTCTGCCCAGTGTTGAGCCATTCAGTGGAGTCTGCCCAGTGTTGAGCCATTCAGTGGAGTCTGCCCAGTGTTGAGCCATTCAGTGGAGTCTGCCCAGTGTTGAGCCATTCAGTGGAATCTGCCCAGTGTTGAGCCATTCAGTGGAGTCTGCCCAGTGTTGAGTCATTCAGTGGAGTCTGCCCAGTGTTGAGCCATTCAGTGGAGTCTGCCCAGTGTTGAGCCATTCAGTGGAGTCTGCCCAGTGTTGAGTCATTCAGTGGAGTCTGCCCAGTGTTGAGCCATTCAGTGGAGTCTGCCGAGTGTTTCTGACGTTTCTAGCACTAGAAAGTCTGCAGGAGCATAAACTGCCACTTTGGTCTCAAAAGTTGACTGCCAATACATGCAAAATTGGCCATCATTTCCACAACGTACAACTTATATACATACTTTTCAGGTGTGAATATGTTTTTGTACCCGAGGGTTCGAGTGGGACAACTGGTGGTGGAGCACGACAAAGTGACACAGGATGATCCAAGATGGCTGCCACAACGCCTGCGTAAGTAAACTGAATCCACCAAGTGTGAGGTGACATGCTAGTAAGTCACGTGACGTACGAGCGACGGATGAATCCGACAATGACACCAGGCGGCGCGTAGACAATCGCACGGAACTTGCAGTTCTTAAACCAGTGCCAGGTGGCGCCACCGCAGACACATTCACTGCTGAGGGGATTGTAGAGTTGAGCAACCTCCTGCAACACGACAAGATATAGAGTTACTCCTGTGACACGACAAGATACACAGTTACTGCTGCAACATGACAAGATATACAGTTACTCCTGCAACACGACAAGATATACAGTTACTCCTGCAACACGACAAGATACACAGTTACTCATGCAACACTACAAGTTACACAGTTACTCCTGCAACATGACAAGATACACAGTTACTCCTGCAACATGACAAGATATACAGTTACTCCTGCAACACGACAAGATATGCAGTTACTCCTGCAACACGACAAGATACACAGTTACTCCTGCAACACGACAAGATATACAGTTACTCCTGCAACACGAAAAGATATACAGTTACTCCTGCAACACGACAAGATATACAGTTACTCCTGCAACACTACAAGATATACAGTTACTCCTGCAACGCGACAAGATACAGTTACTCCTGCAACACGACAAGATACACAGTTACTCCTGCAACACGACAAGATATAGTTACTCCTGCAGCACAACAAGACATACAGTTACTCCTGCAACACGACAAGATACACAGTTACTCCTACAAAATGACAAGATATACAGTTACTCCTGCAACACGCTAAGATATAGAATTACTCCTGCAACACGCTAAGATATAGAATTACTCCTGCAACACGATGACGCCTCTGAACATATTCTAGTCACTTTGGAGTGAAACATTTGCATAACATTGTCTCTTCTGTCGAAACCTCACCATACAAGACTAATGAGTAAAGCAGTATTTGATGATTACCAGAGGCGGTCCAACTGAGCTGAGTGAGGGTGGAACTGAGTAACTGATAAACAGTGGCGGCTGACATGGGAGTAATTTATTGGGTCGCAGGGTGACACTATGGAAAGTAGGGCCCAGTTTGGTATAATCAGACACAGTGACTCTTTGGTACTTGTACAAGGGTGGCAATCTATGAGGTATGTATAGAACAGGCTCACCTTAACTAATTCTGTATCTAATTGTATTCTCTGAGTTTTCAAGATGACAAAGATTATTAAGTACCCCTATAGTGACAACTTTGATTCTTTTATACTCAGAATATCCACAAATGTTGAGATAGTTTTGTTGGTCAATTTCTGTTACTGCAGCACAGCAATAATTACAACTGTCCCGCAGTAACCCACACCCAACAGAAATGAGCACTTACGTTCTTCTCGTGGTTGTAGAAATGAAACATGAACGAATGCTCTCCATTTGGTGGCGGGTCTGAAACAAAGTCAAGTGATAACAAAAGGACTAGGCAGATACTCCTTGGAGTGGAGTTAGTAATAACAATACAGTTATTTATACAGGGCACAATCACTTGAGAGTGCTTTGAGGTGTGTTATAATCATAATGCATATAATCATAACTACACAGAATTATATTAAACAACAAAATAGTAATAATTCTCAAATGTTGACCTTAAAAATCTGTACAAACAGCTAAAACGTAGATTACATCATCAGAGAACGACAGACCAGTGAATTTAATGTCAGTGATTTGGATTTGTTTTATAAAAACCGTGAAACATTTTCCGATTCCTTCATTTGTTGACACATTCATTACCTTGCTCCACGTAGAACAGGAGATGTCTCATGTCATCAATGACCTCCGACCTGCTGACTGCGTCTTCTCGGACGACTACACAACAACAACAACAACACAGCAGTTCACATCACACTGAGTCAACAACTACACAACATCAACACGTAACACACAGCAGTTCACATCACACTGAGTCAACAACTACACAACATCAACACAGCAGTTCACAACACACTGAGTCAACAACTACACAACAACAAGATCTCAAATTGAATCAACAACTACACAACAACATCTGAGAGACATTCTACATTATTCATTCCACAAGCTAATGTATTCGATACATTACGTATTCTAACAATTTGACCACACAAACAAGTTAGAAACAATTTAAACAACTCACTCTACTAAACGTGCTCAGTTGAATACACACCCACATTGTGTCTCAGGTTGGCTTTATGGATGACCAGTTGACCAGTGTCCAGTAACACGTCCAGTCCTGGTGGACAGACTCTGTACCGTGACACGTCAGTTGGACATACTGGACCGGTCACTGCAATCATCAGAAACAAACTGGTCACAAGGTTATCCACAACATGTCACTTATGGGTTGTGTTCCATATTCACATCCACATAGCAGCTGAGAACACAACCAATTAATATCTTGTATTGTATAATGGTAAATGTGATACAGTAATTTATCTCAAACTATGTGTCAAACGGTCATCTTATCATACACATTACATGATGTTATTATGATAAATGTGTGGTTAGATATAATAATTAATTACTATTATCATATCATAAGCATTTTAATCCTGTGAAGTTGTTCTGTGCTTGTGGCTTCCATTTCAACTGTTACATGATTCACTGCCAAGTACTTGCTGATCCCCTCAGCAATTACACCAATAAATGTGTTATATATGTACCTAAGAAGGGCTGGGTACATTTAGTTAGATAGGTTGGACTCTCGATAAGCCAAAGGGCTTCCTTGTCCACCTGCCATCTAGAGTTGATTCTCTAGGTGGCAATCTTGTTAAATCTTGTTAAATATAGAGCTGTATAAATGTTGTGTGACAACATAATTATATCAAGCTGAGGCTGGACCGTGTAAATACCAGACCGTGTAAATACCAGACTGAGGCTGGACCGTGTAAATACCAGACTGAGGCTGGACCGTGTAAATACCAGAATGAGGCTGGACCGTGTAAGTACCAGACTGAGGCTGGACCGTGTAAATACCAGACTGAACTGTGTAAATACCAGAATGAGGCTGGACCGTGTAAATACCAGACTGAACTGTGTAAATACCAGACTGAGGCTGGACTGTGTAAATACCAGACTGAGGCTGGACTGTGTAAATACCAGACTGAGGCTGGACTGTGATGATATCAGCTGCAGGACACAGATCTTCATCATCTGAAGTGACGTGAGTCGCCGGACCATGACCATCTTTTGTTTCATCTGTTGTTTGACCTTTCGTCTTGGCTACCCCTGGGGTGGTCTCTGGTTGCCCCATTCTCTCTGTGGTAGGACAACCTGCCCCATCTTCCTGTCTCAGCATATCTGACCTTCCTGCAACACCATCAAGGTGAAGGCACAATGAGCTCTGTCCTCTCACAAGACAGCAAAACACCAAAATATTTCTACTGATTACAGCAAATAAACTCACAACAACATAAAAACAAAGTATTTCTGCTCATTACAACAAAACAAAGCATTTCCATGGGCCTCATTAAATCTTACCACAGCAAATTTACTCAGAACAAAAGAAATTATTTCTACGGGCATTATTAAATCCCGTCACAGTAAATATACTCACTCACAATAGCAAAACAACAAAGTATTTGTGTGGGCTTCACTAAATAAAATTATAGTAAATCCCACCCCAAAATCACACTATATATAACCTAGTATAGCAGTACACGGCATCCAAGTTGTTATAAAATCTGAGTGAGGTTTGGTCATGACAAATACTACTTTATTCTGTGAGTCAGCAGTCAGTGTCACTGACACTGCCTGGAGTAGGGCCACACTAAAAGGCGGGCCACAATTGGCAGACCACGCGGAAATGGTGGACCACATTCACAAAGATGCCACTGATCGATACGCTCCATAATTACGTGGGGGCCCTTTACATGTGTTGTTATAGTTGGCGCCTTATAGTTTATGGTGTTCTTGTGATGTTGAGATGTCATTCAATAATAACATATACGTGTAATAAGCAAATTTAGCTACAGTACTACAAGTTAGCATATACAATGTTTGAAAGGCGAAATGACAATTCTTGGATTTGTTGTTTGTTTGTTTCTATTTTCACCAACACAGTAAGTATTCTTAGTATTACTATTTCACTACAACAATGACATCTCATATATTATTTCGAAGAGTACTAATTTCTCCACATGCAAATATGATGTAGTCATAAAATGTTCACACTTGATGCAGCTGCCGTCTACATAAATAAAAAAATATAAAAAGTAATATAAAGTAATAGTAAACACGTATTTGAATATAAATTTAATAACATAAAAAATATTAATATAAATGTAGGCTATATGCAGTCATATGCATGTCAAGAATATTTATTATATAAACATTATATATGCAGTACATGAAGGTTAATTCTTCATGTGAATTTTTTAACCAAACAATATGTATATATATAATTACATTATATTTATTCTGTGACACACCCACCACACACCCCCTCACCCCACACACAACCCCCCCACTATGAGATGTCACTGTTGTAGTGAAATAGTAATACTAAGTCTAAGAATACTTACTGTGACTGTGTTGGTGAAAATAAAAACAAACAAACAACAAATCCAATAATTGCCATTTAGCCTTTCAAACATTGTATATGCTAACTTGTAGTTAAGTGTGCTTATTACACATATGTTATTATTGAATGACATATCAACATCACAAGAACACCATAATAAACTAAATTGGCGCCAACTATAACAACACACGTAAAGGGCCCCCACGTAAATATGGAGCGTATCGATCGGAGGTTGGTGGGCAAGTCTGGCTGGCGAAGACTAGTTTGGTAATTATTAATTTAATAACATTTGATTAAGATGCTTTACTTAATGGCAGTCCTCAATGAAATCACAAGACAAATTCACAAGACAAGTTCAAGTTGATTTCAACGAAAATCTTGCTGTCAAATGAAATAGTATAGCATAACCAGTAATACAATAAGTTGCGACGCTCTTTGATGCCGGATTCACATACTTTGATTATATGCCGAGAAATGTTAATCACTTTTTTGTCTTGTTATATAGCCAGTTTGTGATACAGCCAGATCTTGCGAGACACCCAAAAAACTCGTGCCTTTTAACATGGGATAATGGCGGCATAACAAAAGCTGTGGTTATTTGATAACAGCTTCACACACTGCGTATATATTTCTAGATTGTCTCTAGAAACGTTACCAGTCCACTGTTTGACGCGATGGATGCGTGTGTCATTTGATTGACTGTACGTTAGCGACTTTCCCTGACATTAGCAGAGCGCCTTTAACGTTATGTTAATGTTACAGTTAACGTTATTGCCTAAGGCTAGCAGAACGTTTATTATCTAACGTTTTCTTGGAATGTTGCCATAACGTCCTGAGCACGTTATGTAACTATAAAATAATGCAACATTAATAAATAGATTGACATGAACATTTTGTTTACACATTATGTGTGACATTTCTTTCGTTTTGTTTCCAGGACTCCCGTGATGTCTACCTGACTTTTAAGTTGAATAAAGCCTAATATCGAAGGTTACAACAATTTATTCAACTTAACTAGACAGTCAATATGGACACTCTCCTGAAACCAACTCGACTCGACCTGCATCCGAACTCTCCCTCAGCTGCCAAAGAATGGAAGCACTGGCACAGGACCTTCAGGAATTTCATCGGTGAATGTGGTGAAAATACTCCAAACAAGTTCAGAACTCTCGTCAACAATGTATCACACAACGTGTATGACTACATCGAGGATTGTGCAGACTACGAATGAGATATTAGCTCGTCACCTACTTTCAACCAGAAGACAAAAAACAGGTGAAATTTTCACTGAACTCCTCCAAGAACTTCGGAAACTCAGCAAGGACTGCAATCTCAAAAATGTTATTGCTAAACAATACAGAGAGGAACTTGTCCGTGATTCCTTCATCAATGGAATAGCATCTCCACTAATTCGGCAACGTCTTCTGGAGAACACTAGACTTGACCTCAAGACGGCCTTTGATCAAGCAAACTCCTTGGATTTGGCACAGAAGAACTCTGAAGCATACGCCATGCCAAGCATTCCTGTAACTGCAGTAGTATCGAGTTCTCCGACAGATTAGCATACTGAAATTCCAATGCCGAAGGATCACTCTCTTGCTGCAACATATGCGCCTAAGAAGAAATGCTACTTCTGCGTTGATTCCATTCACAATAATAGAAATTGCCCGGCACGTGATGCTACATGTAGAAACTGTGGAAAAAAGGGACATTTTGGAAAGGTATGCGTGTCGAAAGCCAATGCAAGTACAACGGCTGCAGTGTTCTCACCTGCGAGTTGCTCAATCACAGCTGCGTGTCCAAACAGCCTGTCACAGGCTTCAGTGAATGTATCCGTCAATAGAAATACTCTGCCAGCACTCATCGACTCGGGAAGCTCTGATAGCTTCATAAGTCAAACCGTGGCCAAACAACAGAATCTGAAGATTCATCCGTCGAAACAAAATATTTCCATGTCTCTCACCTCTCTGAAGACACACGTCATTGGCCACTGTTTTGCAGACATCGACCTCAATCAACATGTCTACACATGCACACGCCTTGGTGTTCCCAAAGACCTTTGTAGTGACATCATCCTCGGCCATGACTTCCAGAAAGAAAAGGAACACGAGAGGGTCACCATTGAATTTGGAGGAAGTAAACCTGAGTTGATTGTTCCAAACTCAACACCAGTCTGTGCCGTCTCTGCAGCTACAATCGACGAGCCATCTCTCTTCTCAAATCTACTTCCTGACTGCAAGCCTATCGCCAGTAAATCCAGGCGTTTCAGCAAGGATGACCAGGATTTCATTCAAGAGGCTTCTAAGCTTCTCTCCGATGGTATTGTTGAGATCAGTTCGTCGCCCTGGCGTGCACAAGTGGTTGTGGCGAAAGACCCATTGGATCGGCACAAAAAAGAGACTTTGCATAGACTATTCTCAGACCATCAATACACAGGCCTTGATGCTTACCCTCTTCCTCGAATTGACGATATGGTTAACGATCTGGCAGCCTACAAAGTGTACTCAATATTTGACCTCAAGCGTGCCCATCACCAGGTTCCAATAAAAGAATCAGATCGGAAGTACACAGGTTTTGAAGCCAATGGGAGACTCTACCAGTTCTATCGTATACCTTTTGGTGTGACCAACGGAGTTGCCGTGTTCCAGAGAGCGATGGACAGGATGGTCGACGAGGAAGGACTCAAGGACACCTTCCCATATCTGGAAAACATTACAGTAGCAGGGCGAAGCCAACAGGAACATGATGAACATGTGAAGAAGTTCCATGAAGCAATTCAGCGGAGAAGTCTTATCCTCAATGAAACCAAGTCTGTGGAATCTAAGGCATCTATCAGCATACTTGGTTACTGCGTGGGTGATGGAGTCATCAAACCAGATCAGGAGCGACTTCGCCCCCTCCAGGACTATCCTCCTCCAACAAATGTCGGCTCTCTCCGTAGAGTGGTGTGCATGTTTGCTTACTATGCGAAGTGGATACCAAACTCAACGAGGCATAGCAACAAGCAAATCCACACCCTACCACACCATTGGTAACGGGCAGGTGGAAAGATACAATGGCATCATCATCTGGAAAACTGTCCATCTTTCTCTCAAGACCAAGAATCTGCCTGACTCCCAATGGGAGGTTGTCCTTCCAGATGCTCTTCATTCCATCCGATCGCTCCTCTCGACATCGACAAACACAACCCCGCATGAGAGATTCTTCAGCTTCCAGCGTCGCTCATCCTGTGGCACATCGATGCCCTCATGGCTGCATTCCCCACGACCCGTCCTGCTCCGGAGATTCGTCCGAACAAGCCAAAATGATCCTCTTGTGGACCAAGTAGAGCTACGATATGTCAATCCGATGTATGCAAATGTGCGGTACATGGACGGTCGGGAATCCACAGTTTCTCTTCGTGACCTGGCTCCTTGCCCATCTGTCCCAATGGATGCTACAAAGTATTCGCAAGCAGATCCCAGTGAAATTGTAGAAGCAAATGCGTCAATCCTTCCACCTGATGCTCATCCAGATCATGAACCGTGCTCACCAACTCCAATGCGTGAAACTCGACGTTCTACTCGTGAATTCAAACCACCATCTCGGTATGGTTGGTGACTTGTATCTTCTAGGATAGAAGACAATGACATAAACCTTTAGTTAACAGTTTCCAGTGACAATTCTTCTAGGAAGGAAGAATGACGTAAAACTTTATGTTACAACTGTTCAGTGACATTTATTCTAGGAAGGAAGAATGACATGAACATTTAATTTACACATTATGTGTGACATTTCTTTCGTTTTGTTTCCAGGACTCCCGTGATGTCTACCTGTCTTTTAAGTTGAATAAAGCCTAATATCGAAGGTTACAACATGTTCTATCCAGTATTCTAAACATACACAATTATAATAACATTGATAAACCCATAAATGAAGAAGCCATAATTATGTCATTGGTGACTAAATTGTCAGTATACCTTCAAATGCTTAATTAAACCTGCTGTGCATCCAGGTTTAATTTACATTGTATAACATTACTAAGATCATCCATGTAAACACAGAAAAAGATAAAAGAGAAAGAATTCCTTCTTGATATACCTCCTTATTTATTATCATAACAAATTGTTGGGCATGATATCGTTCCAACGTATATATATTTACATTTTTAGTAGTACCGCGCGTGCATGTATACCAAAAAATTCTTGCTATATACACACAGCCTCATATTGGCATGTCCTGCTGCTCACAAGTATCACAAATGGAACGTAATGATTTATACGGCCAAAAACCAAGGATCACGCATCCAAACAACAACAACAACAAGACTATAATTATTATCACTATATCCACGCTGCTGTGCGTTTAGGCTTGAGTTCAAATAACTAAACTGTTTATATGATGGGAAACCTTAAATGTTGTTGAGAAAATGTTGAACAGTTGTTGATAATCTATGATTAATTAGTTCTCCACCGGCGTCAAATAAAAACAGGTGTATGTCATGACTATAACATGCGTTCTAATAGAACGCGTGTGATAGAAATATATAGAACTTCTATTGATGTTAATTGTTATACGACATGTCTAGCTCAGTCTGAAAGGTTGTCGCTAAAAATGATAATAATCTGTTCTAAGTTAAGCCCCTTTCAGCGCCAACAAAGCGAGCGTACGTGATTCTACACTTGTCTCGCGGGTTATTAGTCAACGTGGTTGCAGTAAATAAGGACCACCATTGTTATGCTGAAGACACACAAATATATATGGCAGTGAAACATAACCAGCCAATCACAGAAGCCATCACAAAGATCGAACAATGTTTGACGGAGGTGACTGACTGGTATGGAAAGAACCAACTTAAGTTGAACACTGGGAAGTCAGAGGCAGTCATCTTCTTAACAAAAACAAAACGAAACTATTTGCCTTGTAACATTTCCGTGACAATTGGTGGACATCGAGTTGTACCTAAACCATCTGTACGAAACCTTGGAGTCATACTCGACAGTGGACTCACTATGCAAGCGCAGGTTGCTCAGATAGCAGTCTTGCTATCACCAGATCCGCAACATCGGACAAATCCGGTCAAGCATCACTGATGAAGCGTGCAAAACCCTAGTACACGCGCTGGTCACTGCACGCCTCGACTACGCGAATGCACTGCTATACGGCCTTCCGCAGACAACGCTGCAGCGTTTGCAACGTGTGCAAAACTGCGCTGCCCGGCTCGTCAGCCGCACTAGAAAGTACGACCACATCACACCAGTGCTGCAACATCTACACTGGCTACCGATTTGTGTGCGCCCGACATACAAAGTGCTTATGTTTGTTTATTCGGTTATGCATGAACAAGCACCGTGTTACCTCGCGGAACTACTGTCACGTCGTCAACCCAATCGCCGACTGAGGTCTGCGTCTTTGCCACTGCTGACACTACCTGCATCGCAGACGGTCACTCACGGTGATTGCCGTTTTGCCGTAGCAGCAGCCGCTCTGTGGAATGGACTGCCGGACAGTGTTAGGACGGCAAAGACACAGCCACAATATAAAACACTTCTAAAGACACACCTTTTTAGATTAGCGTTTCTGTGACGTGATAATGTGGACTTTAATGACATACATTTATCAATAAGCTATACAATTTTTATTACGCAATTACCCAGTAGTATCATTATTAGCATTTTAGTATGATAGTTTTTATGATTGATTAGCTATGTTATTATTATTATTTTAATCATATACTTTTTATTTTTTATTTTAGCATACTGAAGAATATTAAGTAATGTAACGACTGTGCTATTTTATTATTTTGTTTCATATATAGGCTTATATTTATAATGTTCATTTGTGTGTATATATATATATATATATATATATATATATATATATATATATATATATGTGCGTGCGTATATGTATCTATCTATATATATATATGTATATATATAAGTTTATTTACCTTAATAATATGTTATAATCTATACATACATATATATATATTTTAGTAATCATTTATCATCCAATTTTAGCTACTATTTGTACATTTATGTGAAGCGCCTGAGAGCAATAATATTGATTCGGGCGCTATACAAATAAATTAAATTATTATTATTATTATCACGCGATGTTTACATTACCCAATCACCAGTTTCTTAATGGCGGTGGGATTTCCCCTGAAATTTCGTGGCAAAATTGCCGCAAGGCTGTATCATTTCACCACCAAACTCACCGCTACGACGACTGACTTGTGTCATTATTTACGTAGTCAGACCCGATAATTGAGTTGTCGACACGCATGACTGACTTCAAGCAACAACACAACGTGAATAAACACGCACGCACGCACGCACGCACGCACGCACGCACGCACGCACGCACGCACGCACGCACGCACGCACGCACGCACACACACACACACACACACACACACACACACACAGATATCGACTGAGTCGGAGCAATATTTTAATTCAGTGTATAAATGATAATAATATAATTATGGTCAGTATTTTCGCAGGCCACTGGCTTCCTCGGGCCTATAGGCACGTGCCTGTATAGTCCCCATTGGTTAACCCGCCACTGCAAACACACTCGCACGCGCACAAAGCGAAAGGCCGAGAGCACTTAGGCCGAGATCGCGAAAAGCCGAGACACACGGACACGCATGAGTGACTTGTGCATGTGACGCCACGTCCGTTGCCTTCAAGAGTAATATCTATGAATGTGACCTCTTCAGGTGAGCGACGTAGTGGGTGGTTACGCGGCGTCATTGCCCAGTCGTCTACCTGTGATCGACTCCTCTCTGAAGACGTCGGTAGGCGGGGAACCCGACAGGCGAGACACTTGTAGCATAGTATCGACACCCGACTCACCAAACGTTGCTCGACTTCAGCGAAAATGTGACTCTATGTGAATGTACGGACGTTTAGAACCACCGACTAACTGGGAAGGTCATATACACGAGACGACTGTCGATGTCATGCCAACTTGTGTGTAACTAGGTGAGTGTCTCGTATGTAGTTCATGTTAACCATTGGCCGCAGTGCTCAGTTATAGCTACTCGATTTCTTCTCCATCTGAGTTTGTGCCATTGATGTCGAGGTTGACTTCTGTTTTATAGGATAACACACAACATTTAAATACATTGTATTTGTGGGTTTATATGATTTATGTGGATTGCATAGGCCATGCATGTGTGTGTGTGTGTGTGTGTGTGTGTGTGTGTGTGTGTGTGTGTGTGTGTGTGTGTGCGTGCGTGCGTGCGTGTGTGTGTGCGTGTGTATATATTTATATATATATATATATATATATATATATATATATATATATATATATATATATATATATATATATATATATATATATATGTATGTGTGTGTGCTCGTGCGCGCTCGTGCGTGCGTGCGTGCGTGTGTGTGGCTGAATAATGCAATTCTCTTTTACAAACACGTAGACGTCTACCTGTTTTATTATATACATCAAACAAGTCAAGATTCCCTGTAAATGTGTGCGTGCGTACGTGTGCTGTGTGTCCATGTGTGTGTGTGTGTGTGTGTGTGTGTGTGTGTGTGTGTGTGTGTGTGTGTGTGTGTGTGTGTGTGTGTGTGTCTCTCTCTCTCGGTATGTGTGTGTATGTATGTGTGTGTGTGTGTGTGTGTGTGTGTGTGTGTGTGTGTGTGTGCGTGCGTGCGTGCGTGCGTGCGTGCGTGCGTGGTTGAATACAAATCTCTTTTACAAACACGTAGACGTCTACCCGTTTTGTTACCTACATCAAACGAGTCACGATTCCTTATAAATGTGTGTGGGTGTGCGTGTGCGTGTGCGTGTGCGTGTGCGTGTGCGTGTGCGTGTGCGTGTGCGTGTGCGTGTGCGTGTGCGTGTGCGTGTGCGTGTGCGTGTGCGTGTGCGTGTGCGTGTGCGTGTGCGTGTGCGTGTGCGTGTGCGTGTGCGTGTGCGTGTGCGTGTGCGTGTGCGTGTGCGGGAGCGGGTGCTCGTGCGCGTGCGCGTGCGCGTGTGTGTGGCGTAGCTTGCATTATCACAAAACCTTTTCTGGGTGTTAGTTCATTTCTATAACTCAAATAACTAGTAAGTCTCAATATCCTTCGGAGCTTCCTTCCCCAAAAAACTTCTACAATAAATTGCATGTGATATAGGAGAGGGTTTTCAGACATTGATTACAAGCTAGATATAGATGGTTTACATGAAATGTTGTGTGTATTTGACATATATGCATAACATTGAATATTATCAGAGCATTGTGACATGCCTGACGGTCTTAATTATGAATCTACACATACACAAATGTCCTACATTTTATATTTCTTTAACATTAGCAAACTTCCAATGCTAAAACGTCAGTGTGGATTAGAAGGTATTGTTATCAAACATTTACCAGGCATAAACCAGTTCAAAGAAAAAATTACCAGTAACTCTCTATATCCTTCCATGCTTCCTTCTCAAAAAGAATGGGGACCCATTGATGCAACTTTGTAAATAAATTGCTTGTGATATACGAGAGGGTTTTCAGACATTGATTCGAATTTGAAAGCTAAATATAAATAGCTCAGTGAACTGTTGTGTGTATTTGATATAATATATGGATAACATTGTGTATTATCAGAGCAATATGACATGCCTGATGGTCTTAATTATGAATATACACATATCCAAATGTCTTACATGTTATATGTCTTTAAAATTAGTAAACTTCCGACCCTGATAGGTCAATGTGGATTAGAAGTTTGCTAATTTTAAAGAAATATAAAATGTATAACATTTGTGTATGTGTAGATTCATAATTAAGACAGTCAAACAAGTCATATTACTCAATGTTACGTATATATATCAAATATACACAACATTTCATTTAACCATCCATACTTAGATTACAATCAATGTCTGAAAACCCTCTCGTATATCACATGCAATTTATTTTAAAAGTTGAATTGTTACGGTAGGTAAAATAACCTGGGGTCGGGGAGGAGACATATGGGGACCCGACAATAAATGTGGGGGCTAGCGGGCCCCCGGGCCCCCGCGAAATTCGAACCCTGTATATATATATATACATATACATATACATATACATATACATATACATATACATATACATATACATATACATATACATATACATATACATATACATATACATATACATATACATATACATATACATATACATATACATATACATATACATATACATATACATATACATATACATATACATATACATATACATATACATATACATATACATATACATACATATGTATATATATATATATATATGTATATATATATATATATATATATATATATATATATATATATATATATATATATATATATATATATATATATATATATATAGAGAGAGAGGGTTCAGTAGAAATAGGGGCATCAGAAATATTATTAATTACGTCGGTTGCCAATACTTATTCCTATGAAGATCAGTTGTAATAGCATTTGTTACATATTAACATTACTTTCAATCAGTTTACTATCGATGTTCAAATGATTGACATTGCACTGGCCTGGCATTAGAGAAGTGCAAATAGTAGCACTGCTGGTAGCAGTTGCGTTCTACGTGCGCCTTCATGTCGTATGCTGTTGTTGATCGTGTGCTGGATATTTTGATAAATGAGCCAAATGTGTCTTTAATTAGCCTTGGCTACCCCTGCACCATGAGGTGGCAGACATTTTGCAACCCCTCACTATGTCCTGAGGAAAATGACTCCGCATTTGTGACAGCTAGGGTGGCCTTACCCAAAAATAGGGTTGAGTTGATGATTGGATCTCAGGCCACAATGAAATAAACATTTATAAGTATGTCTTTTTTATGAACTCTACTTTGCATGACTGTTGTTACAATTTACAGATTGTCACAATGTCTACACGTCTGAGCGTAGACGAGGAAAACTTTCTAAAACTCACAAGGATCATTTTAGATGAATTACGAGGTAAATTACGAAACCTCTTCATCAATGAGTTCGCAAGAAAGTATGGCTTTCCGTATGGAGATGATCCTGCATCTGGAATGTTTTTCCTCAGCAATGTACTTCAACAGAATAGGAGTAGAGATGCCGCAGTGAGGGATAAGATACAGAATGGAGACTCAGGACAGTTTGACTGTACTACTCTATTCTATTGCCTTCTGCATTCCGGTGCACTGTTGCAACCGACAATGCGGCCGAGGAATTCCAGGACGCATCCGTACAACTCGAGTGAACTACTCGACATGTTAAGAGAACACCGCAACATGTTCGCTCACTCCACTAGTGCTGAGATTAATCAGACGGACTTTGTCAACAGAGTTAACGTCATGCAAATGATCTATCAGCAGTTGGGGTGGTCTTGCACTGACCTGCAGCAGGCAGCCTCTGACCCATTGACCACAGAAGAGTGTCACAGACTAGAACAAGCATTGGTGACAGCACTGACACAACGCAGAGCACTTAACCAAATCGTGCGGAGAGGCAATCGGCTACTGCTGGCTGTGAAAGGTATGTTACGCATTGTGTATTTAAGATGTATTCAGAATGATGACACCAAATGTAATAGTAAATATTGAACATATCATTGTTCGTCACGTTTCATCATAATATTATGGATGCATTTGCAGTGTTAAGAAAACTGTTTCAACAGACAAACTGAAGAAATTATTTCGTATTCTAATTGCCTATGCATGAAATTCGCTTTATTCTGTGTTAAGTCAGGGTTATCTATTGCGCTTTTCTACACCAAACACTTGTAATCATGAGGAACAATGTATGATAAAGAAAAACTATCCAAACAGAAAAACAGCTAGCAAAGTACTAACTGGATGTGTAACACAATTATTCAAATATTTATGTTCTTGGTGATTTTCGTCTTCATTTGGGTATGTATTCTTCAGTTACTACTATTTTTGATAAGATTCTACCATCCTTTAATTTGAACCAAAATGTTACCTTTCCGACACATATACATGGTATTTGGCGTGACTTCTTGATAACCCTTTCACTATTCAAAAACCTACTATTGATATAGTTTATAATAATTATTTTATGAAAACAAACAAATGTTTAAAACATCAATGGGTTTGTGTCAGATTCGAAACAGTGTCCTTCCAATTGTAAAAGCGAACAGCTAATGAAAGTGTTTACCAATTGAGCTACGAAGACAACCGGGATTCTGGTGTCAGATTTAAAGTGTTGGGTTAAATTTATAACTCCTCTTTCATATATCAGCATACTAGATATATTAATGGATTTAGTACTGTTTGTTTACCTCAGAATATCGCACAGTAATTTATTAATGAAGCTCGTTTTGACACAAAACAAACATGCTTGTAAACATGCTCTCAATACATAGAAAGGGTCCGCCTCATCTCTGACGCCACAATACCACATGATCGCCTTGCTAATTTCCAATTCCAATTTTCTACGGGAATTGATATGATGGGTTTAAAACCCAATTTATAATACAAATGCAGTTTATTTTTAAATGTTGTCAAATGTTACATACAGTACATATCTAAGATTTATGTGTACATGGAAAATGAATTTTAGTATTGCCTTGTTTTATTCTCTTCTTCTCTATGTAAAATAATTGTTATAATATCGTTTTTTTAAAAGTGATTATGTGTTTGAACAATAGTGTTTTTAAGCGCATTTGAACAGACGTTTATCTGGATATATGGTGCTATACAAAATAAAGTTATTAGGTTTAGCCAGGAGTTTCTCCACTGGTTCTGTGCATTACTATTATTACCAAAGGGCCACCGTTAACATATATGTATTACAATTAAAATATATCAAGGCATCTATAGTCATTGTTGAAATGTTTCATGCCTGATGTGTTAATAATAATAATAATAATAATAATAATAATAATAATAATAATAATAATAATAATAATAATAATAATAATAATAATAATAATAATAATAATAATAATAATAATAATAATAATAATAATAATAATAATAATAATAATTAACAATGAAGAATACATGGTTTAATTTGTTTCTGGAAAGATTTCATCATTACGCGGTTAAAAAATAAAATGTGTTGTGGAGATGTTATTATATATTTGAAATATTCATATTACTCAGAAGAAGTACTGAATGTGAAAGGTGAGTAAATACAATATGATAATTATTTTCCACAATAACATTTAATATAATTGGCTTTGGTTTTGTTACACACAAAATGGTCCATTGTTTAATGTACGTTGGTACTAAACAAAGGAGTACACTAAACTGTTACAGATGATGAGGTGAGACACACTTCTCAGAAATCAGCAAAGAACGGTCTGAAAAACTCTACTGAATTCGGTTATTAATGTATTTATTTAAATGCAAGGAGCATAGTAAACAAAATAAACGAACTAAACATTATGGTAGAATATACTGACCCTCACATAATAGGTATAACTGAGTATTGGGCTAACACTGATATATGAGATGCCGAATTGGGAATGACGTTATATGAAATTCTGAGGAAAGATTAGAATAGGAAGAAGAGGAGGTGGAGTTATTTTATATATTAAATAATCCGTCCAGGCTTTTGAAATAAAATTAGGAAAAGAAACAGAATGCAAAGAAATCATAGTTTGCCGATGCAAAGTGAAAATGCCAAAGTAACTTAGATGTATGATGTATTTTTTGTAAGTAATCTGTCTGATGCAACCATAACACTTGAAATAAATGTAGAATCGCGTCGATGGTATAAAATAAATCTAGAAAATCAGCTGCATAAGATGCGGGAAAACTTGGCAAAATGCGCCTGACCTCTAAAAAACATGTCATGTGGAAGGAATCAACAACACCAATGTGACTATATCTGTGATACAAATGTTCAAAGGAAATAATGTACATTGACAACAGAAGGCCCCCAAAACGAGAGTGGATTGTTTAAAACAAAGTGTTGAGGATGTGAAGATTAGGTTAACATAACATTTCACTATTATACAGCCAACACAACATTGTGTGCAAATACCGTCCTACTGTAAATTTTGTGTAACATAAAACTACATGAATGTGCATCTGTGATAACATTTTCAATCATAACGACATTATTGTACATTTCATTACAGAAAAACAGAGGTCTACAGCATCGAATGTGACAAGATTGACAAGAAAATTGGGGGATGTGGCTGGTAGGTTAACATAATATTGTATTAGTTACAGGTAACATGATATAGCATGCTGACCGAGCGGCTTAAGCAAAAGGTCTGCCGATTCATCCAACCTGGTTTCTAAACTATATAGCTACCAGGTGGAGGTTTCACAGATTAGTCAAGATTGGCGGGATCATATTTTGGCGTTGCAAAGTGAAACTGCCAACATAACTTAGATATATGAAGTATTTGATTGTAAGTAATATGTTTTATGCAAGCATTCACCTTGAAACAAATGTAGAATTGCAACGATGACATACAAGAAAACTAGAAATTCAGCTACATAACATGCTAGAAAACTTGACAAAATGCGCCTGACCTCGAAAAAACATGTAATTTTGCAGCAAAAATGTGAACTGTCACCATCCAGGGTGCGAGAACACAAGTTAGGGCGAATGCCTGGAAGAATGTGAAAGGGGTGTTGGCAGATAACACGTATCAAAACGTCGATGAAAAGGTGTCTACACAGCGTACCTGTATGACGTAGAAACCATGGCAATGATTGAAGAAAAAAACAGCCTAAATAAAAGTCTCAGCCTTAGAAAATATCTGCATGCAAATAAAAAGATTACCAATCACTTTTGGTATTACCAGCTTACCAATATTGTCAAAATAAATTGACCACGTGTCATATGAAACGAGTTATCCACTGTGATGGTATATCCTGATGACGAGTGTAAACGTAATAATGAGAGTAAATTTAATTAGCACAAATGTAACTTAATCATGGATAAATAATATCTTGATAATTTTAGTTATTACATTTTTCGTTTTTCACATACTTAATTTCATCACTGATTAATGTCGGACAAGTACAAATTTGTAAAATTATATTTAGCATTGTGTACAAATATCACCATACTGTATATTCCATGAAACCGGAAACTACACGAATGTGAATATATCTGTTATACAAAATTTCAAACGTAAAGGTGATGATGTGCATTTCATTAAAGGACAAGGGATGGCCACTCGGATGAAAATGAGAAGATTGGCACAAGAAGTTGAGGGTGTGAAAGGTAGGTTGACTTGACATTTCATTATGTACCCCTGTATACAACCAACACAACAGTGGATGTGGACCGCGCGGTTTATGTGACAGTTCTGTTGATTTTTTATATCTAGTTTCAAACTAGCTACCAGGTGGTGCTGGTGGTGGTTTCGGAGTTTAGCCAAGATAATAGGATCATTTCGATGTTGCAAAGTAAAAAACTGAAAGTGTGCCATTGCAAATTATATATATATATATATATATATGTATATATATATGTATATATATATATATATATATATATATATATATATATATATATATATATATGTATATATATATATATGTATATATATATATATATTAAAACAATATATTAAAAACGTTGAGGAAGTAGAAATCAACCTACTAGAATACACAGCACCACTCAGCCACAGCCACACCTGGGAAATATGGGTTTCCTGAAGTCACTGACTGCGTCAAGGAAATTAGATGTGGGGTGGGTGGGTGTCTGGTTGTACAGTAGTGGCCTGCACAGTTAAGTACTGCTCTGATTCAGCAGACTTCCTTCCACACATTGCCTAGGCAATCTGCCATTGCATAGCCTATCTGCCACTGCATTGGCTACCTGCCACTGCGTAGGCTTTCTGCCATCGCATAGGCTATCTACCATTGCGTAGGCTATCTGCCATTGTATATTCTATCTGCCATTGTATAGGCAATCTGCCATTGCATAGCCTATCTACCACTGCATAGGCTATCTGCCACTGCATAGGCTCTCTGCCACTGCATAGGCTATCTGCCACTGCATAGCCTATCTGCCACTGCATAGGCTATCTGCCATTGCATAGGCTGTCTGCCATCGCATAGGCTATCTGCCATTGCATAGCCTATCTGCCATTGCATAGCCTATCTGCCATTGCATAGGCTTGCATAAAGCCAATTATGAGTATAAAACTACTGACTTCCTTCTTCGCATAGCATATCTGCCAGGGAAAATGTGAACTGTCACCATCCAGGGTGCGAGAACACAAGTTAGGGCGAATGCCTGGAAGAACGTGAAAGGGGTGTTGGCAGATAACACGTATCAAAACGTCAATGAAAAGGTGTCTACACACCATAACGGTATGACGTAGAAACCATGGCAATGACTGAAGAAAAAAACCCAGCCTAAATAAAAGTCTCAGCCTTAGAAAATATCTGCATGCAAATAAAACGATATTCTGCTCACCGATATTGTCATAATAACTTGACGACGTGTCATATGAAACGAGTTATCCTCTGTGACGGAATAGCCTGATGACGAGTGTAAACATGATTATGAGTGTAAACTTAATTAGCACAAATGTAACTTAATCATGGATATATAATACACTGTATCTTGATAATTTTAGTTACTACATTTTTCGTTTGTCACAAACCTAATTTCACCACTGATTAATGTGGGACAAGTAAACATTTGTGAAATTATATTTAGCATTGTGTACAAATATCACCATACTGATTATTCCATGAAACCGGAAACTACACGAATGTGAATATATCTGTGATAAAAATGTTCAAACTTAAAGGTGATGATGTGCATTTCATTAAAGGACAACAGACGGCCACTCGGACGAAAGTGACAAATTTGGCACAAGAAGTTGAGGGTGTGAAAGGTAGGTTGACTTGACATTTCATGATGTACCCCTGTAAACAACCAACACAACAGTGGATGTGGACTGAGCGGTTTATGTGACAATTCTGTTGATTGTTTATATCTAGTTTCCAAACTAGCTACCAGGTGGTGCTGTTGGTGGTTTCGAAGTTTAGCCAAGATAATAGGATCATTTCGATGTTGCAAAGTAAAAAAGTGAAAGTGTGTCATCGCAAATTAGATATATGTTAAAAATATATATAAAAACGCTGAGGAAGTAGAAATCAACCTACTAGAATACACAGCACCACTCAACCACATCTGGGAAAATGTGGGTTTCCTGAAGTCATTGACTGCGTCAAGGAAATGAGATGTGGGGTGGGTGGGTGTCTGGTTGTACAGTAGTGGCCTGCACAGTTAAGTACTGCTCTGATTCAGCAGACTTCCTTCCACACATTGCATAAGCAATCTGCCATTGCATAGCCTATCTGCCACTGCATAGGCTATCTGCCACTGCGTAGGCTATCTGCCATTGCATAGCCTATCTGCCACTGCATAGGCTATCTGCCATTGCATAGGCTGTCTGCCATCGCTCAGGCTATCTACCATTGCGTAGGCTATCTGCCATTGTATAGGCTATCTGCCATTGCATAGATTATCTGCCATTGCATAGGCTGTTTGCCATCGCATAGGCTATCTGTCACTACATAGGCTATCTGCCATTGTACAGGCCATCTGCCATTGCATAGGTTATCTGCCATTGCGTACGCTGTCTGCCATAGCATAGGCTATCTGCCATTGCATAGGCTGTCTGACATTGCATAGGCTATCTACCATTGCATAGATTATCTGCCATTGCATAGGCTGTTTGCCATCGCATAGGCTATCTGTCACTGCATAGGCTATCTGCCATTGTACAGGCCATCTGCCATTTCATAGGCTATCTGCCATCGCATAGGCTATCTGCTATTGCATAGATTATCTGCCATTGCATAGGCTGTTTGCCATCGCATAGGCTATCTGCAACTGCATAGGCTATCTGCCACTGTATAGGCTGTCTGCCATTTCATAGGCTATCTGCCATTGCATAGGCTATCTGCCATTGCATAGGCTGTCTGACATTGCATAGGCTATCTACCATTGCATAGATTATCTGCCATTGCATAGGCTGTTTGCCATTGTACAGGCCATCTGCCATTTCATAGGCTATCTGCCATCGCATAGGCTATATGCCATTGTATAGATTATCTGCCATTGCATAGGCTGTTTGCCATCGCATAGGCTATCTGCCACTGCATAGGCTATCTGCCATTGTATAGGCTATCTGCCACTGCATAGGCTATCTGCCATTGTATAGGCTATCTGCCACTGCATAGGCTATCTGCCATTGTATAGGCTGTCTGCCATTTCATAGGCTGTCTGCCATTGCATAGACTAACTGCAATTGCATAGACTATCTGCCACTACATAGGCTGTCACCCCCCCCCCCATGGTGTTTGAGAACACAAGCTGGGGAGAATGACTGGAGGAAGGTGGAAGGGATAAAAACATGTCTCAAACCGCACCGACAAGGTCGTTACATGAGCATAGCTGTGCGACACAGAAACAATGGCGATAACTGAAAACAACAGGAGGAATTAAAGTTCACAAACAAAGACAGGCTCAGACTAACAAAATATATGGATGCAAGTTATGTTCTGCTATAGTAAATTGGGCTAAATTTCATACGAAATGGTTTTTCCACTGTGGTGATCAGTGTAATCGTGACAATATCTGTAAACGTAGCTCACTCGTAAGTTAAGCAGGGTTATCTAAGCTAATATCTTGATAATTGTAGTTATTACAATTTGTGTGTGAACGTTGTGTTGATGACATAACTTATTTTACCACTGATGTATGTGGCACAGTTAACTTTTGTCAAAATGTATTAAGCAATGTGTACAATTATCATCCTATTGTATATTCCATGTAGCTGAAAACTACATGAATGTGAATATATCTGTGTCAGTGACACAAATGTTCAAACATAAAGGAAACAATGTTCTTTGACAAAAGAAGGGCACCAGAACGAAAGTGGATTGTTTGAAAAAGATATATTGAGGATGAGAAACGTAACATTTCGTTGTTATACAGTCAGCTAACCATTGTGTGCAAATAACATCTTACTGTATATACTATGTAACTGAAAAGTACATTAATATGCATAGATCTGTGTTAAAAATGTAAAACATAACGATACTATTGTACATTTCATTAAAGGAAAACAGAAGGCCACAACATCGAACGTGACAAGATTGAAAAGAAAATTTGGGGATGTGGAAGGTAGGTTAACATAATACAATAGGTCTGCCAATTAGTTCCTCGTAGTTTCTAATCTAGCTACCAAGTAGGCATGATGATGGTTTCACAGCTTAGTGGACATGGCGGCATCATATTTGTGCCAAAGTGCCAAAGTAATTTAAATATATGTTGTATTTGTTTGTAAACAATCTGTCTGATGCGGGCCTACAACATGAAACTAACGTAGAATTGCATCGATGGTTTACAAGAAAAGTAAAAAAATCAGCTGCATAAGATGTGGGAAAACTTTACAATATGCTCTTGCCCTAAAAAATCATGTCAATTTACAACAAACAGCATTATCATGAATTTTAGTTACTTATCGTTTTATAGTCTACGCA
This sequence comes from Oasisia sp. SBJ-2009, assembly GCA_964017155.1. Lineage (NCBI taxonomy): Eukaryota > Metazoa > Annelida > Polychaeta > Sabellida > Siboglinidae > Oasisia > Oasisia sp. SBJ-2009. Next base: position 45,270,556 of record OZ024866.1, read on the forward strand.
TGTAGAATCAGTCGGAATTTAGACCTGGTTCAAAGTTAGCTGACATCAATTTTATTATTGCAAATAGCAAACCTGCCAATGTTGATTTAGGCAAGATGAAATGAAAATGGCAACTTAAACTTTTATTCCTGATTAAAATTGCAATCCATGGAGTTGATATCTATTCATAGAGCATATACCGGTCATACAAACATTGTAAGTTAGACACTGTCTGGTGGCATAGCCTAAACTGGCAAAGCCAATTATGAGTATAAAACTACTGACTTCCTTCTTCGAATAGCATATCTGCCAGGGACAATGTTAACTGTCACTATCCAGGGTGCGAGAACACAAGTTAGGGCGAATGCCTGGAAGAACGTGAAAGGGGTGTTGGCAGATAACACGTATCAAAATGTCAATGAAAATGTGTCTACACAGCATACCTGTATGACGTAGAAACCATGGCAATGACTGAAAACAACAACATTAATTAAAGTCTCAGACAAAATATCTGCAAATTAAAGATATTCTGCTTACCTATATTGCCATAACAACTTGACCGCGTGTCATATGAAACAAGTTATGCACTGTGATGGTATATCCTGATGACGAGTGTAAACATGATAATGAGTGTAAACTTAATTAGCACAAATGTAACTTAATCATGGATATATAATACACTGTATCTTGATAATTTTAGTTATCACATTTTTCGTTTGTCACAAACCTAATTTCACCACCGATTAATGTGGGACAAGTAAACATTTGTGAAATTATATTTAGCATTGTGTACAAATATCACCATACTGTATATTCCATGACACCGGAAACTACACGAATGTGAATATATCTGTGATAAAAATGTTCAAACGTAAAGGTGATGATGTGCATTTCATTAAAGGACAACAGAAGGCCACTCGGACGAAAATGAGAAGTTTGGCACTAGAAGTTGAGGGTGTGAAAGGTAGGTTGACTTGACATTTCATTATGTACCCCTGTATACAACCAACACAACAGTGGATGTGGACCGCGCGGGTTATGTGACAGTTCTGTTGATTGTTTATATCTAGTTTCCAAACTAACTACCAGGAGGTGCTGTTGGTGGTTTCGAAGTTTAGCCAAGATAATAGGATCATTTCGCTGTTGCAAAGTAAAAAAGTGAAAGTGTACCATCGCAAATTAGATATATGTTAAAAATATATATATATAAAAACGTTGAGGAAGTAGAATTCAACCTACTAGAAAACACAGCACCACTCAGCCACACCTGGGAAAATTTGGGTTTCCTGAAGTCATTGACTGCGTCAAGGAAATGAGATGTGGGGTGGGTGGGTGTCTGGTTGTACAGTAGTGGCCTGCACAGTTAAGTACTGCTCTGATTCAGCAGACTTCCTTCCACACATTGCATAGGAAATCTGCCACTGCATAGGCTATCTGCCATTGCATAGGCTATCTGCCATTGCATAGGATATCTGCCATTGCATATGCTTGCATAAAGCCAATTATGAGAATAAAACTACTGACTTCCTTCTTCGCATAGCATATCTGCCAGGGAAAATGTGAACTGTCACCATCCAGGGTGCGAGAACACAAGTTAGAGCGAATGCCTGGAAGAACGTGAAAGGGGTGTTGGCAGATAACACTTATCAAAACCTCAATGAAAAGGTGTCTACACAGCATACCTCTATGACGTAGAAATCATGGCAATGACTGAAGAAAAAAACAGCCTAAATAAAAGTCTTAGCCTTGGGAAATATCTGCATTCAAATAAAAAGATATTCTGCTCACCTATATTGTCATAATAAATTGACCACGTGTCATATGTAACGAATTATGCACTGTGATGGGATATCCTGATGACGAGTGTAAACGTAATAATGAGTGTAAACTTAATTAGCACAAATGTAGCTTAATCGTGGATATATAATATCTTGATAATTTTAGTTATTACATTTTTCGTTTTTGACAAACCTAATTTCACCACTGATTAATGTGGGAGAATTAATAATTTGTCAAATTATATTTAGCATTGTGTACAAATATCACCATACCGTATATTCCATGAAACCGGAAACTACACGAATGTGAATATATCTGTGATAAAAATGTTCAAACGTAAAGGTGGTGTTTCATTAAAGGACAACAGAAGGCCACTCGGATGAAAATGAGAAGTATGGCACAAAACGTTGAGGGTGTGAAAGGTAGGTTGACTTGACATTTCATTATGTACCCCTGTATATATAACCAATACAACATTGGACGTGGACCGAGCGGTTTATGTGACAGTTCTGTTGATTGTTTATGTCTAGTTTCCAAACTAGCTGCCAGGTGTTCTGTTGGTGGTTTCGAAGTTTAGCCAAGATCATATAGGATCATTTCGATGTTGCAAAGTGAAAAATGTAAACTGTGCGATTACAAATTAGATATATGTTGTATTTGTTTGTAAACAAAACACAGTCTGATGCGGACCTACAGCTTTGAACAAGTTTCTTATGTTACGAGTAATGTTCAGGAAATAGAAATCAACTTACTATAATACACAGCACCACTCAGCCACACGTGGGAACGTTTGGATTCCCCGAAGTCGCTGACTGCGTCATGCGAAATGAGGTGTGGGGTGGGGTGGGTGTCCGGTTACACCGCCGTTGCTTGCAAAGTTATGTATTGGTCTGAATCAACAGACTTCCTTCCACACATTGCATAAGCAATCTGCCATTGCAAGCCTATCTGCCATTGCATAAGCTATCTGCCATTGCATTGTCTGTCTGCCACTACATAGTCTGTCACCCCCTGGTGTTTGAGGTCACAAGCTGGGGAGAATGACTGGAGGAAGGTGGAAGGGATAAAAACATGTCTCAAACAGCACCGACAAGATGTTTACATGAGCAAACCTGTGCGGCACAGAAACCACATGAGGAATTAAAGTTCACAAACAAAAACAGGGTCAGGCTAACAAAATATATGGCTGGAAATTATATTTTGCTATAATAAATTGGTCTAAATTTCATATCAAAAGGTTTCTCCACTGTGGTGATGAGTGTAGACGTGATAATAACTGTACACTTAGCACAACAGTAAGTTAATCCTGGATATCTAAGCCAATATCTGGTTAATTTGAGCTTTTAAGACTTTTCTGTGAACATTGTGTTTATCACATACCTTATTTTGCGTTTGACTCAAAAGGTCTGCCGATTCCTTCTCCCCAGTTTCTAAACTAGCTGCCAGGTGGTGCTAATGGTGGTTTCACAGTTTAATCGAGATGGCGGGATCATATGTTGTTGTTATAAAGTGAAAGTGCCAAAGTAACTTATATATATATGATGTATTTGTTTGTAAGTAATCTGTCTGATTGAAACATACAACTTGAAACAAATGTAGAATTGTATCGATGTTATACACGAAAACTAGAAAATCAGCTGTATAAGATGCCTGAAAACTTGACAAAAAGCGTTCAGGAAGTCGAAATTAACTTACTGGAATACACAGCACCACTCAGCCACATGTGGGAATGTTTGGATTCCCTGAAGTCGCTGACTGCTTCATGGAAATGAGATGTGGGGTGGGTGGGTGTCTGGTTACACCGCCGTGGCCTGCAAAGTTATGTTCTGGTCTGAATCAACAGACTTCTTTCCACACATTGCATAAGCAATCAGCCATTGCAAGCCTATTTGTCATTGCATTGTCTATCTGCCACTACATATTCTGTCACCCCCATGGTGTTTGAGAACACAAGCAGGGGAGAATGACTGGAGGAAGGTGGAAGGGATAAAACATGTCTCAAACCGCACCGACAAGGTTGTTACATGAGCATACCTGTGCGACACAGAAACCACAGGAGGAATTAAAGTTCACAAACAAAAACAGGGTCAGGCTAACAAAATATATGGCTGGAAATTATATTCTGCTATAATAAATTCGTCTACATTTCATATAAAATGGTTTGTCCACTGTGATGATGAGTGTAAACGGGATAAAAACTGTAAACTTAGCACACAAGTAAGTTAATCATGGTTATCTAAGCCAATATCTTGATAATTTTAGTTATTACAATTTTTCTGTGAACTTTGTGTTGATCACATACCTTATTTTAGCACTGATGTATGTGGCACAAGTTAACGTTTGTCAAAATCTATTTAGGATTTTATACACATATCATCCTACCGTTTATTCCGTGAAACTAAAAACAACATGAATATATCGGTGATACAAATGCTCAAATATAAAGGAAATAATGTGCTTTGACAAAAGAAAGCCACCAAAACGAAAGTGGATTGTTTGAAAAAGAAGTATTGAGGATGAGAAAAGTAGATAAACGTAACATTTCGTTAGTATACAGTAAATACAACATTGTGTGCAAATACTGTCCTACTGTATATTCTATGTAACTGAAAACTACAGGAATGTGCATATATATGTGATAACAAATTTCAAACATCAAGATACTATTGTATATTTCATTAAAGGAAAACAGAAGGCCTCAACATCGACAGTGACAAAATTGACAAGAAGAGTTGGGCATGTGGAAGGTAGGTTAACAAATGATTTCATTATATACCGGTAACATTATATTTCTGGCCGAGCATTTGACTCAAAAGGTCTGCCGATTCCTTCTCTCCAGTTTCTAGACTAGCTACCAGGGTATGCTAATGGTGGTTTCACAGTTTAATCGAGATGGCGGGATCATATGTTGTCGTTGTAAAGTGAAAGTGCCAAAGTAACTTAGATATATGACGTATTTTTTGTACGTAATCTGTCTGATTGAAACATACAACTTGAAACAAATGTAGAATTGTATCGATGTTATACACGAATACTAGAAAATCAGCTGCATCAGATGCCTGAAAATTTGACAAAAACCGTTCAGGAAGTAGAAATTAACTTACTGGAATACACAGCACCACTCAGCCACATGTGAGAAAGTTTGGATTCCCTGAAGTCGCTGACTGCTTCATGGAAATGAGATGTGGGGTGGGGTGGGTGTCTGGTTACACCGCCGTGGCCTGCAAGGTTATGTACTGGTCTGAATCAACGTATTTCCTTCCACACATTGCATAAGCAAACAGCCATTGCAAGCGTATCTGCCATTGCATAGGCTCTCTGTCATTGCATTGTCTGTCTGCCACTACATAGTCTGTCACCCCTATGGTGTTTGAAAACACAAGCTGGGGAGAATGACTGGAGGAAGGTGGAAGGGATAAACAGATGTCTCAAACCGCACCGACAAGGTCGTTACATGAGCATACCTGTGCGACACAGAAACCACAGGAGGAATTAAAGTTCACAAACAAAAAACAGGGTCAGACTCACAAAATATATGGCTGGAAATTATATTCTGCTATAATAAATTGGTCTACATTTCATATCAAATGGTTTGTAAACTGTGGTGATGAGTGTAAACGTGATAATAACTGTACGCTTAGCACAAAAGTAAGTTAATAATGGTTATCTAAGCAGATATCTTGATAATTTTAGTTATTACAATTTTTCTGTGAACTTTGTGTTTATCACATACCTTATTTTACCATTGATGTGTGTGGCACAAGTTAACTTTTGTCAAAATCTATTTAGGATTTTGTACAAATATCATGCTACTGTATATTCCGTGAAACTAAAAACAACATGAATTTGTCTGTGATACAAATGTTCATATATAAAGGAAATAATGTGTTTTGACAAAAGAAGGCTGTCAAAACGAAAGTGGGTTGTTTGAAAAAGAAGTGTTGAGGATGAGAAAAGTAGATAAACGTAGCATTTCGATGTTATACAGTAAACATAACATCGTGTATAAATATTTTCCTACTGTATATTCTATGTAACTGAAAACTATATATATATGTGATATAAATGTTCAAACATCACGATACTATTGTACATTTCATTAAAGGAAAACAGAAGGCCTCAACATCGACAGTGACAAGATTGACAAGAAGAGTTGGGCATGTGGAAGGTAGGTTAACAAATCATTTGATTATATACAGGTAACATGATATTTCTGGCCGAGCATTTGACTCAAAAGGTCTGCCGATTCCTTCTCTCCAGTTTCTAAACTAGCTACCAGGTTATGCTAATGGTGGTTTCACAGTTTAATCGAGATGGCGGGATCATATGTTGTCGTTGTAAAGTGAAAGTGCCAAAGTAACTTAGATATATGACGTATTTTTTTGTAAGTAATTTGTCTGATTGAAACATACAACTTGAAACAAATGTAGAATTATATCGATGTTATACACGAAAACTAGAAAATCAGCTGCATCAGATGCCTGAAAACTTGACAAAAAGCGTTCAGGAAGTAGAAATTAACTTACTGGAATACACAGCACCACTCAGCCACATGTGAGAAAGTTTGGATTCCCTGAAGTCGCTGACTGCTTCATGGAAATGAGATGTGGGGTGGGGTGGGTGTCTGGTTACACCGCCGTGGCCTGCAAGGTTATGTACTGGTCTGAATCAACGTATTTCCTTCCACACATTGCATAAGCAAACAGCCATTGCAAGCGTATCTGCCATTGCATAGGCTCTCTGTCATTGCATTGTCTGTCTGCCACTACATAGTCTGTCACCCCTATGGTGTTTGAAAACACAAGCTGGGGAGAATGACTGGAGGAAGGTGGAAGGGATAAACAGATGTCTCAAACCGCACCGACAAGGTCGTTACATGAGCATACCTGTGCGACACAGAAACCACAGGAGGAATTAAAGTTCACAAACAAAAAACAGGGTCAGACTCACAAAATATATGGCTGGAAATTATATTCTGCTATAATAAATTGGTCTACATTTCATATCAAATGGTTTGTAAACTGTGGTGATGAGTGTAAACGTGATAATAACTGTACGCTTAGCACAAAAGTAAGTTAATAATGGTTATCTAAGCAGATATCTTGATAATTTTAGTTATTACAATTTTTCTGTGAACTTTGTGTTTATCACATACCTTATTTTACCATTGATGTGTGTGGCACAAGTTAACTTTTGTCAAAATCTATTTAGGATTTTGTACAAATATCATGCTACTGTATATTCCGTGAAACTAAAAACAACATGAATTTGTCTGTGATACAAATGTTCATATATAAAGGAAATAATGTGTTTTGACAAAAGAAGGCTGTCAAAACGAAAGTGGATTGTTTGAAAAAGAAGTGTTGAGGATGAGAAAAGTAGATAAACGTAGCATTTCGATGTTATACAGTAAACATAACATCGTGTATAAATATTTTCCTACTGTATATTCTATGTAACTGAAAACTATATATATATGTGATATAAATGTTCAAACATCACGATACTATTGTACATTTCATTAAAGGAAAACAGAAGGCCTCAACATCGACAGTGACAAGATTGACAAGAAGAGTTGGGCATGTGGAAGGTAGGTTAACAAATCATTTGATTATATACAGGTAACATGATATTTCTGGCCGAGCATTTGACTCAAAAGGTCTGCCGATTCCTTCTCTCCAGTTTCTAAACTAGCTACCAGGTTATGCTAATGGTGGTTTCACAGTTTAATCGAGATGGCGGGATCATATGTTGTCGTTGTAAAGTGAAAGTGCCAAAGTAACTTAGATATATGACGTATTTTTTTGTAAGTAATTTGTCTGATTGAAACATACAACTTGAAACAAATGTAGAATTATATCGATGTTATACACGAAAACTAGAAAATCAGCTGCATCAGATGCCTGAAAACTTGACAAAAAGCGTTCAGGAAGTAGAAATTAACTTACTGGAATACACAGCACCACTCAGCCACATGTGAGAAAGTTTGGATTCCCTGAAGTCGCTGACTGCTTCATGGAAATGAGATGTGGGGTGGGGTGGGTGTCTGGTTACACCGCCGTGGCCTGCAAAGTTATGTACTGGTCTGAATCAACGTATTTCCACACACACACATTGCATAAGCAAACAGCCATTGCAAGCCTCTCTGCCATTGCATTGTCTATCTGCCACTACATAGTCTGTCACCCCCACGGTGTTTGAGAACACAAGCAGGGGAGAATGACTGGAGGAAGGTGGAAGGGATAAACACATGTCTCAAACCGCACCGACAAGGTGGTTACATGAGCATACCTGTGCGACACAGAAACCACAGGAGGAATTAAAGTTCACACAAAAAACAGGGTCAGGCTCACAAAATATATGGCTAGAAATTATATTCTGCTATAATAAATTGGTCTAAATTTCATATCAAATGGTTTGTAAACTGTGGTGATGAGTGTAAGCGTGAAAATAACTGTACGCTTAGCACAAAAGTAAGTTAATAATGGTTTCTAAGCAAATATCTTGATAATTAGCTATTTCAATTTTTCTCTGAACGTTGTGTTTATCACATACCTTATTTTACCATTGATGTGTGTGGCACAAGTTAACGTTTGTCAAAATCTATTTAGGATTTTGTACAAATATCATGCTACTGTATATTCCGTGAAACTAAAAACAACATGACTATGTCTGTGATACAAATGTTCAAATATAAAGGAAATAATGTGATTTGATAAAAGAAGGCAGCCAAAACGAAAGTGGATTGTTTGAAAAAGAAGTGTTGAGGATGAGAAAAGTAGATAAACGTAGCATTTCGTTATTATACAGTAAACACAACATCGTGTGTAAATATTGTCCTACTGTATATTCTATGTAACTGAAAACTATATATATATGTGATATAAATGTTCAAACATACTATTGTATATTTCATTAAAGGAAAACAGAAGGCCTCAACATCGACAGTGACAAGATTGACAACAAGAGTTGGGCATGTGGAAGGTAGGTTAACAAATGATTTCATTATATACAGGTAACATGACATTTCTGGCCGAGCGTCTGACTCAAAAGGTCTGCCGATTCCTTCCCTGAGAATCACTTGAATGTTATCATTAGAGTATTAGTAAAAGGAAAAAGTTTGGTGGCAATTTTACTCTTGGGTTTTAAGGTTTTGGTGAGGTCTTAGACATACTCACCCAATAGACCTATAAAATAACCTGAAACGGAAATCCAAAACACCATGCCTTTATTTTTATTAAATTAATTAGAGCAGTAAAAAATCACATATTCTGTCACGCATGTTATGATACAATGTACACGAATGTGCATATATATGTTATAAAAATGTTGATGACAGACAGCCTATGCAGTGGCAGATAGCCATATCACGATACTATTGTACATTTCATTAAAGGAAAACAGAAGGCCTCAACATCGACAGTGCCAAGATTGACAAGAAGAGTTGGGCATGTGGAAGGTAGGTTTACAAATTGTGTCATTATATACAGGTAACATGACATTTCTTGCCGAGCGCCTGACTCAAAAGGTCTGCCGATTCCTTCTCCCCAGTTTCTAAACTAGCTACCAAGTGGTGCTAATGGTGGTTTCACAGTTTAATCGAGATGGCGCGATCATATGTTGTTGTTGTAAAGTGAAAGTGACAAAATAACTGAGATATCAGATGTATTTGTTTGTAAGTAATCTGTCCGATTGAAGCATACAACTTGAAACAAATGTAGAGTTGCATCGCTGTTATACAAGAAAACTAGAAAATCAGCTGCATAAAATCCCTGAAAACTTGACAAAATGAGCCTGACATCGAAAAATATGTAATTTTGCCCGAAACTGCATCATCATGAATTTTCGTTATTGTGTAAATGGTTAGTTTTATCGTCTACACATGAGGAATCTTTTGGAATATCTGGTTTCAATGTTAAGTGATATTAATTTTATTATTTCAGATAACAAACCTGCCAATATTATTTTAGGCAAGATGGAATGGAAATGGCAACTTAAGCGTTTATTCTTGATCAAAATTGCAATCCAAGGAGTTTACATCAATGCATAGAGAATAGGCCGGTCATACAAACAAAGTAAATTAAACTGTGTCTAGTGGCCGGTACAGCCGACGCTGGCAAAGTGAGTTATGAATTTAAAACAACAAACTTCCTTCCTCGTATAACACATAGGCCATGGATAATGTATATTGTGAGCACCCTTGATATTTGAGGGTGTGAGAACACTGTCTGGGGTGAATAACTGGAAAAAAGTGAAAGGGGTATTGGCAGATAAAACGTGACAAAACGTCAAAGAAAAAGGTGGTTACTTAACATACCTGTATGGCGTAGACACCACGGCGGTGACTTAACACAACGGCGTTATGTAAAGTCTCAGCCTTAGAAAATATCTGCATGCAAATGAAAGATATTCTGCTTAACTACATTGCCATAATAACTTGATTGCGTATCATATGAAAAGACTTATCCACTGTGAAGATATATCCTAATTATGAGTGTAACCATGACAATGAGTGTAAACTTAATTAGCACAAATGTAACTTAATCATGGATATATAATATATTTAGTTATTACATTTTTCGTTTTTCACATACTTAATTTCACCATTGATTATTGTTGGACAAGATAATATTTGTCAAATTATATTTAGCGTTGTGTACAAATGTCACCATACTGTATATTCAATGAAACCGGAAAATACACGAATGTGAATATATCTGTGACGAAAATGTTCAAACGTAAAGGTGATGATGTGCATTTCATTAAAGGACAAGAGAAGGCCACTCGGACGAAAATGAGAAGATTGGCACAAGAAGTTGAGGGTCAGAAAGGTAGGTTGACTTAACATTTCGTTATGTACCTCTGTATACAACCAACACAACAGTGGATGTGGACCGAGCGGTTTATGTGACAGGTCTGTTGATTGTTTATGTCTAGTATCCAAACTAGCTGCCGTGTGTTATGTTGGTGGTTTCGAAGTTTAGCCAAGATCATAGGATCATTTCAATGTTGCAAAGTTAAACATTTAAAGTGTGCGTCATAGAAATGAGATGTGGGGTGGGTGGGTGTCTGGTTACACTGCCGTGGCCTGTAAAGTTATGCATTGGTCTGTACCAACATACTTCCTTCCACACATTGCATAAGCAATCTGCTATTGCAAGCCTATCTGCCACTGCATAGGCTATCTGCCATTGCATAGGCTGTCTGTCATTGCATTGTCTGTCTGCCACTACATAGTCTGTCACCCCCATGGTGTTTGAGGACACAAGCTGGGGAGAATGACTGGAGGAAGGTGGAAGGGATAAACACATGTCTCAAACCGCACCGACAAGGTCGTTACATGAGCATACCTGTGCTACACAGAAACCACAGGAGGAATTAAAGTTCACAAACAAAAACAGGGACAGGCTAACCAAATATATGGCTGGAAATTATATTCTGCTATAATAAATTGGGGTAAATTTCATATCAAATGGTTTGTCCACCGTGGTGATGATTGTAGATGTGATAATGACTGTAAACGTAGCACAAAAGTAAGTTAATCATGGTTATCTAAGCAAATATCTTGAAAACCTTAGCTATTACAATTTTTCTGTGAACTTTGTGTTTATCACATACCTTATTTTACCATTGATGTGTGTGACACAAGTTAACTTTTGTCAAATTATATTTAGGATTTTGTACTATAAAGGAAATAATGTGATTTGACAAAAGAAGGCTACCAAAACGAAATTGGATTGTTTAAAAAAGAAGTGTTGAGGATGAGAAAAGTAGGTAAACGTAACATTTCGTTATTACACAGTCAACACCACATTGTGTGCAAATACTGTCCTACTGCATATTCTATGTAACTGAAAATTACATGAATGTGCATATATATGTGATAACAAATTTCAAACATCAAGATACTATTGGATATTTCATTAAAGGAAAACAGAAGGCCTCAACATCGACAGTGACAAGATTGACAAGAAGAGTTGGGCATGTGGAAGGTAGGTTAACAAATGATTTCATTATATACAGGTAACACGACATTTCTGGCCGAGCGTTTGACTCAAAAGGTCTATCGATTCCTGCTCCCCAGTTTCTAAACTAGCTGCCAGGTGGTGCTAATGGTGGTTTCACAGTTTAATCGAGATGGCGGGATCATATGTTGTTGTAAAATGAAAGCGCCAAAGTAACGTAGATATATGATATATTTGTTTGTAAATAATCTGTCTGAGTGAAACATGCAACTTGACACAAATGTAGAATTGTATGGATGTCATACAAGAAAACTAAAAAATCATCTGCATAAAATGCCTGAAAACTTGACAAAATGCGCCTGACATCGAAAAACATGTAATTTTGCCCGAAACTGCATCATCATGAATTTTCGTTATTGTGTAAATGGTTAGTTTTATCGTCTACACATGAGGAAACTTTTGGAATATCTGGTTTCAACGTTAAGTGATATTAATTTTATTATTTCAGTTAACAAACCTGCCAATATTATTTTAGGCAAGATGGAATGGAAATGGCTACTTAAACCTTTAATCTTGATCAAAATTGTAATCCAAGGAGTTTACATCAATGCATAGAGAATAGGCCGGTCATACAAACAAAGTAAATTAAACAGTGCCTAGTGGCCGGTACAGCCGAAGCTGGCAAAGTGAGTTATGAATTTAATACAACAAACTTCCTTCCTCGTATAACACATATGCCATGGATAATGTACATTGTCACCACCTTTGATATGTGATGGTGTGAGAACACTGTCTGGGGTGAATAACTGGAAAAAGTGAAAGGGGTATTGGCAGATAAAACGTCACAAAACGTCAAAGAAAAAGGTGTTTACTTAACATACCTGTATGGCGTAGACACCACGGCGGTGACTTAACACAACGGCGTTATGTAAAGTCTCAGCCTTAGAAAATATCTGTAAGCAAATTAAAGATATTCTGCTTATCTACATTGCCATAATAACTTGATTGCGTATCACATGAAAATACTTATCCACTGTGATGATATATCCTGATTATGAGTGTAACCATGATAAAGAGTGTAAACTTAATTAGCACAAATATAATTTAATTATGGATACATAATATGTTGATACTTTTAGTTCATTTCATTTTTCGTCTTTCACAGACCTAATTTCACCAATGATTAATGTGGGACAAGTAAACATTTGTCAAATTATATTTAGCATTGTGTACAAATATCACCATACCGTATATTCCATGAAACCGAAACCTATACGAACGTGACTATATATGTGATATAAATATTCAAACGTAAAGGTGATGATGTGCATTTCATTAAAGGACAAGAGAAGGCCACTCGGATGAAAATGAGAAGTTTGGCACAAGAAGTTGAGGGTCAGAAAGGTAGGTTGACTTAACATTTCATTATGATCTCCGCTGCCAGCCGATGACATGCCAAGAGTTGTGAGTACGCGTTTCGATGTGTTTGAACCTGCGTCACTCTCGGATGTGGAAAACATAGTACTCGCATCTGCCACAAAATCGTGTGAACTAGACCCACTGCCGACATCACTAGTGAAACACCACATCGATGCTCTTTCTCCTTTGTTGGCCCGGATCATCAACGCCTCGCTATCATCAACCGTATTTCCTGCACCCATGAAACACGCTGTCGTTGTACCAGCTTTAAAGAAGGGCGGATCTGACGCCAGCGTGCTAACGAATTACCGGCCAATATCTAACATCACATTTGTGGCGAAGATAACTGAACGTTTCGTTGCACAACAGTTACAACACTTTATGGAGGAGAACCGAATCTACGGCATATATCAAAGTGCATATCGTGCGCATCATAGTGCGGAAACCGCACTCGTGCGCATACACAACGACATCGCCCAATCGATTGACAGTCGCCGGAGTGTGCTCCTCGTGCTACTCGATTTAAGTGCGGCCTTCGACACCATCAACCACAACACACTGCTGCGACGTTTGTCTGGATACGGACTATCTGGAGACGTCCTCGCCTGGCTGACATCTTACCTGTGTAATCGAACATGTGTCGTACGCGTAAAGAGTGGCGTGTCGGAAGTAGAGACCATAACCACAGGAGTGCCACAAGGGACTGTCCTTGGACCACTGCTATTCAATGCATACATCGCACCACTGACGACACTTCTACAGAAGCACAACATTCACCATCACCTATACGCAGACGACACACAACTCTACATCACTTTCCCACCAACCGACCACACACAAGCCCTCGCGCGTATGGAAGCCTGCGTACAAGATGCTAAAGCATGGCTCTGTGACAACGGACTTGTGATGAATGACAACAAATCTCAAGCCATTGTCATCCGTTCGTCAAGTCTACGTACGCCTACATCGTTAACCCGCGTCAACATATGTGGCCAGCTCGTTGACACTTCCCCAGTTATACGGGACCTAGGATTTACCATTGATAATAACCTAACCATGACGTCACAAGTTGCCAGCGTTTGTCGTTCTGCCTACTACCATCTGTCGCGAATTGCAAAAATACGAGACTCGGTTAGCACCACTGTATGTAAGAGTCTCATACACGGACTGGTGACATCGCTTATCGATTATGGCAATGCGATACTATTCGGCATCAGCGATCGTCACCTGCACCGCCTTGAAATGGTCCAGCGGTCTGCAGCTCAAATTGTTATGCAAATCCGGCGGGGTGACCGGCAGTCCATGACGACAATACTGCGGCAATTTCACTGGCTGCCTGTCAGAAAGCGGATCGTACTCGTGCACAGGGCTTTGTACGACGGCACACCAGAGTATCTCGCGGCACTACTACTCCAGCACGCGCCTCGCCGATCGCTGCGCTCTGCAGGCGGGTTACTCCTCGAAGTGCCAAAAGTGAACTTAGAACATTTCGGCCGGCGTGCATTTGCCTGTGCAGGACCCACTATGTGGAACAAACTCCCTAGGAATATGCGCGACAACGGCAATCTAGTACAATTTAAGAAAGAATTAAAAACATTTTTATTTTCCACATAACCAGTTTTACACAACGAACATGATATTTTAGCTGAACTATACTTATTTATTTATTTACCTATTTACATGTATGCATACACCCGTGAACATTATATTTTAGCTTAACTATATTTATTAATTTGTTTACCTATTTACATGTATGTACACACCCGTGAACATTATATTTTAGCTTAACTATATTTATTAATTTGTTTACCTATTTACATGTATGTACACACCCGTGAACGGGACGTACGTCCCGGATTTGATGGTGTCAAAATAAAGTTTTATTATTATTATTATTATTGTATACAACCATCACAACATTGGATGTGGACCGAGCGGTTTATGTGACAGTTCTGTTGATTGTTTATATCTAGTTTCCAAACTAGCCACCAGGTATTATGTAGGTGGTTTCGAAGTTTAGCCGAGATTATAGGATCATTTCGCTGTTGCAATGTGAAAAAGTGAAAGTGTGGCTTTACAGATTAGATATATGTTGTATTTGTTTGTAAAAACAAATTCAGTCTGATGCGGGCCTACAGCTTTGAACAAGTTTTTTATGTTTCGAGTAATGTTCAGGAAGTAAAAATCAACTTACTGGAATACACAGCACCACTCAGCCACATGTGGAAAAGTGTGGATTCCCTGAAGTCGCTAACTGCGTCATGTAAATGAGATGTGGGGTGGGTGGGTGTCTGGTTACACCGCCGTGGCCTGCAAAGTTATGTACTGGTCTGAATCAACGTATTTCCTTCCACACATTGCATAAGCAAACAGCCATTGCAAGCCTATCTGCCATTGCATAGGCTGTCTGTCATTGCATTGTCTATCTGCCACTACATATTCCGTCACCCCCATGGTGTTTGAGAACACAAGCAGGGGAGAATGACTGGAGGAAGGTGGAAGGGATAAACACATGTCTCAAACCGCACCGATAAGGTCGTTACATGAGCATACCTGTGCGACACAGAAATCACGGGAGGAATTAAAGTTCACAAACAAAAACAGGGTCAGGCTAACAACATATATGGCTGGAAATGATATTCTGTTATACTAAATTGGTCTAAATTTCATATCACATGGTTTGTCCACAGTGGTGATACGTGATAATAACTGTAAACGTTATCACATACCTTGTTTTAGCACTGATGTATGTGGCACAATTTAACTTTTGTCAAAATATAGTTAGGAGTTTGTACAAATATCATCCTACTGTGTATTCCGTGAAACTAAAAACAACATGAATATGTCTGTGATACAACTGTTCAAATATAAAGGAAATAATGTGCTTTGACAAAAGCAGGCCACCAAAAAGAAAGTGGATTGTTTGAAAAAGAAGTGTTGAGGATGAGAAAAGTAGGTAAACGGAACATTTCGTTATCATACAGTAAACACAACATCGTGTGCAAATACTGCCCTACTGTATACTATATGTAACTGAAAACTACATGAATGTGCATGTATATTTGATAACAAATTTCAAACATCAAGATACTATTGTACATTTCATTAAAGGAAAACAGAAGGCCTCAACATCGACAGTGACAAGATTGACAAGAAGAGTTGGGCATGTGGAAGGTAGGTTAACAAATTGTTTCATTATATACAGGTAACATGACATTTCTACATAGTCACCACCCGTCAGTGCTTATAATAACTGTATTGCGTAGTGTACATAGTCACTAACCCTCAGTGCATTGGATAACTCTCTTGGGTAGTGTGCATAGGCACCACCCCTCAGTGCTTAGGATATCTGTCTTGGGTTGTGTACATAGTCACCACCCCTCAGTGCTTAGGGTAACTCTCTTGGGTTGTGTACATAGTCACCACCCCTCAGTGCTTCGGATAACTGTCTTGGATAGTGTCCATAGGCACCATCCCTCAGTGCTTAGGATAACCGTCTTGGGTAGTGTACCTAGTCACCACCCCTCAGGGCTCACAGTTACCACTAATTATTCGTATTTTCGAGTATATGCACACGACTAGATAGACTGCATTAATCACTTTCTTTAACTTGGAACTTTTTCCATCAGTTTCTGTCTAGACAAACAATTGACCACTTGGCTGCAGCTGAGAAACTATTACGATAAAAATGATATATTGGCTTAACTATTATCGCCATAATAAGTTGAACCCAATGTCATGTAAAATGAAAATGACCCACTAATGTGATATAACCTGATAATTTGTGTGAATATATCACAAAGTAAATTAATTAAGGATATCTACTGTAACATATTGACTGTTTTATTTGTTACAATATTCATAACATAAAGTATTTCCATATTCAATCTTATTTTATTGTGGGGCAAGCATATTTTTGTGTAAAACCATTTAGCATTGTTTAGTGCAATATGTATCTTGTTGTGGAACAAATGTTGCCGTACAATTATTATGTATATTATTTATTTCCATGTAACCAAACACTATGTGAATGTGAATATATCAGCTGTACAAATATTCAAATAAAATAATGTGCATGTCTTTGAAGGAGGACTGACGGCCGTTACCAAGAAAGTCAGCAACTTGGAACGACGTCGTGACGATGGGAAAGGTAGGTTGACATAACATTTCATTATGTATATATATATATATATATATATATATATTATATATATATATATATATATATATATATATATATATATATATATATATATATATATATATATATATATATGGGACATGCTCCCCCACTGGCTCGAGCCAGCATCGCCCAATTGCCCTACCATGCTCTAACATGGTCAGACGTGGCATGCGTTGTTCACACAGATTATTTCAGAGCAATGTATTCCTCACCAGAACTGAAGAATGACTGAATGAACCACTGTAACATTTTGGTCATGTTCATGTTTCGTATGTGTAATCCCATTGAATGAAAAAACATCATGGCAAGGGTCGAAGGATACTTAACAATAGCTTTGTTTTGTTGAAAATGAATGAAGTGATTCGTAACAATGGCTTCAGAAAGAAAATGTCATTTTTGGGACCAGACCTCCTCCTGTACATATCCCATCCTGTGCATGCAGATAATGGTGTCACTGGAAGACGGCTTTTAGCCAAGTGACATCCATGCAATGCAAAACGCTGACAATTTAATATTTCTATGGTTTTGTTCTAGTTACTTATTGTGTCTATGCAGGAAAGTTGGATTAATTTAATCTGTAATTGATCACCGCATCCTATGACACTAAATGTGTTGGTATGAGAACCCCACATATTATAATATTATAATATCAGCCATTTAAGACAATTATAACCTTTTGTTGAGCAGTATATATATATATATATATATATATATATATATATATATATATATATATATATATATATATATATAATATATACATAATATATACATAATATATACATAATATATACATAATATATACATAATATATACATAATATATACATAATATATACATAATATATACATAATATATACATAATATATACATAATATATACATAATATATACATAATATATACATAATATATACATAATAATATATACAAGGTGTGCGTTAGCCTAAATATTTCTTAAAATTCAACACAGAGCACAGATGAAGGAAACCGATCACACTAGGTCATGCTCCCTCCACCCTGATACACACAACGTTCCTCCAAATAGTGGATAATTGTCTGTAAAAATGATTTTAATAACATACATTGTTAAGGTCACAATAGTGGCCTGTTGTGTTCAAGTGTCACACAGCGTGCGGCCACAATAGCGGCCTGTTGTATTGAAATGGTTACTTTGTCACAAACAATTGATTTTGACACATGAGTTCCCCAGTAAACGTGAAGAATGGGCTACAGATTGTTTCCGTACTGCCTGCTAAGACTTGATCGCTGCAGTGATACACTGTCAGCAACAGTTATATAGTGTCAACAGCAATGATTAGTGTCAACAGCAGCGATGTTGTGGTGTCAACAGCAGTGAAACAGTGTCGACACCACTGATGATGTGGTGTCGACACCATTGATACAATGTCAACAACTTCTAATGATAACTACTATTATTATTATTACATATCAAAACTTGTATGTTAAACACTGTTTCATTGGTTGTTGCACTTCTTTGGACTACATTGTATAATCCAGTGAATCGAGCTAACCACGACTTGACATGACTGAACCATATGGTACAACGTGATTTAGTTTCAAGAAATTGAAGTCTGGCACTTCCTCCAAAATAAAAATGACACACAATAACATTTCTACATGATCAGGAGTGTTTCACAATCGGGAATGTTTTCATTTCCTGCGTATGTAGCTGATATTGGACTGATATTGGTAATGTGTGTATGTATAAGAATTGTGGATTGTTGTCGAACTAACACTGCCCTTGCGAATGCAGCACCAGTGTTGTATCTTGGTGAAAGACACGTCCTATTCTGGCTCTATATTTAATGTGACATCTTTAGAAATTCAACTACACAAACAACAATGTAATGATTGCATAATTGCTGTGCTGTCATAGTAGTCTAATATGAAGAACTTTGTTTCAGCTGGACCTAGCAGACGAACACTTTCGAAAGGTAATGTACAATACATTACGAATATGTTATAGTGGATTTAAGTGGAGTGTACTGGGTATGCAGGTGTTGCAGTACCTCAGATATTGCAATGCCTCAGGGATTTTGACGCCCATGCCATGCAAAGTTGTAAACCACTGCCTTGTGGTATAGGTTCTTGACAGAACCGAAGTCTAAGGGAGCAAACCGTTACCACGCAAGGTTGTGTACTGGCCCCCACGCTCTTCTCCGTCTTCCTATCAGCAATGCTCGACGAGGCTTTCCGAGACATGGGGGTAGCGTCTACATACCGTCCAGACAGAGCGCTGACCCATTCAACGTCGCACACTTCAGAGCGAAGACCAAGACTACTCAGGTACTGATGAGAGAGCTGCTATTCGCAGATGACAGTGCACTGGTTGCATACTCTGCTGAAGAGACGCAGAACATAGTGGATACTTTCTCAAATGTGTCAAAGAAGTTCGGCCTGAAGATTAACATAAGAAGCCCGAGGTGCTGTACCAACTCAACTCTACAAGAACCCGAGAGGAGGATATCATGGTTGAAGAAAACAAGCTGAACTCTGTTCTGGAATTCACCTACCTCAGAAGCACTATATGAAGTAATGGATGCATAGACGATGAAATGCAGAGGAGGATGGCCAAGGCTAGTGCATCTTTCGGCCGACTACGCCAGAGACTCTGGAACAACCACCATGTTTCCATGCGGGTTAAAGGTAAGATATACCGTGCAATCGTGCTGTACACCCTCCTATACGGAGCCGAGGCTTGGACAGTGTACGGATGACAGGTGATAAAGCTGCATGCTTTCATGATGCGACATTTGTGTTCGAACTTGAGGATAACCTGGTTGGACAAAGTGACAAACAAGGAAATACTCGAACGGTCAGGGCTGCCATCTAGGGAAGATCTTGTGATCAGAACGAATCTCCGGTGGACTGGACACCTCATGAGGATGTCGCCAGACAGACTACCAAAGCAGGTTATCTACTCTCAACTGTTTTCTGGTCACAGAAAGAGAGGGCGCTTTCGTCTGCGGTTCAAGGATACCATCAAGAGAAACCTGAAGCTCAGAGACAAACAGATCGACTCATGGACATCACTCTCACAGCAGAGAGATAAATGGAGAGCAACAGTCAAGTGATGGAAGCAGTTTTTTTTTCGCTTCGCTACCGACAGCATGATGATGATGATGATGATGATGACATTTTATACCAACAACAAATGTACAGTTAATGTCATATGTACAGTAAACATGTGTGAGCAGTAAATCCCCATGTCATAATACATACGTGTCATCTTGCAAGAGATGTATGTATTTTTGTAACAAGTAATAGTCAACAAAGAGTGTCTAGTAAGGACTAGTATATATTTAAGATAACTCTCCATGTCTCTATTTGAGGGCTAACTTGAGTCATTTCCAATATGGGTTTTTCACTTATTATCATTATAAATATGTATATTTGTATACACGACTGAATGACGTTATTCGCATAAAATTAACCATTATACATTCAAAGTATTGATAGAGATTTAAACAAAATAAAAAATGTGAAACTCTACATCTACATTGACAGTGACAATAGAATGTTGTGAAATTATAGCGTAAGAAATATACAACAAATGGCTTACAACTGTTTTGATCAAAAAGCTGTTGATTATTGAATAGGGATACAAATTCCCAGTACGGTTTGCAGTTATGTCAAGGTCAGAAATGAAGAGGTCAATGTAATTGGCATTATAGCAGCTCAAGTTCTAATTTAGTATGGGTAATATACTATCTTAATTTAATTGTTTCACAACATTTAGGCACTGGTGGAGTTATGTTTGGCCCACATAATAGTAGGTTCCAGAATCTTTGTTCCGTGACCATTCTCTGACTAAAATGGTTTGATGATTGATTTGACTTCTATCGACTTTTATAAAACAAAACGTCCCCAGGTACCTCTACAAATGTCTGGCATTTCTTGCCATAAGGCCAAATCCAAGATGGCAACTGGCTCCATCTTGAAAATTTTAACTTTTGTACTAGAGTACCTAGAAATAGAACCAATTTGTCGCTATGACATCATCTTGACCCATAAATCAAAGAAGGCTGCCTTCTGGTAGAGAATACATGTAACCTTTTAAAGGGAGCAGAAAATGTGGGATCTGAGAGAACTAATTATTATACTTCAAAATAAGCTCTTTTTAATTGCTGTAACATAATTATCATAGTTATAAAATGAAACCACTGAAAACGTGTAAGCAAAAAAAGGTATTTTTTTACTTTTTGTTTTACACAAATGACACCATAAAACAAATAAAACAAATTTAAATGTCACCAATTATGCATTCATGTGATGCTACACATTATTATGACATTGTAACTGATGAATCAATATGACATTGAGAGAAGAGATAAGTCCAAATCAGAGCATTCTGCCTAACTAGAGCTTGAGTCATCAGATTCCAGTGAATCCCCCTCCTCCTGTACATCGTCATCTCCCTCCTCATCCTCCTCGCACTCATCTTCCTCACGCTCAACCTCCTCGCTCTCTTCAGCTGGCCCTGGTGCATGTAGATGTGTAGGGAGTTATGACCACTGTCACTACATAGGCAGTGGTGTCAATGACAACAGGGCCACTGTAGCCTGACTCGTGCAGAACTGCGTCAATGAAGCACAATGTCAAAGCTGTAGTTCTACATCGGTGGCTCTGTTGACAAGTTGATGCAGTAAGGTTTTGCAGCTGCCTGTAGTTGTTGACGCAACACAGCAGCGTGTTCAGTTCTCTGGTATAAGGGAATTGGGTCGTCCAATTTCATACAGGTGTTGGGAACATGTGTCTTACCCTGTACCCGCAGGTTTCGCTTGCATCTTTAATCGAGCATGCTGCTTCATGCAGATGATAGGGTCGGCATCACCATGGCGGGCAAAGGTGATGGACGACACCTTGTGGATGTAGGCCAACCACTTGTATGGGGTGCCATCTTTGTATGGGGTGCCATCTTACGCCACTGATGATGGAGTTGCCATTCACCAGATCATGAGAGCAAAGTATGGTTATTACAGATCGACAGATTGTAGTGAGAGGGGGGAGGGAGGGCTTCTGGACGAGCTTGCTCTTCTGCGTTTTTTCTGTATGTGCCGTTGGAGATTAATAAGGCCACACACTCCATGACAACACGGTGTTCCAGCAGCTTGGGGAGATCTACAAGTTGACTGATTTTAACCAGGTTTATATCTGCCTTAAGTCAAAGAGCGATCCGCTCCTTCTCAGCCTTGAGTTCCTCTCTGGGCTTCTTCATTCCTGGCCCCTCGGCAAATGTCAAGCATTTTTTCAGAGGAACGGATGCATGGAGGGAGGCATTTAATTGAACACCCACTCTCAAAAGAAGTTGGTCAACTTCTCCCCGGGCCCCGCAACATGGGCTGAGTTGATGCGAGCGATGATCCCACCAGAGGCACGCGGGGCTGACTGTATGGTGCAGAGGCTGAATGGTAACATGGCCCGCCATGGTAACATGGCCCGCAGAGAGCTGATGGACTCGTCCCAGTTGCAGATATGGGCCGTGTACACATTCTTCAAAAGCTCGTCCGTTATGGACAGAAAGTCCCTCCAGTACTCCGCCATGTCACTGGCCTTCATCTGGGTGAAGACATTAGTGATGAGGCTGTTGAGGTCAGCATCCTCCTCCAGTGCCACATCAGCAGCATTCTTGGTGGAGACTTATATCCCTCAGAATGTCAGTGTTCTCCCTTGTCTCATTAGCCAAGCAAAGCCTCATACAACCAAAGCAGCCCCCTCTTGTAACACATGCTTTTCAGTACAAGGAGTGAAGGAGCTGTCGGCATTGACCCCTCCCGCCACAAGTACATCTTAAGTTAACTAATTTTAATTGTTTCTGTACGCTTTTCATTAGCAAAAAAATAAAATAAGACTACAATAGTGATTGAAGTGTTTTAATTTAAGATAAATTGAGTGCCAGTAGATTCAGGTAATCCTAATGTGAGTGACAGGGTTTCATCATATTAATGAAGCACTAACTAAATGAATTACTATAACAATTCACGATTATTTCTTCCAGATACAATAGAAACATCACCATAATTAATTGTCATATCAAACATGTGCATCGTGATTGCTGTTAGTGCTGCTATCTTGTGTATAACATGATGCTTGCACAACCATACAGAAAATAGGTTATTAACACTATTTGATTCGCCAGGTGGCAGCACCAACTGATTAGGTTGCAGTGAGCAGATTGGCTGTGTTGGGTGGCTCAGTCAATCATTTCAAATAATGCCATTCTGCCCGATATTTTTGTTAGTTGAACCCAAACATAGGCTAAGCCTATGCATACCATTGCAGTGGTCCATTTGAAATGGTCAATTGTAGCTCATCAATAGAGTACGAGATTATCACATTCACACAAATACACTGGCGCGTCGTTGTGCATGGCTTTGTAAGTGAATAGAAGTACCTTGAAATCAACTCTGCACACAATGGGCAGCCAGTGGAGTTCGCGTAACAAGGGTGTGGCACTGTCGCTACGCGGGCTACGAATAATCAACCTGGCAGCCGTGTTATGTGTTCGCTGTAGACGGGCGATGTTAACTGCAGACGTGCCGTATAACGGTATAAGAGTGCATTACAGTAGCCAAGCCGTGATGTGACAAGGGCATTGACAACGCGTTCCTTTGTCGGTCTGGGAAGAAAGCGGCTAATTTGATTAATGTTGCGCAGGTAGAAGGAGCAAGCACTGATATATCGTCAAATTGACTGTGCTTGGGACCATGTTCGGTATCGGGTTTGGTGACCAGAATGACAACAATGGCGGACAATACCTGCGATACGCGCGCGAACTATTGTTGTCACTATGGCCACAGTCCGCTTCACCTCAAACGTCGAATTGCCACTTGAATGCGAACGTGCCGTCAAAATGGTGAAAGGGCGCCGACAATGAAAGATAAGGCGACGAGGGGTGTCCGTCAACGGTTTCGTCGACGGCCGACGAGGCCGCCTCTACCTAGTGTGATTCTAGGGAACATTCGATCGCTACGAAGCAAAATGGACGAACTACACGCCAACGCCAAGTTTCTTACCGAGTACCGTGACGCAAATTTGCTGTGCTTCTGAGGAACGTGGCAGGAATATACGATCGACAGCCAGCACCTACATGTGGACGGTTTCGGTGCTCTGATTAGGGCTGATAGGACTGAAACCTCTATGGTACAGAGGAGAGGCGGTTTGTGTTATTGCATTAATGAACATTGGTGGAATAATCACATTGTTAAACGGATTGTACCCTTCTTCTTCTTCCGGGTTTCCGCCTAGCCTCAACATGCTGAGGATACAGGCGGGCGAATAGGAAAAATCAGAAATATATAATTTTGTTTAGCCTTTTGGGTGCAAAACAATGTATAAGAACAACAATTAGTGCATGAAAACAGTAATGCGTGCAACAAACTAATTATATCTAAAGAGTGCAAAGATGCAAAATCTGGATATTGCTCTTAAAAGAATCAAGGCTGTTTGTATTTATGACATGTTGAGGGAGGGAGTTCCAAAGTCGAATGGTACTTGGGGAAAATAATACAAATGGTAGTTACATCTGGAGTGTGGGATAAGGTAAGACAAGGAATGCTGTTTTCTGGTAATTGTGTTTACAGGAATGAGATATGTGTTTGCTGGTATACCCACTAAGTCATTTGTTATTTTGTAAAGCATGCATAGTTTTTCATAAGTTCTTCTGTCGGATAGGGATCTCCATCCTAACGTCTGGAGCATATTTGGTACACTTGAGATATTATGGTGGCGATCGAGGACATATCGAGCTGCACGGCGTTGGATTATTTCTAGTTGTTATATCTGTATAACAGTATAGGGGTCCCAGACAGTACAGCTAGCAGTTTTCTAAGATAGGTCTGACAAAGGTGAAGTAGGCTTGAGTTTTATTTGGATTGATGAGACTTTGCGATTTCTGCGGAGGAAGCCTAGTGATCTATTTGGTTTTAAAGAAATACTATTTATGTGGGCATTCCACCGAAGGTCTGAAGTTATGGTTATGCCAAGACATTTTGCTTGTGATACAGTATTAAGAAGTTGTCCATGAAGCATTTATTGGGTTTTGATGATAGTTTTATTTCTTGTTACAGGGATGACATGGCACTTTTCAAGATGAAATGTGAAATTTTGAAAATCCACTCCGGATATTGAACTTTTATCCATTTCCTGTCTGCCTTTTTTCTTGGCACGTGTCGGACGCATCACAGTCCCTACCACTGCCACTGCAATGTTGTTCTATCACATTTATTTATTTATAATATTGTCATATTGTTTTTAGCATTTTTATTCCATTATTTGATATATTTTACAGCTACCGTTTACATATTTATATACTTGATTTTACTGTACACATGCGTTGCTTTGTGATTTAAATGGTGTGTTATTTTTATGCATCCTCCTAAGTGCAAGATGTTTATCTATTCTATGAGTATACAATAACGTTTTTATTACATCCTTTTAAACTGATTTCATTTTTAGTTTTTTCTCCTAAAAACAGTAATATATCAACACAGTTTTGTATGATTCACTAATGTTATTACGTAGCCATGCCAATTCCAAATGGGTTCAGCTTACCCAAAAATTGGTTATTGTACACTGTATGTAGGTATTTATGGGTTATATAAGTACAATATATATATACCATGACAAGTACCTTTCTGACATCCAGGATGTAGTAAGTACTGGTATACTTGCATCAGAGAGTCGCACAGTGGTAGTTCACCTTCATCATCATTTTGTTTTTCAGACGAACTGAAAATGGCAGAGAAACGCCTGAAAGATCATCAAAAGCACAGGATTGATGACTATGTGGGAAAACTGAAAGAGAACGAAGATGATGACAACGCCATCAAGGTCTTGAAAGATGTGTTTGTTGATCTTCGAATCCTCAAAGAGAAAGATGGGTATAAGAGATTGGAGACTCGGACACATCACAACCTGATACAGTTGGAGAAGGATGTGGAGGAGTGTCGGCCAGTTAGCCTTGCGGAGTTGTTCCAACCTGAGCGAGAAGGAGGCTCTCCTCCAAGAAGGATGGCAGTTGTTGGAAAAGCAGGAATTGGTATGGATTATCTTTATAATTTGTTCTTTATTAAATAAATCTGCAATGTTATATTAAAAAAGTAGAATATGGTAAATGCAGAAACAAGAGCCGAACTATTACAAGAAAACTAAAAGAATTTGAAGGATATGTTGCTTGTGGCTTGGCTTGGCTTGGCTTGGCTTGGCTTGGCTTGGCTTGGCTTGGCTTGGCTTGGCTTGGCTTGGCTTGGCTTGGCTTGGCTTGGCTTGGCTTGGCTTGGCTTGGCTTGGCTTGGCCAATAAGCGAGCGGCATTATCGGTTTCTGTTGCGGCCGGTCAGCTTCCTACTACGTCACCGAGACTTCACAACTTCGAGTCTTCGTTCAATTGGCATGGCATGTTGCGTTTGTTTTAGACCCAAATCTGTGGTCAACAAGTAATTACGAAGTAGACATATATATCACCAGTTGATGGGACAAGATCCAACAAAACGTCGCCGTCTTCTTAAACCCGGGGCAGTGCCATGGATGGACCTAACGAAAATATATCTAGATAATTGTTGGCAGTTTTGGTTTCCAATAGATGAAACGTTACGAATTGCCTTACATATTACCTTATATTATTTTAAATAAATATAAATGTATATGCGTAAAATAATACTATATAACACAATACTATATAATACATGTTGTTCTTGTGTGGTTTTATGTAAATAAGTACCACAAATCTTGGCATGCTCTGAATATTCTGGATGCGACGCATCCGGCACGAATAATGTTTTACATTTATAATCCGTCGTCATGAAACGAGCCTTACAAACCTTAAGGCTTGTTATCAGTGTTGGCTTCTGTCATTTTTCGTCTGCCTCATATCGACTAATTGCTATCACCCAAGTATTAGATTTCCCTTTATATTTGGGAAAATACTGCTAAATCCGTGAACTGAACAATCCGTTATAAGTGGCAGTGCCAGTAGATGTCTTATTGTTTGTACACGCAGGCATGACTAACTTTTGAAAAAAAACGTAAGTAGCTTCTAGTCTCGGTAGCACATGCCATCTGGCGGATAACTGCATTAATTATAAGTCTCCCATTAATGGGCTGTCGTCGTAATTGCCAGGGCGGCCTTACCCCAGATTAGGGTAGAAACGCTGATTGGCTCTCAGGCCAACTATGAAATAAAAAATAACGATATACCTTTACAAGATTACGATATCCTATGAAAAGTACTCAACATTGAATCTACATTAACACAAAACTAAATAATAAAAACAAATTTGCAGGTGTTTATCAAATAGGAATTACGGCAGGATTAATCAGTATCCGTGAGGTGGCAGCATTGTTTACGTTCACACGGATAATATTCAAAAGCCAGCAAAGCCACCAGACTATCTTCTCGGCGTAGTTACGACAGTCGGCTAAGCGAGACTAGGAATATGTGGAAAATGTTCATCTCCGTGACGTCATTTTTCGTCCGCAATGGCGTAGTTCATAGTATTTCGATGGCTGAGTGTTGAAAACTATTTGTTTGGTAAACCGCTGGCATAACAAAATTTAGTATATGTGGAAATGGCTACATTACATTAACTCTGTTAGGTGTACGCCACAAAATGTTGCCTTTTTGTCCTTTAATGTTGAAATATATTTAAGATTTAGTACTTTTACAGAAATCTCCTAGCTTACTTATTAAGTTGACGGGAAAAAAAAAGTATATTGATTTTATTAATATGAAGTTATGTTAATATTGTGTTATCCACAAGTCACTAATGTAATATTTTATCAAGTTTGTGCAACGAAATTGTTAGACACATAGTTTACCACTTACAAATTAAAAATAACAAAATATACTACTGGCAAGGCACAATCAAAGTAGTTTGATGTTATATATTAATTGACCGTGTTTTCTCCCAGTTCACTTCCTCAGTCGTAGTGGATCACGTTGCCCCATGGTATGCAACAGTTTACACCTTTGGTAGGGTACACTGAGCCATTTCACCACCAGATTTGCTGACTCATCAAGTTATTGCATGGAATATATCACAATGATGATAAACATTTCCCCGCCGCATATGTAAGAATCATTGTTGCCAACAGAAACAAATGGCTCAACTTACCCCTCTTTCCCATAGGCACAATTCGTAGGAGGTTGTAAAAATGTATGTAATATGTTTTACATGTGTGCTTTGTGTGCTTTGTGTGCTTTGTGTGTGTGTGTGTGTGTGTGTGTGTGTGTGTGTGTGTGTGTGTGTGTGTGTGTGTGTGTGTGTTTTGTGTGCTTTGTGTGCTTTGTGTGCTTTGTGTGCTTTGTGTGCTTTGTGTGCTTTGTGTGCTTTGTGTGCTTTGTGTGTGTGTGTGTGTGTGTGTGTGTGTGTGTGTGTGTGTGTGTGTGTGTGTGTGTGTGTGTGTGTGTACATATGGATATATGCCTATTAGTTCAAACCAAATTGATATGGCAGTTTTATTTTATTTGAAGAGATAAAAGTAATTTAAGAAGAATTAACAAAATTGCTTTCTGGAACTACAAGCTTCAGACATCATGCAGACAAGGAATTCTTTGGTTTATTGAAAGGCCTACAATTTGAACATAATTCATACTGCTTGTATTAATGCATTTCTTCTTGTAGGCAAAACCATGTTCTGCATGCACATCCTGGATGAGTGGTTGAATGGTGATAAGTTGCCAGCCAACATCAGGCACATCTTCTACTTCGCATTGCGTTCCCTGATATACTTCAGCAGACCGTCAATCGAAGACCTGTTCTTTGAACATCATGGAGACGATAATTCGGGACAATTTGTCAAACTGATGGCTACCTGTCCTGATGATTGTGTCGCAATTTTTGACGGTGCAGATGAGGTCATTCTGCGACACCCATCTGGACCAGGGAATTCAGGTAAACGAGAAGCAGCTCCCATGGAACTTGTGTCATCCATCATACAAGGTACAGAACTCCCGCGTGTACGCGTCGTAGTGACGTCGAGGCCAGGCGGCATCCCTGATTTCTGCAAGTTTGACAAAAACGCAGAGATATATGGCCTGACGGAAAACAAGATCTCTGAATTTGTCAACAAATTCTCCGGAGACGATGAGGATTTACGACAACGCATACAAGACTACATCGACACCAACGCCAACATAGCATCACTATGCTATGTTCCCGTTCAGTGCGGGCTTGTGTGTCGCATTGTTCGGGCTGCAAGGAAGCATAAGAGGGAGGAAGAGTTGCCAGGCACAATCACTCAGTTGTATTGCCTGTCTGTGGAGAATCTGGCAATTGAGCACCATCCACTCTTCAAAAACAGTGACACTGTGGAAGATGCAGAAGTGATTCGTCAACTTAAAGAGCCCCTTCTCATGCATGCGGAGCTGGCAAGATGTGGCATGGGAAAACCATCAGTGCAAGTTACATTTCGACAAAAAGAAATTGAAGATTTGAACCTGAAGGAAGCTGCCACAGAGTGTGGTCTGTTGACTGTCACAAAGGAGAAAAGCACAGGAGTCCTGAGAACGCACTGCTGTACCTACAGCTTTAACCACTTGACTATTCAAGAGTTCTTCGCGGCAGTGACACTCGTCTCCAGTCCTCAGGAAGCAGAAGCGATGATAAAGAACGCAGCAGGTGGTCAGCTGGACCTGGTCTGCATGTTTCTGTGTGGTCTGGTAGACAACCCCCGCAGCAAGAGGTTCCTGGACTCACTGGGCTGTCAAGTAGAGATTACTGCCGAACGTGTGCTCCAGGTTGTCGTTGAGAGAGAGAAGAGGAAGGAAAAAAGGACGAAAGAATCGGATCGAGTAGAGCATCAGAAACAGACCGCACTTCTCCTGTTGTTGATGATTTATGAGTCAGGGAATCCAAACCTCTGGTCCACAGTGGCAGGCTATGTGATGGAAGATGGCAAGACACTTGATCTCTCCGACCAGCACATCAGTCCTGTTGAGCTACAAGCTCTGACGTTCATATTTGAACTGAATGCCTTCACTTCACTAGAGTAAGTGCCCCAGTTTACTTATTATCACCGCCTCTATCACCGATATATATATGTATATATATATATATATATATATATATATATATATATATATATATATATATATATATATATATATATATATATATATAGCTTAATTCAAGGTGGTTAATTAGTTTATCTTTGGAATGTTTGATCTAGGGAGGGACATTGGTGTCTAGGGCAGAGTCTGCAATGCTGCTCTAGCCAGTGAACACCAAAACAACACTCTGGAGTAATCAGAACTTGTATTTACTTAAAACTGCTATATCCATTCAAATATTTTGCTCCCTGCATTTATTAGTAATTTCACCCAAAGCAGAGGTATCAAGTACTCCCCATATCAAGTACTCCCCAATGATGGCATAGTTGGTTTATGTATACATATTACATATTTGTTGTTCAATTAATAGAACAGATGTAAACTATTTCGATTTTCGTTTCGACCGAATCTGGAACAGCGAGTTTAGGCACACACATGATTTGTATATGCCACAAACACGGCTAAATTAGTCAGACAAAGACAGCATCGACGCATGATTGAGAAAAATATGGAATTAAGCAGTGAACAGCATGACTTCGGAACAGTGACAGTGCACTTTACAAGCTACGGGCACCGTGGGCCGGCGGGCTGTTGGCATTGCGGCCGTGGCCAGGCCGTGGCTGTCACAATGTCGGATACAATGTCTACACCGACTACAGTCCACATGCTGCGTTCGCACAGACGTTCTTCCAGATAGGTTAGTAATTACGAATTGCTCACCTATAATCATGTATATGTATATTTAGGCATATACATATTAATATTACTGCTGTTTTTACTAAGTTTATTGTATTGTTTACCTTGGTACTTATTCAGTCAATGCCATGGTACGACAAAATACCAAGTCCAAGGTATGCCTTTGCTATTGTTATGCCAAGCATAAGCTGTGGCCTATACTTAGATGACTACGACATGACAGTGATTTACAATACTGTAACTGTGTAATGTTTATATCACATATGGTAGCAGGTTAGTATCCTAAGATTGACTAAACTAGGCTTAGCCTAATAGTAGCTAGGCATAATGTTAATGCATTATAAGTGATCCGTAACAATTCTACTTAATTCATTATTCTTATTCATAATGACATTATTTAATACATTTATAACGATAATTTAATATACTAAACAACAATAATAATAATGTAATATACAAAAATAGGTATATACAAATTATTTTAATTTATTACTAACATTAACGTAATAAAATAGCAAGACTGGGAGGTGATCGTTCACATAATTGCAAGTTTTTCAAGTACGTTACATTTAAATGTGTCACATTTTCATAACTTGAGGTGTCATCACCATAGGGTATGCGGAAAAGCCATTCATCTCAGGTAAATGAGTATTGTAATATACATTCTTCTCTCAACAAACCTTTTATAATAACCGTACAGATGTATGTCATTTGTCCATCGATGTGCCTCCTACATCGCTGTAATTTGGCTGCAAACCTTTTAAAATAAGTCCATGCAAATGTGTCTCTATACTGTTTGAAATGAACCCCAGTTTAAGGGATAATAATAGTCGCCACTCCAGATGAGACGGTGGTATGGCTGAAGCTATGCGGTATCAACAAAAATGTAGACTGCACAATTTGGTTCACCCACCAGTAGATTTTGTTGTCCCCTCAAGACGTCTGTATTAATGGGTGTGTGTACTTGTTAAATTGTATATAAGTAAAGGTAACATAAATAAAAACATATTTGATGAGATTGACTACAAAACAATGGCAAGCACAACATAGGTACAACTACAGTTACAGTCACTTCACTTGACAGATGTATTTAATTTTAACATCACATGAACATCAGATGACAAACAAAGCAGCAACAAAAGAATTGGACAAAGTTGAAAACATGTTACATAGATAAAAAAAAAACAGTTACCAATACTTTTTATAATGATTCGTGTTATAGAAAATCCAGCACTAATACATTTTATGTCAAATACTAATTAGTTCAAAAAATTATATCTCGTTCAATAGGTCTTCAAATAATACCTTTTCCCGAGACGACATTAGCTATAGCAAACATGTGCATAGAATTGTCGTAAGAAAACATAATTCTGGAAATTTACCTTTGCAAAGAGTTCATCCATAATACACACACATACAAATGTTACAGAAACATGCTGTAAATATATAACATATACATCCTATATACATATAATAACATTATGTACATAACAAATATGTACAGCACTTTGACCATGTTGGCTATTGTGCTTTATAAATATTACATTAAATAAAGCAACTAGATTATACTTTATTAAAACAAATCAGTAGATGTAAAATAACGTTTTTAAATATCTTTAATGCTTTGTATCGCTACACCTAAAAAGTGGCTAAACTAGCCAGGGTCCATGCCATGTGGCTGAGAGTTTACATGTGCAATTGGTATATGTTTACTGAAGAGTAGCGGCTAGAGATATAAAATGTCACTTTGTTAATTGTCACTTTGTTTCTTGGATAGGCAGATGCGAATGTACAACAAAATGACAGGAAGCTGGTATGCAGTATCATCAAACACAGTGAACTCACAACATGTCATAGATATCCAAGGTGATGTCGTTCACCAAAAAATGCCGAACCTTTTTCACAGTGTCGAGAGACGTTGACCAAAGGCTCATGCCATATTTGCCAGACCATGGCACCCACCGTTGCATCACCATCTGCAAAGCCAGTCAGGCGTCACCATATTCGCATGTCAAGCACCCTGCATTCTACATTAGTCTCTAATCAGTCAGAGTATCTAACTGGCCTGGAAGCCAGTGTACACACCATCAATACTGGGGAGTCACGATGCAACACACGGTACAACTGGGGTCACTTCACTTGGTCGACATTCGAATACTTGACAGTTAATAGCAGCATCTTACACGGCTCATGGCTGTATAATCATGTCCGCAAATACAACTGGTGCGAGCATATCACAGTTAATCAAATAAATGTCATAAAAACACGATGATACATTTCCTCAATTAGCTATTAGCTATGCTATTCACAATTATTCATACATACTATTTAAGGCCCCGCGCGGGCTGGAAATCTGAGCCCGCAGTAACTTGGCCCACAGTCAGCCCGCACCGCAAATTTTGCCACATCATAGCCCGCAGCCCGCCCCGCCCCGCAACAACTTGGCCCGCAGTCAGCCTGCACCGCACATTTTGCCACATCATAGCCCGCAGCCCGCCCCGCTCCGCAGTAACATGGCCCGCAGCCCGCAAACCGCCCCGCCAAATTTTATTAACTCAATTTCATTATTTTATTGATTAAAATACTTGTAATTGGGTATCTGAATTAATATATGGCTAGTTATATTTTATATTCACCTTGTCTTTTGTAACCATTTCATTACTTCAAATTCAATAAACCACATTTTTCAGTCAGACTGAAATAATTATTTTGGAAGTCACTGTAGTCATTCATCATGACAACACTGAGCATACCAGATAAGCTAATATCCACCAACAGGTAGTCAGTGGTCACCTCTGACCTCTGGACCCTGCTGCAATTAGCAACAACAGGCCTCTTTTGCTGTGGCCTGCCTGTCTTTTGATCTTGGCTTCCATGCCCCTTGCCTTGTTCTAACCAGCCCTGCTAGATGACAACTGCTAAGGCCTGTGTCAGTGCCTCAGTGGTGGTGCAAAGTGATAAGAAATATTTGCTTGAGGGAAGGAAGTGGCATCCCAAGCCAGGTTGGATCTTCAATTGCTTTACACTGTTGTAGTTTTACAGCTTACCACATTGGGTAATTGAATATTCTGCCAGAAATGTTCATTATTCATTAATATATTATACATTAAATAGACACCAGCCAACACTCATCCATTAAGGGAAATCGATCTGTATTAGAACCCCTCAAGAATTTTTTTACTTTTTTTTAACTAAATACTTATTAATGTATTACAGCCAACATCTTGTAACAAATGTTTTGATATATACAGTGAACATGGTTATCAAGAAATTAAAAGTTTCTGCTAAGAGGCAGCAATGCCAGTGTGAGATCATTCAGGCCTTGTTTAGTAATATTTACACAGATTAGCACCTGTGGATACTGGGCAGTAAAACGGGGCACCAACAGCCTGCTAATTGCCTTTGTGGGTTAGAGAAGGTCTGACTCAGATAAGTAAGCCCTTTGTCCAAGCCAGGTATCCCAAATTAAATAGGCCTCCTTGGGAGTTGTTCAAACGTCACCCAGCCTAGCAAGACAGGGCTGCCTGGTGAATGGTGATACTTGTGTTAAAGGGAAAACCCAAATCAACTTGGCTGTTAGCTAGGGCAGGCTGTAGCGGTCTGTGCCACAATAACATTATTTTGCTACCTTATTTCTTACTGTTATCAAAGAATTTTTTATGGTGCTCGTATATGCAAGACCAAAACTTTGTATTAACTAGACAGTTTCTGAATAACATTATTTTGTGACCTTATTTCCAGTGACCTTCCTAGGCAAAACTGTAATTTTTTTCTGTGACTTCTTTTACTATGAATTATTTTATGTATCCTCTAATGAATGACTAAAGCTGGCAGGGCAAAACAACAAAACAGTGAAATATTATGAATGTTTTCAACAGTGTTATCAAACTGTTATGTTACCAGAATGCTCACTGGCAACATGTTGTTTACTAAAACGGCATGGTTAGTACATGTTATCATAACATATTTAAACGCGCGCGCGCACACACACACACACACACACACACACACAAACACATGCAGCTATGCACGACATCTCGTTGCACGCACACATGTACAGCATATATTCATCGCACACGTGCAGTCGTGCAAGCAACACACAGTGTCACACACACAAAGAGCTATCAGGTAATCCACCAACTAATAGGGACAAACAATGTGCAAATGTTGAGAGAAACTGCGGGCTGAAAAAGCAGTAACTGAGCAAGCATCCGCCCAGCAACTATATAGGCCCCGCCCCGCCCCGCCCCGCCCCGCCCCGCCCCGCCCCGCCCCGCCCCGCCCCGCCCCGCCCCGCCCCGCCCCGCCCCGCCCCGGCCCGCCCCGCCCCGCCCCGCCCCGGCCCGGCTCGCACCCACTCGTCTGGCCCGCAGCCCGGGCGCGCACTGCGGGCCCCTACGGGCTGCGGGCCCCGCGGGCTGCGGGCCGAAACCCGCCCCGCGCAGGGCCTTAATACTATTATACTTAATTATACTACTGTATCCTAATTGTGCAGGGTTTCTTGTTAATATGTTCTCCAGGTGTATTGTTTCATTGCCTTTTTGAATATATTCATAGATGTACAATCATCAATATGATCCTTCATAATAACAGTATTCCATAGTTTTGGATCAACAGAAGTGATTGTGTTTTGTTTGGTATTGGTTTTGCAATGTGGTATTTTGTAAGCTATATGTTGTCTCATATTGTAGTTGTGTGAGGGTATGTACTTCATGAACATGTCATTAAATATATTTGGTAACATACCCCTGTTATGTTTGTACATTAATATACAAGTTACATATTTGTTCAGTTGATACATGTTCATAATTTGATGTGCTTTAAATAAAAGATATCTATGACTTCTGAATTCAGCATAACTTATTATACAAATGACTTGTTTCTGCAATATATGAATTTTAGATAAATATAATTATTGTTGGGGGCTCTTCCCCATACTATATTACAATAGATAATAAAATGGTATCTGAAAGTACAATATAAGTTAATCAAAGTGTGTTTGTTTTCAATTTTATTCTTGATTTTCCAGAAAATACCTACACTCTTAGATACTTTTACATGTATATTTTATATGTTCATTCCAATTGATTTTATTATCTATTATCACTCCCAGAAATTGGTTATGGCTAACAGTGTCTATTTGAGTCCCAGCTACATAAATGTTGTTGATTCTGTTTCTTACACTATGAATATTGCTAAATGTCATTGCACATGTTTTATTGATATTTAACGAAAGCTTATTAGCTTTAGGCCACAAAGAAAGTTTTTGTATTTATTTGTATTTAAGTCATGTTCCGTTTTTTGCTAATCTTTCTCTTGGATACAAATATTAGTGTAATCTTCAACTGGTCAGCTATTTGAATATAGTAATTGTTATGTGGCGATATTGAAATGTCATGTGACAATATAAAAACAATTGTGGTCTAACCCCATGGTTTAACGGCAGCATGATGGTGGCGCCACCTAACTGTGGCAGTAATGACACAAGGAAAGCGCGTTATTTACTTACACATTTTGGTGGATTTCAGGCATTAATTATTACTTTTTGATCACGTGCAAGTGAATACGCATAGAACAGATGTAGTAGATACACTATGCGACGTAGGTGATCATTTTGATGGTTTTTCTTATGTGCGGGCCTAAACTGCGAAAGTACCGGCGATGGTGATTGTAAACGGAGGCCGATTGTAAAACTGGTTTTTCAGACTTATAACTATAAGATCTGATTTAATTCTCCGTTTTTGCGAGAGAAAATAAACAAAGAATAGCACACAAAATGGCACACTTCTTAGTTTCAGTATACCCTTCGTGTACCCCAGACAATCCTTTCGCATACACCAGGGGTTACACGTACCCCAGGTTTGGATCCAGTGGTCTAACAGAAATAAAAAATACACTTGGACCTACCACGGGACACTGAGTTGGACAATGCACAACATTTTGACACAGTACATTATTGTAAGCCGATACAATGTAAAATGTTCATTGAACTCTATGTGTAGCCAAGGCTACATGGAGGTACACTTTGTCCAGGTTTCAGATGCCCAGTGCTACTTGTAAGTGAGTGAATCGATTCCCGAATTTCCTTAAAAGCCAATGGCGAAGCAATTTTTTGCCAGTTGACATACTCAAGTTTTTAGTGTTTGGTGCCATATGTGTGTCTATTTTGAGTTAGTGTAGCTCGATCCATAAAAACAACTTTGCCTCACTACCAATGCTTCCCCACCAGTTTTCACTGGAGTCCCATCTTGTCCCGGTACAAGGTACAGTATCATAATACCACATGTTTGGTTAGCTATGCCGGTGGCGTTGTTAAGAGATGATTGTCTGGGAGTAATAAGTTGCATCCGTTGTCACAGCTGCTGGATACGAGTTGTTACATACAGCTAGAGATCTGGTGTTATCATGGGAGCTCTCTTTCATGCATTTGTAGATGCTATCAGTATGGATATGCATGGTTCTACATAAAACCTCATCAAAGAAATAAGAAAAAAGCTTAATGGCTACATTTTTGCACCGGACATGTGGATATGAAGCCATCCAATTATGTTCTGATAGCATGGTGAACTTTGTACATATTTGTTTCAGTTTTGTTAATTCACATACATTGCATAAAATCCACAGTGTGCATTGTAGTTAATATAAATGGACTATAACATATGCGTTAAGCAATAAAATCATACATAAATAATAAATTTATGATAATTATTAGCGACATTTTGACTTAATTGAGGAAGCAATTTATTCAAATGCTTCCTAGTTGCATACGGTGTGGAAGTATGTCACATGCGGTATGGGTTAAAACAGGATTGGCCCAAAAGGTTGGTGTGGCTATATATAAATTGTTAATCTGCAATAATCTGCAGTTTTTAATTTGCATGGAGGAAATTTGAGGTTTATGTTGAAAGATTAAAACCTGGTGCAGGTACAATTTATACACTATTTACTGTAACGAATATACGCTAGTAATTCACATGTTAATATTGATTATAAATGCTATAATTATGT
Source organism: Oasisia sp. SBJ-2009 (assembly GCA_964017155.1). Classification (NCBI taxonomy): domain Eukaryota; kingdom Metazoa; phylum Annelida; class Polychaeta; order Sabellida; family Siboglinidae; genus Oasisia; species Oasisia sp. SBJ-2009. The sequence continues at coordinate 45,308,657 of OZ024866.1, forward strand.
TAGATTTAAGTAACATCATAGTGATCATACAGGTACTTATCACAATGTAATGTCCCAATTTTCAACGGATAAACCACTGTACAACATTATTGTCGTATGTTGCAGCTTGACTCGGTGCGGTCTCTCGGGTGCTGCTGCTACAGCGTTGGCGACCTCATTGGCTAAGCTGACAAATGTGACGGCTCTCAAGTGAGTATAAATTACTAGTGTGGTTCACATTTTTTAAATTACATAATAATAAAAACATTATGAACGTAACTAAATTAATCTGAAATGTTGATGCACGTGCAATCTAGAATCTATTAAGACGGATTTAAAATGCAAGTTGTTCAAACAATATTGTTGCCAACTATGGGATGGTTCTCCAGGGTAAATGTATCGGTACTATTTGCATTGTATGGCTAAAAGCACTTAGTAAGTTGTGTGGCTAGCACGTCGTACACATGGTGTACATCGCATTATTGTCGGATAGTTTGCTTTAATTGGTGATTTTATTGCAAAGATTCTTCAGATTCATCAATAGTTTCACATGTTATCTCAGCATGACTAGCTCCTCTGGAAATATACATACAAGGTGACGAAAAGGTCATACCAGACACAGGGTTAGAATTTAGCCTAAAACGAGTGGGGACCAGCAGGGCCCCCAGTTTTCAAAATCTAGGGGCCCGACACAAAAAGTGGGGCCATGCAACAAATGCACGTTTAAGTTGCATTGTGACTATTACAGTTATTGAACACAATTCACATGCCACAAACATAATTGCTATAGCCTAAGTGGCAGCTCAATTACTAATGATAATTTCAAGAGATCAATGGAGGTTGTACATTTTCCTCTGCTGCTTGAAACCTGTAGATCTACCTCTTTCGGCTGCCTGGGTTTGTAGATGGCAACACGAGGTCGCCTCTTCCTGCCCCCCCCCCACACACTCACAACAGCTTAAGCGACGTTGGGTGTTCCCGTTCCTACACCCCTTCACGTTATTTTATTTCTGGTTAACTCAAGAAGCAGTAATTGTGTAATTGTGTAATCATCAATATGGCTTTAAATGGAACAAAAGCAAGTATAACTTAGTGTTTTATTGATTTACTAAATAAGTACTTTTTAGATTCTGGTGTTGCAAAAAGTACAGTATTAGTTTACATTAAATATTAAGCTCAAAAGCAACACTACATTTTACCACTAGATGGAAGTAACGCACGTATCTAGCTTCCATTTACTGTTAGCTCATCATGAAATGTAACACAATATCATAGTTATCTTAATATTTCTCTTTTTAACCACGTTTACTAATTTTGATAGTTGATACTGAGTAATTCTTTACACTGTGTTGTCTCTTATGTAACTTACATATTAAAAATAGATTATGGACTGCCGAAGCCCAGCGCAGGGCCAGCTATGAGTGCTTACTGACAATCCATGCTGTTTTGACAGTGTCTTGTTGACTTCATTAATAATTTTTATTTTTACCGCCATTCATGTACTTTAAAACACTATTGGCTATAAACTGTTTAAACCACAGCCTTGTGGAAAATGACAGTTTACTGACATTGTAAGACTTCATAGTAAATTAGACCTGTCTACTTCTAGTAACACAATCCTACGTCATTAATACTTTTACACTGGCCTATTCGACAGGTTTGTCCACCTTGGCAACCCCTTGTCAATCAAGTTTAACCCTGAGGATGGGCAGCAACCTTCTGCCCCCCCCCACCCACCCACTAACCCACACCCTCATCCCAACCCCAGGCAGCAGCCAACATCATTTACTGATATAGTGAATAGTGACATGCTCTGTGATTGGCCTCTGGGATAGGAAGTTGTCAGGCCATTATTTATACATAATTATTTGTAGCTCGATATCTTTGATCTGGGGGCCCGTCTGGCCCACAGAGTTGGACATCTGGGGACCTGGCAGTAAAAGTGGGGGCCAGCGGGCCCAGGGCCCCCGCTAAATTCGAACCCTGCAGACCTGTAATGTGCGCGTTAATGGAAGTGGTCAATTAGGGAGCTGTTCCCTGTTCAGTAGTCAATTCGGTTGGCTGAGGTCAATTCCATTCTTTCATTTCCAATTCCAATTTATTGCCATTCCTTTTATAATTATTAATATTAATTTATTCAGCCTCTGTTGCCGGAGAAGAAACATTACATATATATTCATATGTGCAATCACATATAAAAGACACATGGTGAAGAATAAAAACCTGATAAAATAAAATAAATAGCAACAATACATACAGTGGCATGATATAATATATAAAATTCAGTGTATATTGTGTATGTCAGATAAAATAAAGAGACGCCTAATATATTAGAGTGCAGTGGTTAACAGATGAACTAAAAGATGTTCATGTGGATATGGCTTGGTAAAATTATCAGTAAATAAAAGGTCTCTAATCGAGACAACAAGACCATCATTGTTTGTCAAACTAGTTTCGGGTACATGTTGAGAATTAAAGGCTCGTTTAGTTGATGACTAGCCCATAGATATCACCCTATCCAGCAGGGTTCCAGGTATCGTTTCACCGTAACATAAAAAACGAGACAATAAGTGCTGCATCAGTCGACGCGCTGGACTTGCCACTTTAAATATTCTATTATACAAGGATAAAACATTTCTATTTACAATATCTTCGATCTTTTCAATATTTAGTGTTTTTAGTCAGGCTGTGTTGTGAGATAGTTTACTTAATCCAATACTTTGTTTAATTAATATACCCTGTGTAGATTCAAGTCGACGCATTTGGATGGCGGTGCTGCCCATGCATTCTAAATCGTATGTTAACATATACATTTTTACAGATATACTTGAACATCAGGAGTGGCTCCTGGGTATAACATGCCGGCATTACGAAGCCCATAAAATGACTGTCTGCATTTTGTTAGTCTGTTGGTGACATGGCTGGCATTGTTACCACCCCGATTAAACACGTTACTATATGAACCATTCCATTTGACTACAGCATTCAGCTGATTATACCAGTTATACAATAGTAACCACTCATGTACAGGTAAAACATGAATTAACTTTAGAAATAATGACACGTGACATATAGAATTTAAAAAAAATCTGCGTCAAGGGCGGCGACGAACACAGGGCTGTTTTGCGATTTAAAATAAGATGTAATATTATTTAGTAAGTTGCATGCAAATGCTGTACATCGGTTCTCGCGAAATCCAAACTGAGTGTCAAATAAATCAGTATCTGGCAAAATCAGTGCTTCTACCATCTTAGTATGTATAGAGCTTAGAGGAATTGGCCGATAATTCTTTGCAATGTTCGCGTTAAGTGTAGATTTCTTTAGAATGGGAACAATTAAACCCGTGGTGAATAATGTAGGTACGCATGCCCTGGATAGTACATTAGTGCATAGTGATGCAAGCAGTGAACACAGTAACGACGATTTGCCATAAATAAGATGTTCAGCAGATATATCATCGAGTCCCGGTGATTTATTTTTACTAAGTTTGGATATAAGCATGGCGACTTGATCCTGATTTACCTCATGTGTGCCCATCAAATAACAATTATCGTTGTAATATTGCTCTACCATATGTTTGTCATGGGTTTGTTCAATAGTACATTCTGTTCAATAGTACATTTTGGAAAAGATTGCATGACATCAACATAGAATTCACCCAAATCTGTGGTACATAGAGATGATTTAACTTTGTAATTCTTCGCTGTTTGATTATATTCCAGAATGCAGACAGTTTCCTGTTCGTTAACATAACATTAAGTTTGTGGTATTTATTGTTAACTGGGCGATTTTTTATTCAATTCCAATTCAATTTCTTTCAATTCCATATTTTTTGCAATTACCAATTCAATTATTTTCAATCGACACACACACACGCACGCACGCACGCACGGACGCACGCACGCACGCACGCATGCACACACGCACGCCCCCCCCCCCCACACACACACCTAAGAAACCACTCAGGATATTAAATACAATTGAATACACTTCATAGGATACATAAATCTGTATTTGATTGAATCAATCATTCCAAAGGCTGCAAATTTGAACAGTTTGTTTATGATTTCAGACACGATTCAGTAACGTTTTGCTTAATTTGATAACGTCATTGTACATTAGAAATTTTTATTTGATTGAAACTTTCTCTGGGCATGCACCGAAGAATCTTCCAAAAAGCTAAATGTTAATATTTTGAATATGTCAGTCTAGACTAGCCAGAGGGCCGGAGAGCCTGCTATATATATATATATATATATATATATATATATATATATATATATATATATATATATATATATATATATATATATATATATATATATATATATATATATATATATATATATATATATATATATATATATATATATATATATATATGTATGCGCAAGTTGTGTTAATTTTAATGTTCAATTAAGTATAATATTTAAATGGTGTGACAAGTGTCTATTAATAAATTATTTACTGTCACCTGTAGGTGACAAACATATAGGATTTGTTTTAATTCTGGATAACAATAAAATTAAATATAATATACTTCATTGACATCATCTTCATTCTGATCACTGGGCTGGCTCGGTGGAGTAGAGGTAGATAACTCCATCCTGACTGAGACCACTAATCACCAGGTCTCTTGCTCCATTAACACAACTTGGCTGTGGTTCTGGGCATCTGTGAATTACTTGAGAAAATGCTAATTAGGTGATTCTGGTGAAGACAATAAATAGTTTCAAACTCAGACTATAATAATCCTCACACGCCTATGGTCACTGCTGCTGATTACATCAGTACCACGCAGCAGTACCCTGGCAGACCACTGAACATTCTCTTGATTTGAGCTCAGTCAATGAAATCTCCCACTAAGAATGCGGTTGGCCTCCGGTTGTGTGATAATATTGGGTGGTTTAAGAAACACGTGACACATGCAGTGTTTGGGATATGGTAGGAAATATTGAAATACATAAAACTGTTTAGCTGCTCGTGCGATTGAGCAATTGGGTCATTATACTGGGATTCATAGACATTGCTTTTCCGTCTTAAAATTGGGACGTGTATCTGTGCTGATCTAACGGCTGTTGGAGTCTGACAAGTGAAGTTATTTGCTTGTTGTACTTTGTTAATTTTCACATTTCACATAGTCCATCAGAAAGGGCTAGCTTTGCGTGGCAAACAGCCCTGTTGATTAAATTTGTATTGTTTTGAATATATGATACTATGATAATTTAAGTAACTTGGTAAATTTGAGAATTAAATATTATTTATATAAGGAATGTAATGTTATTGCTACTAATTTATTTTTATTACACCCAGGACAGTTTGTGTGACACATTTCGTACGTACGTACGTAACGTGTATCATCAAAATGCTTAGAAATGTCCATTGTCCTATGAAAAATTACAAAGGAAAACTGATTTATTTGAGAACTGGACATCACTTGTGCGCACTGCTGCGAGATCTAAAATGGATGGATCCTTGGTGGCTCACCACATGTTTCTAATGGACACAGTGTGTAAGTATCACCAAGATGCCTAGAAATGTCCACTGATGTATTTCAAAATTAAAAAACTTCATCTGCCTGCCCCATTATTGGTCATCGCTTGTGAGTACTGCTGGGAGATCTAAAATTAATCGATCTTTGATGGCTCACCACTCCGACAGTGCTAACAGGAAGTCAAATTCTGCCAGCCTTCCACGACAACGGCACTGCATTCGCCTGTGTTTTGCTCCATTTCAGTAATTGCTGTCTCGGTAAGGTCACATATGCAGACTAGGCTTAGATTCACTAAAAACATTTCATTCATTATAACAAACACATAAACGGCCTTCAGGTTTTATTTGCATATTTTGTGCAGAGATAAACTAATGCAGTATTTTTTTAATACTGGATACTTCAGCAACCATTGAAGGTGCTTATGTTAGAATCTCAGGTGATATGGTATATATCCAGCAACTTCAGCAGTGATTGATGACATGCCAGTCAGGTTTATCTACAACTGTAGCTGCAGGAAGCTGCCAGTTCAACACTTTCATCTAAATACGTCTAACACAGTGGTTCACAAATGTTTCCGTCCCGTGTACCCTCTGAGGTTTGAGACGGTCCTCGGCATGCCCCAATACTTTTAGCATAAGATATGTTGACTCTTCAGTCTGTTCAGTTGTTCAGTGATGATACTATTTGGAAACTGTTCCCCGTTCGGCAGTCAATTCGGTTGTACGCCGAAAGAAAATGTGATGATCAATGGAAGTAGAGTTGACTAAGATAAGATGAGCTGCTAAGAGCATAAGAAGTGTTACTAATATGAAAAAGTCATCTTGTGCAACAAAACAATGATATATTCTGAATGTTTTTAACAGTTATCAACACGTTCTTCATCCGCCCCGCATTTGTGAATTACTATTTGAAGATGATGCTGCTATCGTTGCCCATACACTAGAAGACATCGGAGAGATATGGAAGCAATTTCAACAAGCTGCAACCATGTTTGGACTTACAATCAACACAAAGAAAACTGTGACGCTCTACCTACCACCACCCGGTCAAACCTCAATCGATCCATATGTTGAAATTAATGGCACGCCACTAAAATCAGTGAAGAACTTCACATACCTGGGCAGCACTGATGCATCTGACAACACCATTAATGTTGAAATTAACAACCGTATTCAAGCTGCCTCTGGAGCCTTTGGAGGACTGTGGAAGCGTGTATGGTCACAACATGGTATTTCAGTCTCCACAAAGTACAAGGTGTACCAGGCAAATGTGCTTCCAACACTACTGTATTCAGCAGAGACTTACACTATCTATCGTCGCCATTTTAGAAAACTTTCCAAAATGCATCTCCGGCATCTATGACAAAACCTGCGGATCTCATGGAAAGATCACATTCCAAATGTTGAAGTCTTGAGACGGGCTAATATGTCCATCGTAGAAGCCACTCTAACGGCTTCCCAACTCCGCTCGACTGGACATATCATCCGTATGAATGACAGCAGACTACCAACAGTTCTATGGAGAATTAGCCAAAGGGAAACGTCGTGGTGGTGGAAACGGCTGCGATACAAAGATGTAGTCAAACGACACCTAAAGGCTACACTGGGTGACCTTTGCACAAGATCGACAACAGTGGAGGCAGGCCATTCACAAAGGAAAAAGCTATATTAAAGAAATAATATCACAAAAATACCAACATGATCACAATCTACGCCATGGCTTTCCTGATGCTTCTGCCACTATCATCTTCTGTGTCAACTGTGAGAGGGGCTTTACATTTCAAATTGGACTATTCTCTCACCAACGAGCAAAGCATGTAATCGACGAAACCCTACACTGGTGTCATCATCGGACAAGATGGACAGCAAGGAGAAGATATAATTCCGCCCGCAGCCTGTCCCCGCCCTGCATATTTTGCCATATTCTGGCCTGCAGGTATTCTGGGCCGCAGCCCGGCCCACACCGCACTCTTCTGGTCCGCTCCCCGGCCCACACCACACCACAACAAACAATACAATCCAGCCAGCGGGGGTCGTAAGCCGCCCCGCGCAGGGCCTTAGGTCACTCACTGTGCTTACAGCTCGTGCGGGCTGTTTATTGCAATATTGTTCAAAAACGATGTGACATCGTCGAGCTAAACATAGTTTCCCCACTTTTAAATCATTCCATCATTCTGCATCCAAAAAGCTAAATATTCACTTTTTGCCTCTACAGAAACATGAATGCATATTTTATGCCGTCTCTTCAAAACTATTGATGTTCTAGCATTCTAAGTTGTGTGTTTATTTTGATGATCATTATAATAGTAATTGTTAATTGGTCAAAGATATATCGTCACCTGTAGGTGACAAACATAGTCCATTAATATTCTAGACAACTGTACAGTGAAATAGTATACACTATTGGTATCAAGTCAACTGCATTCCCATAACTGGACTGGCTGAGTAGTGTAGAAATAAATAACTCCAGCTTGACTGGGAGTCTGAGACCACTGTAGTATATATAAGTAATGCCTGGTTATGTTGTTGCATTCAATTTGGACTTCTTTCTGGTCACCATGTATGAATAACCACAAACATTTATGTCAACTAGCTACTAGGTCATTATGCCGAAGAGAGTCGGCAGTCACTGTGAGTCACTAAAAACATTTCATTAATTTTTACAAACTCACAAAAGGTTTTTCGGTTTCCTTGGCATATTGTGTGCAGAGATAAATTAATGCAGTAATTTTGTAAATCCTGGATACTTCAGCACCCTTAGTAGGTGTTGCTGTTAGAATCTCAGGTGATATGGTATATAGCCAGCAACTTCAGCAGTGATTGATGACATGCCAGCCAGGTTTATCTACAACTGTAGCTGCAGACAGCTGCCAGTTCAACACGGTCAACAAAATCAGTCTAACACAGTGGTTCTCAAACGTTTCTGTCCCGTGTACCCTCTGAAGTTTGAAACGATCCTCGGCATGCCCTAATAATTTTAGCATACAATATGGTCATGACACATAATTATGTTATTTAGATCAACAAAATTATATGCCAAATAAAAAATACAAGGTATGGAAAAACTAGTTGGATGAACCTGCAGTTTCAAAATCAGGTACTCAATTCAGAAAACAGTTTTGTTACTGGCAAATTCAGAGATCACCTTATACAAACAGTTGTGCATGAAAAGCGTGTTCGTAACCAACGTGGACAATCCATGTTCACGTCAATATCTGGACAGAAAATAAACAACCCAATCTACCCCCTGCATGCAACACCAAATCAGTTGTTAAACACAAACTCTAAGAAATCCCCAATGCTGTTTACTAAGAATGCAGGACCTCCACACCCCTGGAACGATTTCAGAGCAAAGCTTCATATTTCGCATGTACATCCGGGAAGTTAATTTTGAATTCGGTTTCACCAGTTCCACATGTATCACTATGTACCCGTGTTGCCTTTCACAACTGTGTTATCTTCGAACACTACAACACCATCAATATGTGTTTTTGCTCTGGTGGGACCACCTTTGAAGCGAGAACATTTTACGAGATCATATGCAGTAAACTTAAACATGCCACTTTCTCAATTTAATTAGGAAAAATTACAAAGCATGTTCACACTCCATACACACAAATGCCTTAGCCTCTCTAAAGAATGGGAGACCTCTCGCAAGATGCCCTCGCTATTCTCGGTGGATTGTAAGCAATGAAAGCTTATTTAAGTCTATATGTATATAAAAAAAAACAGCAAATAGCACACAAAATGGCACAATTCTTACTTTCAGTAAACCCTTCGTGTACCCCAGATAATCCTCTCGCATCCGCCAGGGGGTACGTGTACCACAGTTTTGGATCCATTGGTCTAACAGAAAAGAAACATACAGTTGGGCCTCACATGGGACACTGAGTTGGACAATGCATAACATTTTGACACATAGCAAAATTATTGTAGGCTGATCCAATGTGACATTTTGCCATAACTCTATATGTAGCCAAGGCAACATAGAGGTACACTTTATCCAGATTCAGCTGCCCAGTGCTATTTGTAGGTTAGTGAATCCATTCCAGAATTTCTTTCAAGCCAATGGCTAAGCTATTTTTTGCCACTTGTCATACTCATGTTGTTTGTTTTTGGGAACTGGGTGCCCGATGTCTGAGTATTTTGAGTTAGTGTAGCTCGATCCATAAGAACACCTTTGCCTCACTACCAATGCTTCCCACCAGTTTTCACTGGAGTCCAATCTTGTCCTGGTACAAGGTACATTGTCGTAATACCACATGTCTGGTCAGCTATGCCGGTGATGTTGCTAAGAGATAATTGTCTGAGAGAAATAAGTTGCGTCCGTTGTCACAGCTGCTGGATACGAGTTATTACATTGTTACTGGCCGTCAGTTGAAGCACCTTTGAAGTCAGCACAGCTAGAAATCTAGTGTTAGCTCTCTTTCATGCATTTATATATGCTATCTGTATGGATATGCATGGTTCTATATAAAACCTCATCAAAGAAATAAGTTGACATATTTGAATATGTTCCGCATTGGGTAGCTTAATAGCTACATTATTTCACCAGATATATGGATATGAAGCCATCCAATTATTTTCTGATAGCATGGTGACATTTGTACATATTTGTTTCAGTTTTGTTAATTCACATACATTCCATACAATGCACAGTGTGCATTATAGTTATTATAAATTGACCATAACAGATACGTTAACCAATAAAATCATACTTAAATCATTCATTGATGACAATGATTAGCAATAGTTTGATTGATGTAAGGAACCCATTATTTAAAATGCTTCCTAGTTGCATATGCTGTGGAAGTATGTCACATGCGGTACGGGGTAAAACATCATTGGCCCCAAATCTGGGTGTGACTTTAAATCAGTTTTTAAACTGCAATGAATGGCATGGAGGAACGTTGAGTTTTATGTCGAAATACTTTAATTAGAGGTGTACCTACAATTAATATACTATTTACTGTAACGAATATACGGCAATAATTCACCTGTTAATGTTGATTATAAATGCTATATGTTAGAACTAGGTAATATCATACAGGTTCTTATCACAATGTAATGTCCCAATGTTCAACTGATAAACCACTGTGCAACATTATTATCGTATGTTGCAGCTTGACTCGGTTGGATCTCTCTGGTGCTGCTGCAACACAGTTGGCGACTTCACTGGATCGGCTGTCACGATTAACGGAACTCAAGTGAGTATAAATTGTTAGAATTATTCTCATTTTTTTTTAAATACTGTACATAATAATTATAAAATGATGAATTTAAATAAATCAATCTGAACTATTGATACACGTGCAGTCTACAACATATTAAGATTGATGTAAAATGCAAGTTGTTCAAACAATACTGTTGCTTTTATTATGGAGCCCCACCCCTATGGAATGAATCTTGAGGGTAAATGTATAAATAAATTCACATGATATCTCAGCGTGACTGGCTTCACTGGATGTGAAGGTGACCAAATGATCATACCAGACATGTAATGGAGCGTATTGCCCATTGATATCAAGTGCAGCGGAACTTTGTTGGCATTCAGAAAGGCACTAAAACGCACATGTTCAAAGCATATTACTTTTGACATTTTAAATATTCAATGACATTTTAGAACATTTGTTTCAAATATTTCATCTTATCTTATTTGTTACATTTATTACACATATGTATCGACATTTATATATGCCATTGTTTAGTATACATGTGTTTTGCATGTAAATAAAGTATTAATTATTTATTTATTTATTTTACTCTTCGTCGTTAATTCTATATAATATTTAATTAACAGTTTTAATATGATTAATTTAACGTTTCTACATTTGTTTGATCTGAAAGTTAATTTTACAGCTGTATTTATTATTATTATTATTAGTTTTAACACATAATAAATAGCTTTTTATTTTATTTTACAGCGCTTTGAGCATATTTGGATATTGTGCTTTATAAATAATAAATATTATTATTATTAATGTGCACGTTAATGGAAGGGGTCAATTTGGGAGCTGTTAACTGTTCAATAGTCAATTTGGTTGTACGCCGAATAAAAATCCATACCAAGAGCATTGTTCAATAGTCAATTTGGTTGTACGCCGAATAAAAATCATGCTTAGGAAAGATAGAATAGGAAGAAGGGGAGGTGGCGTTATTTTATATATTAAAGAATCCATCAAGGCTTACGAAATACAATTAGAAAAAGAAGCAGAATGTGAAGAAGCTATTGGTGTAACATAGTTACAGGAAACTCAACATTAACTGTTGGGTTAGTTTATCGAAGTCCAAACATAAGCATAGACGAGAATGAGAAAGTACAAAATGCTATAAAAGAAGTGAGTAAACGGAACTGTATAATTATGGGGGATTTTAACCATGGGCGTATACAGTGGAAATCTCAACAGAGTACTGGGAGTGAAGATCAACAGTTTTAAAATTTAGTACAAGACAGTTTCCTGAATCAACATGTGTTAGAACCAACCAGGGGTGAGAACGTGTTGGACATAGTTTTGAGCTCACAAAGGAAATTTGTTGATAATGTCAAGATATGTGAGCCACTGGGGTGTAGTGATCACAACCAGATATAAGTTATCATCAACGTCAAAGGAGATAGGAATACAATACAGGAAACATTTCCACAAAGGAAGATATAAGGACACGAGGAACTATTTAGCAAAGATAGACTGGAATAACACACTGGAGAATAAGACAGCAGCAGAATGTTGGAATATTTTAAAAAGAGAAATTGACTGCATTGTCGACAAATTTGTTCCCTTGAAAAAACAGGGGAAACGGCCAAAGAAGAAACACTTATCGAAGGAAGCCATTAGAAAAATCAAGTACAAGCAAATGATGTGGAAGACATATAGCTTTTAATATAAAACATGACAGCAATACTTTTTATGCGTATGTTCGAAGTAAACAGAAAGTTCATGATAAGGTCGGTCCTCTAGAAGGCAGTGATGGAAACATAATAACAGAGGGATTCGTTATGGCAGAAAACCTAAATGAGTACTTTAGTTCGGTGTTTACCAGGGAAGATATTAGTGCATTACCAGTACCAGAGAGTAAATTCGAACGGAGAGAGTCAGACTATTTAGGACAACTAATTGTAACCCCAAAAATGGTAGCTCAGAAAATACGGGATATGAAGGAAAATAAATCACCTGGAGTGGATGGGATTCCTCCTAAATTACTACTGGAAATGTTAGAACAAATTAGCATACCGCTTGCAACAGTGTTCAATTTGTCATTAGAGGAGGGAGTAGTTCCGTTAGAATGGAAAGAAGCAAACATCATACCATTATTTAAAAAAGGATCAAGAAACAAGTCAGAG
>OZ024866.1:45326467-45386467 GCA_964017155.1 Oasisia sp. SBJ-2009
ATTTCGCTAAAATGAAGAGTAGTGAACACAAACTAAATGCATTATTACCAAATAGTCGAAGTGTGCCGCATGCCTTGAGGTTGTGTAACAAGTTACCTATCCCAAGGGCAAAAACTAATCGCTACAAACATTCCTTAATTCCGTGGTGCTTAGAGCATTTTCAGATCAGCTAGTAATGGACATGTATTTTAATGTTATTAATTATTTTATTAATAAATGTATTTTATTTATTTTATAACAATGCTTATGTAAAGTATATTTTAATGTACAGCGTATATGTTTTAAAAGTATTACGTAGGTTTCTAATGATGATTTTATTTTTATAAAGATATGCTAACATTGTACATTGATATGATATTGTATGGAATTGTTGATTTTAGTATGAATGTACATGTACAATCCAACTGCAAAGTTGCCACATAATAAATTTGTCTTATCTTAATCTTACACCCGTCTTGTCTTCTCACGTCACAGCAGTGACACCGAACGTCAACCACAGTCACTGGACCTGATCTTTTAGTGTCACGCGTGACTTTATGTCAACGTAGATGTGACTTTTGACGTCTATTAGAACCCACTAAATCTATAACAAAATCCCAACCTTTCTTCAGTAATAAACTAGTCCATCGTTGACCCAGCCGCGAACTGTTACATTGTTTCATTTTGAATAAAACTAGTTAGGGCAAGTCTCAAAATAAAGGACCAATGTTATTTAGGCTGTTTCTGGTATATCCAGGGATTATTTCGAAGTTCTGGATAAATAATTATTTGTACTGCTATTTTTGTGTTCGGTCTGAAAAGTTTATTTTTCTAATGTTTATTCTGTGTGGTCGGTAAATTGAGTGACTTCGCAGTGTTTCACACTGTGTAAATATAATGTTGCTGTATTTTACATAGTCGTGTAAACCGTTCCCTATGGGTGTGGGTGTCACAGGTTTTCGTCCGCTTACAAAGTTGTGATCTATTTGCTATTGTCGTGCACATTAGTCATAACAACCAACATTTAGAATACTCTCTGGGAAGGAGGGATGATGTCAAGAAAAACCATATTCTGTGTAGGCTACCGACAGTATTGACAATTATGAAAGAACCGAAACAGTGCTATATGTGAACGATATCAAGAAAATTTAATAACTGACTATTGAATAACAAGTTTATCATAATTTAAAAGAAACATACATATCGTTATTATTGTCTACATGTCTATAATGGTATACCGTTGCTGCACTTTTCCACATTGTTTTACCCTTGGTCGTTAGTGACAATAGTCTGGGGTGGCGTTTTTAAAACATAAAACACAGCCGGTACCATGCAGTTGGTACAGCTGTATAAAGAATGCTTGAACATCATAGTCTTATAAGTAATTAAGTCCTGAAGATTGAGTATATTTGTGACATGAAAATTAACATGCCTGACCATAGTTTCATTGTTGATTTCTGTAACAGAGATAGTTTTCTGAGTCGGGATTGATACGTATTTCCCCATATCTTACAACTTGTAACTAATATAAAGTTCATAATGCTTTACAATCGAGATATGCATATTCTTATACACAACTGCTATTTTTACTAGTTACTTTAGATTCAACCATTTGTTATCTCCATGTAATTTTTCAGTAATGCTAAATCAAAGGAGTTTTGTATGCGACACCTGCTCAATGTTTGTTCCATTAAAAACTATATTCACACGTGCTCTAGTTTGACTTTTATTTGTAAACACCATGAAATGAAGGCACAGGTTTACATTAGTAGTAGTTAAAAGCTATTGTGTACATTACAAAAGTCTCACGCTTTAAAATTAAGTGCGGCTGTCACGTCAATAACACATACGTCGCTTGAACAAATGTGTGCATGAATTGTGTATATTGTAATTTTGTTTAAATTTGTAATAGTTGTTGTAGTTTTAGTAGTTTGAGAAAGGTATGGCAATCTATAAAGCTATGACTTCAGCCATGTCCTTTCAGCAGCAACATTACGCTGTATGCATGTATTTTGTTGTTGAATAAAACGTTCATTCAGTTAGGCTTTATTGTTACAATTGATAAAATAACAAATCTTTTTTATGTCCCAAATAACTCGGCGTACACGGAGTTTCTTGTTTTGGCCTATTTCGCCTATTGTTTTCTGAATAATTGTGGTTATTATTGATTAAGTTTATTGTATATGATGTACTGACAGTGGCGTTTGTTGTACATGTCATGTGGAGGCCTACTGTGACAGTGGCGTTAGTTGTACATGTCATGTGGAGTCCAACTGTGACAGTGGCGTTAGTTGTACATGTCATGTGGAGTCCTACTGTGACAGTGGTGTTAGTTGTACATGTCATGTGGAGTACTACTGTGACAGTGGCGTTAGTTGTACATGTCATGTGAAGTCCTACTGTGACAGTGGTGTTAGTTGTACATGTCATGTGGAGTACTACTGTGACAGTGACGTTAGTGGTACATGTCATGTGGAGTACTACTGTGACAGTGACGTTAGTTGTACATGTCATGTGGAGTACTACTGTGACAGTGACGTTAGTTGTACATGTCATGTGGAGTCCTACTGTGACAGTGGTGTTAGTTGTACATGTCATGTGGAGTACTACTGTGACAGTGACGTTAGTGGTACATGTCATGTGGAGTCCAACTGTGACAGTGGCGTTAGTTGTACATGTCATGTGGAGTCCAACTGTGACAGTGACATTAGTTGTACATGTCATGTGGAGTCCTATTGTGACAGTGGCGTTAGTTGTACATGTCATGTGGAGTCCTACTGTGACAGTGGTGCTAGTTGTACATGTCATGTGGAGTCCTACTGTGACAGTGGTGCTAGTTGTACATGTCATGTGGAGTCCTACTGTGACAGTTGTGTTAGTTGTACATGTCTTGTGGAGTACTACTGTGACAGTGACGTTAGTTGTACATGTCATGTGGAGTACTACTGTGACAGTGGCGTTAGTTGTACATGTCATGTGGAGGCCTACTGTGACAGTGTCGACCGCAGTGCTACTACGTCAGACTCTGGTAATTACGTAACAGTGTCGACCGCAGTGCTACCACGTCAGAATCTAGTAATTACGTAACAGTGTCGACCGCAGTGCTACTACGTCAGACTCTGGTAATTACATAACAGTGTCGACCGCAGTGCTACTACGTCAGACTCTGGTAATTGCATAACAGTGTCGACCGCAGTGCTACCACGTCAGACTCTGGTAATTACGTAACAGTGTCGACCGCAGTGCTACCACGTCAGACTCTGGTAATTACGTAACAGTGTCGACCGCAGTGCTACCACGTCAGACTCTGGTAATTACGTAACAGTGTCGACCGCAGTGCTACCACGTCAGACTCTGGTAATTACGTAACAGTGTCGACCGCAGTGCTACCACGTCAGACTCTGGTAATTACGTAACAGTGTCGACCGCAGTGCTACCACGTCAGACTCTGGTAATTACGTAACAGTGTCGACCGCAGTGCTACCACGTCAGACTCTGGTAATTACGTAACAGTGTCGACCGCAGTGCTACTACGTCAGCCTCTGGTAATTACGTAACAGTGTCGACCGCAGTGCTACTACGTCAGACTCTGCATCAAGAGAACACGGTTCCAAATCCTTTGTTGTCGTCGAACATTGCTCAAGTTCGTTCACGCTACGTTGTGTCAGTTCACTAAACTCTATGATTGAGTAGCTGACTATAGACAGTGGTGGACAGTTGTGTACGAATAGTGTCACGCGTTAAATGCTCAAGAAATTGATATGGTGTCCGAATTAACAGCTGTGCCCGTGAGTAACTTGTAATGTTCTCTAAACACGTAAAGATCCCTCCATGCTATCTAACCTTTACTTTTCTTTGATCAACTCCATTTAATTATCTTCCCAAACTGTGATGTTAAATTGACAACTTTCATTAAATGAACAATTAATTAACTTCACTTAAATTAATAAATAACAATATGCCTGGGCAAAAAACATGTAGCTGAAGACATCTCTCGCCGAATGCTTCTGGCCAACGTCGCCTCCAGCAAACTGTGGACATTTTGGTTCAGGAGATCACATATCTCTCTACAGCAGCAGCTACGGCTAGTAAGATAACAGGTCTCTGTATCCGAAGCAATTATCACTGGAAGATGTAGGTGCTTCTCGTGCAAACGCAATGTAATCATTATAATTTACTTTGATCGGCAGATGGCGGCACAATAACCGTGCTTGGTTGTTTCTGGGTCCGCCAAGTGGCGCCACAGCGCCAGGTTATGTTTTATAAATGACACATGGGGACATACCACCAAATGGAGTCCTACGCCATTACCCATAGTATTCCTGCTTAAATGAACTGCATAGTGCACTTTTTGTAAATTTCTGGAAGCACTAAATGTAGGACTGGTTGAATGGAAATGATAATATCAGCTGCGAAATAATGAAATTTGTCAGACAGTGAAAAGGTGCGTATGCATACAGGTGTAATTTGGCCTAGAGGTGTCAACATTGGCAATCGGCCGCTGATTGAAGCAAAAACGAAGGGGTGTCAGGTTAGAGAGTGGATTGTAGGAGAAAGAGATATGTCATTTTCACGAATTGTATACATGACATGTGTCGATGAACACTAATTAATGTCTGAAATTTCCAATACCATGGAAGCATAATCCTAGTGGTAAATCAAAGAAACGTTACAATGGCCGCCTATGGAAAATCAATTGGTGGTGTGTACCCACATTATTGCAGATCTTATACGTGTGCATTCACCATAATAGGAAGGCCTGGAAGAAAGAAACAAATTGAGCACCTTCATCCCTTCCTCAATCTGTCTTCTAAATGAATGATCTGTCTTCCCTCCCTCCCGCTCTCCCTCTCCCTCCTACCCCCTCACTCTCCCGCCCCCTCTCTCTCCGCCGTCCCTCTCTCTCCCGCCCTCCCTCTCTCTCCCGCCTTCCCTCTCTCTCCCGCCCTCCCTCTCTCCCGCCCTGCCTCTCTCCCCTCCCTATCTCTCTCTCCAGCCTTCCCCCTCTCTCTCCCGCCCTCCTTTCTCTCCCGCCTTCCCCCTCTCTCTTAACGCCGCTGTTATCGCTCGCACTGAAGTCCAACGGGTAGACGACTTGACATCTGTACTGGGCTTGGGGGCAACGGATAGACGACTTGACATATGTACTGGGCTTGGGGGCAACGGGTAGACGACTTGACATATGTACTGGGCTTGGGGGCAACGGATAGACGACTTGACATATGTACTGGGCTTGGGGGCAACGGGTAGACGACTTGACATATGTACTGGGCTTGGGGACAACGGGTAGACGACTTGACATACAGACTGGGCCCAAAGACAACGGGTAGACGACTTGACATACAGAGTGGGCCCAAAGACAACGGGTAGACGACTTGACCTACGGACTGGGCCTAAAGACAACGGGTAGATGACTTGACATACGGACTGAGCTTAAATAAAACGGGTAGACGACTTGATCCACGAACATTTATAATAATAATAATAATATAAACATTGATAAATCGCCACAAATCTAGACGAAACGTTCATTCTTAGGCACTAAAGTATACGAAATATATGATAAAATCAGCTGAATAATAGTAATAGTAAAATTTAATGAAACAAATGAAATAATAATAAAAAGCTGACGTTGGCTAAACCTTGGTATAAAATGTATTTCTTTATATCGTAAACTCATATGTACATAGCAATAAACAAAGTGAATCGTGAATAAACGTATTAAAATATAATTATGATATCATTATTTCGTCGTAAGAATAACTAAGTTAGTCATTGATGTGAAAGAGCTATTTAAAACATTGCGTGCAGTTCAAAGTTATGCTATCAGCTACAGGCTGAAACCAACACGGATCAGGTAATTTTGTAGAAGTCGTTTGAACGAAGCAAACGTTGTGACTGTCTTTGGATCTAACAGGAGATTGTTCAACACCCGTGGGGCCGAGTCCGGAGCACATCGATGCCCGAACCTGCTGGTAGAAGGCGATACTGACAGGTCGTTGTTGTTGACATGTGTCAAGCAGATCGACAACGTACGGAGATGTACCGTGTCGAGAACCTAATGTTAGCAGCAATATTTCGTAAACAATTCGCTGCTTCACCGGGAGTCAGTGGTGTCAGTGGTGTCAGTGGTGTCAGTGGAGTCAGTGGTGTCAGTGGTGTCAGTGAAGTCAGTGGTGTCAGTGGTGTCAGTGGAGTCAGTGGAGTCAGTGGTGTCAGTGGTGTCAGTGGTGTCAGTGGAGTCAGTGGTGTCATTGGTGTCAGTGGAGTCAGTGGTGTCAGTGGTGTCAGTGGAGTCAGTGGTGTCAGTGGTGTCAGTGGTGTCAGTGGTGTCAGTGGAGTCAGTGGAGTCAGTGGTGTCAGTGGTGTCAGTGGAGTCAGTGGTGTCAGTGGTGTCAGTGGAGTCAGTGGTGTCGGTGGCGTCAGTGGAGTCAGTGGTGTCAGTGGTGTAAGTGGTGTCAATGAAGTCAGTGGTGTCAGTGGTGTCAGTGGTGTCAGTGGTGTCAGTGGTGTCAGTGGAGTCAGTGATGTCAGTGGTGTCAGTGGTGTCAGTGGTGTCAGTGGAGTCAGTGGTGTCAGTGGTGTCAGTGGTGTCAGTGATGTCAGTGGAGTCAGTGGTGTCAGTGGTGTCAGTGGAGTCAGTGGTGTCAGTGGTGTCAGTGGTGTCAGTGGAGTCAGTGGTGTCAGCGGTGTCAGCGGTGTCAGCGGTGTCAGCGGTGTCAGCGGAGTCAGCGGTGTCAGTGGTGTCAGTGGTGTCAGTGGTGTCAGTGGTGTCAGTGGAGTCAGTGGTGTCAGTGGTGTCAGTGGTGTCAGTGGTGTCAGTGGTGTCAGTGGTGTCAGTGGTGTCAGTGGAGTCAGTGGTGTCAGTGGAGTCAGTGGTGTCAGTGGTGTCAGTGGGGTCAGTGGAGTCAGTGGAGTCGGTGGAGTCAGTGGACTCAGTGGAGTCAGTGGAGTCAGTGGAGTCAGTGGAGTCAGTGGAGTCAGTGGAGTCAGTGGAATCAGTGGAGTCAGTGGAGTCAGTGGAGTCAGTGGAGTCAGTGGAGTCAGCGGAATCAGTGGAGTCAGTGGAGTCAGCGGAATCAGTAGGGTCACTGGAGTCGGTTGAGTCCTTTGAGTACCGGAGTAAGATGTCGTCTGCTATAGTGTGCTAACAGTCTAGTTGCTGAGTCTGCACTCTGTGCAACTTAAATATGACAACATCAGGAATACCGAAAAGTCGCGTTCCCACAACGGAGCCTCGGAGTCACCGGTGAGTCACTTGTTAACCGCCGCTTTGTTGGTTCGTCACAACAGAAAGAAAGCAGTGTCCCACAGGTGGCGGTATATGACGCGGCATACAGGTTGCATATGACAAGTCATGGACATGTCGGCATCGACCACAACACCGACGTAAAGAGCACTGGGACTGGAGGTGATGTAACAGGGAAGTTCTTATATAGCGCAGTATCAAGTTCTCAGGACTGCTGAAAGCGCTTTTACACTTTACTTCCCTGACAGACCTGTATAATCAAACACCGTCTCAACTTATCTGGGAATCATCCAGCCATAGGCTACAATTAATGTGCGAAGGTCGCTTGTACACATATCCAAAACAATGTATAGCCAGATACTCATTAATACAATTGAGTGAACTGGAGCAATGTATAGATTGAACAAAACTTGCCCAAAGGTAGTAACACCGCAGCACAGGATTCAAACCCGGG
Organism: Oasisia sp. SBJ-2009; assembly: GCA_964017155.1. Taxonomy (NCBI): domain Eukaryota; kingdom Metazoa; phylum Annelida; class Polychaeta; order Sabellida; family Siboglinidae; genus Oasisia; species Oasisia sp. SBJ-2009. The sequence goes on from OZ024866.1 coordinate 45,334,150, forward strand.
TTCTCTTAGTCGAAAGCCCGAAGCTCTACCCCTGAGCAATTGCGCTCTACGAATATATTATAATATTACACTGCACTGCACTGCACTGCACTGCACTGCACTGCACTGCACTGCACTGCACTGCACTGCACTGCACTGCACTGCACTGCACTGCACTGCACTGCACTGCACTGCACTGCACTGCACTGCACTGCACTGCACTGCACTGCACTGCACTGCACTGCACTGCACTGCACTGCACTGCACTGCACTGCACTGCACTGCACTGCACTGCACTGCACTGCACTGCACTGCACTGCACTGCACTGCACTGCACTGCACGGCACGGCACGGCACGGCACGGCACGGCACGGCACGGCACGGCACGGCACGGCACGGCACGGCACGGCACGGCACGGCACGGCACGGCACGGCACGGCACGGCACGGCACGGCACGGCACGGCACGGCACGGCACGGCACGGCACGGCACGGCACGGCACGGCACGGCACGGCACGGCACGGCACGGCACGGCACGGCACGGCACGGCACGGCACGGCACGGCACGGCACGGCACGGCACGGCACGGCACGGCACGGCACGGCACGGCACGGCACGGCACGGCACGGCACGGCACGGCACGGCACGGCACGGCACGGCACGGCACGGCACGGCACGGCACGGCACGGCACGGCACGGCACGGCACGGCACGGCACGGCACGGCACGGCACGGCACGGCACGGCACGGCACGGCACGGCACGGCACGGCACGGCACGGCACGGCACGGCACGGCACGGCACGGCACGGCACGGCACGGCACGGCACGGCACGGCACGGCACGGCACGGCACGGCACGGCACGGCACGGCACGGCACGGCACGGCACGGCACGGCACGGCACGGCACGGCACGGCACGGCACGGCACGGCACGGCACGGCACGGCACGGCACGGCACGGCACGGCACGGCACGGCACGGCACGGCACGGCACGGCACGGCACGGCACGGCACGGCACGGCACGGCACGGCACGGCACGGCACGGCACGGCACGGCACGGCACGGCACGGCACGGCACGGCACGGCACGGCACGGCACGGCACGGCACGGCACGGCACGGCACGGCACGGCACGGCACGGCACGGCACGGCACGGCACGGCACGGCACGGCACGGCACGGCACGGCACGGCACGGCACGGCACGGCACGGCACGGCACGGCACGGCACGGCACGGCACGGCACGGCACGGCACGGCACGGCACGGCACGGCACGGCACGGCAACGCAACGCAACGCAACGCAACGCAACGCAACGCAACGCAACGCAACGCAACGCAACGCAACGCAACGCAACGCAACGCAACGCAACGCAACGCAACGCAACGCAACGCAACGCAACGCAACGCAATTACATCAAACCATTACAGATCAGTGGACACCAAACCAAAAACAAATCAATGATAAGAAATTCTACATCTTATGCTAGGCCACAGGACTTTTTGAATACCCGTAATGTTTGCCGCGATTTCCGAATACTTGTGGTGATGTCACTGATGCGGCATTCTGGCATCAAGCCGACCTTTCTATGCTTTCCTTTCAGAACGTAGACACAGTTCGGTATGATGACGGACGTACGTTGTTATGTTAAAAGATACAACTATTGCTTAACATATAGACATTCTTGTGATAATAACGCATTACATATTATGTTTTCTAAATTTGAATGTACCAATTATATTTTTGCAATGTATGGTTCCGGTTGTGAAATATCTTTTGTGGCTGCAATCCTTTAAGATAATCTGATATTGAGCCGTAGGCTTCGAAAATCAGCAAGCATCAGCGAAATTACGACGTTTCAACAACATTTTATTCATGTGGAACAGTGAGATAAATACATGTTCCCCTGTGGTTTGCATTACATTACAATAATACATTTCTGTGTAGACATGTTAGCTAATTAAATGTCACCACTCTGAAGGGGACTAGTCTTAAAACGAATTGATACTCCAAATAATTTTGCTTTATTTGTGGAATGTTGTCAAATGTTACATACAATGTTAATCTTTGTGTATACATGGAAAATGGAGTTTAGGTAATGCCTTGTGTTCGTTCCCTTTAACTAACAACGTCGTCTACAATACCTTTTCGCGTGTGTTGTGCCTGCGAAGTAACGTTATTTTTACTATTTGCGGTTTGACGCAGTCTTGGGTCTTAACGAGAGCCAATTAATGAACGGGGGGCGTGGCTAAGTCGAGAACGACATGGCGTGTGAAGTAAGACGGGGATTGCGGGGCGTGGCTAAGACGCGAACAACGGGGCGTGGCTAAGACGAGAACTACAGGGCGTGGCTTAATCGAGTGCGCCGTCGTTCAAATGGTTCACGCGCGCCGGTCCAGTCACAACAACGCCAGTGCACGGCTCGATACAACTCGTTGGCGGCGACAATACGAACACTTGGATCTATCGCCGACGTCACTGACCCTTACGACTCACTGCCGACGCTGGCGTGGTCACCGCACTGACCAGCAGTGACGTAGACGCCGCGTACGCCACGACGACGAGACGCTGTCGCTGTAGAGTCGGGATGAGTTCCCGGCCGGCGGATTATCGCCCACTTGTGGCCGCGCTGCGACTGTTGGTGGTGCTCGGTGCCTTGGACCAGGCAACAGGTAAGTGACGAGTGATGGCGTGCCCGACCCAGGCATGCTTGTTGAGGCGGTGTGTAGTGGCCGTGTATCACGTGACCACGATATAGCAATGTAACAGCGGTAATGTTGTTGGCGGGATGGTGTACCTTGTCGACCTGTCAGCTACGATCTATCACACCCTAACGACTATGCTCACCCGCCAGGGGTCGCTGCTGTTGACTACGTCAGTGTCATACAGCAGAATATCTGGCTAATCCATTTGCAAAAATCAAACACCCAATGAAATCGCCCACGAGGCCTGTGTTTGGCGTCCGATCGCGTGATATAATTTAGGTGATGTCAGCCACACGTTGCTCATGTTACATGCAGTGTGTGCAATATAGTAACAAATATTCCAGTACACAAAACCGTTAATCTGCGGTGACGATTCGCAGGACAGGTAAGAAACTGTTTATCCCTCATCAAATTTGGTGCCGGGTATTTGCGTTGTTCTTACGGGTGACACAGTCGCGATTGGCGAAGTCAATAAACTAGTTCGACAGCGGCTAAATTGTCTACTTCTAGTAGGGATCTGCCAGGGCTAGTTTGCACGGCGGGAGTGAGACTGGAGCATATCATGGACCTGTGGTTGATCGAGTAGTTTGGTGGGACACTACAAGACAGGGATCACGATGATCCCCCGGCAGGGCCTGCTACACATCAACACAGTCGTGGTTGGACTTCAGTGCTGTCGATTTGACGGCAGTCCCCCAGTCTGGGACTCAGCATCACAGCGTCGTTAACGGTGCTGCATCTCTGCAACTAGAGCCCGACTACGTCGCTGTAGCCAACCAGCAGTGTGCGTGTGTGTCTGTGTGTGCGTGTGTGTGTGGAGAGTTTGTTCAAGTCGCCTCTAATCACCCGCTGATGGGATCACAAACGTTGTGCGATGACAACATGTCAGTGCTGCGGACGTTTTGTAACGGGATCTGTCTAAATAACAGCGATCGTCCGACACCAGTCGGTCGACACGTCTTTCGAAGCAACTACCGTTATTCCAGGCAACTACTGTTATTCGAGGCAACTAACGTTATTCGAGGCAGCTACCGTTATTCGAGGCAACTACCGTTATTCGAGACAACTACCGTTATTCGAGACAGCTACCCTTATTCGAGACAAGTACCGTTATTCGAGGCAGCTACCGTTATTCGAGACAACTACCGGTATCCGAGGCAGCTACCGTTATTCGTGGCAGCTACCGTTATTCGAGGCAGCTACCGTTATTCGAGACAACTACCGTTATTCGAGACAACTACCCTTATTCGAGACAACTACCGTTATCCGAGGCAGCTACCGTTATTCGTGGCAGCTACCGTTATTCGAGGCAGCTACCGTTATTCGAGGCAGCCGTTCTGTCGAATCGCCAGGTATATGTCCGCTTTAAAAGACACGGCGCTCGGAAACTCGAATCGATTTTCTGCGAGAACTTTATCGATTGCTTGCGACATAACAACGCAAACACTAGGCGTATATCGTGTCGTAGTTCACGGGTCACAAACAGTATTATTATTATTATTATTATTATTATTATTATTATTATTATTATTATTATTATTATTATTATTATTATTATTATTATTATTATTATTATTATTATTATTATTATTATTATTATTATTATTATTATTATTATTATTATTATTATTATTATTATAATCATCATCATCATTATTATTATTATTTGCGTGCGTGGGTCTGATCTCGTGTGAAGGCGATTGGCCGCATTTTTCCGCGACACGTTCTACCTGCGCTGTGACTAATACAGTAAACATCCTCCAACATCCTCCCTTTTCCCGCCCCCAGTTGCACGCTCCTATCGACCCTAGTTGTGCCCAGCGACCGCCGACGGGACGAGTGAGTGACACGTGACAACAGCTCTAGTCATAACTCATGTGTTGGTGCCATGTGACAATGAAGCAGGGCTTTATGCAGGATCAAATTATTGCCAGTCACACATGTTTTGGTGGACACATGGATGTTAACTGTTAAGCCAGTCTACAAACTTTCAAATGTGCCCGATGACCTGAAATGGGCTACAAACACACATGTGACACAATTTACACTCACTTTCAAGGCATAACTAGCAATATCTATGGTTTTGGAAGACTTTTTTGCTCATTCAATTTGTTACCCTCCACCCATATTTCTACCTGTCCATATTCGTTTTTACCTGTCCAAATAACAGGTGGACTGAATGAAGCTGCTCTATACATAGCTTTGTGACAGTGGAGCTATTCTATACATAGCCTTGTGACAATGGAACTACTCTATACATAACCTTGTGACAGTGGAGCTGCTCTATACATAGCCTTGTGACAGTTGCGGTCTTCTATACACAGCCTTGTGACAGTGAAGCTACTCTATGCATAGCCTTGTGACAGTGGAGCTAGTCTACACATAGCCTTGTGACAGTGGAGCTACTCTAAACATAGCCTTGTGACAGTGGAGGTACTCTAAACATAGCCTTGTGACAGTGGAGGTACTCTAAACATAGCCTTGTGACAGTGGAGATACTCTAAACACAGCCTTGTGTCAGTGGGGATACTCTATACATAGCCTTGTGACAGTGGAGCTACTCTATACACAGCCTTGCGACTGAGCGAGCGCGAGTCCAGCGCCAATAAAGTAAACACTTTTGTGTAAACTCTGCACTCGTCGGGTTGCAACAATAACGTCTCATTACGACCGTGAACTGCGCCTGTCTATCGGCGCCACGGTCTCTCCCGGCCGGACGTTGCTGCCGGGTCGTCCGCTCCTCTCTCGTGGTCTATGTACACAGTTGTCTGCACTCGGACTCAAGTAGTGTTTCGCAAATGCAGAAACTCACGTTTCGTTCACTTCACGTTGTTTCAGTTTGCTGAGTAGTATAGATGAGTATCATAGGGAATGGAGGCTAAAACGAAACAGTCGTATTTGTGTGTGTGTGTGTGTGTGTGTGTGTGTGTGTGTGTGTGTGTGTGTGTGTGTGTGTGTGTGTGTGTGTGTATGTTTGTGTGTGTGTGTGTGTGTGTGTGTGTGTGTGTGTGTGTGCGCGCGCATGCGTGTGTGTACGTGCACGCGTGCGTATGCATGTACGTGTGTGTAGTGGGTACACATGTATGCACAGTCCTGATAAGATCTACATTTGACGTCACTAAACAAGATTTAACAAGATTTAACAAGATTGCCACCTAGAGAATCAACTCTAGATGGCAGGTGGACAAGGAAGCCGTTTGGCTTATCGAGAGTCCAACCTATCTATCTAAGTATACCCTGCCCGTCTTAGGTATATGTCAATTTTATTTTTAAACATATTAACACTTCTAGCACCTACACAATCAGCTGATAATTTGTTCCATTCGTTTACTATTCTTTGGGAAAATGAAAATTTTCTAATATCTAGTCTACACTGCTTCTTTGCTAATGCAACTCCATGTCCTCTAGTCCTTCTCTCTTCCTTGACCGTGAAAAAAATATTTCTGTCAATATTTTCATACCCATTCAATATTTTAAAAACCTCAATCTGATCTCCTCTCAATCTTCTGGTTTCTAGTGTTGTTAGACCACATTCTTTTAGACGCATTTCATAACTAATATTCCTGAGTTTTGGTATCATTTTTGTTGCTCTCCTTTGTACTCTTTCTAGCATATCAATATCCTTCTTGCGATATGGCCTCCATGCTTGTATACAATATTCTAAATGAGGCCTAACTATTGTTTTATAAAGCGGTATTATTAGTTCTTTTTCTTTGTATACTATATTTCGCCTAATTAATCCAAGAATTTGGTTTGCCTTCGCTGCTGCAATTCCACACTGCTCTGATACCTTCATGTCAGCACTAATGGTTAAACCTAAGTCCTTTTCCTTTACAGTAGTATTTAGTACAGTACCACCCATTGTATATTGTGCATTTTCATTCCCATGTCCTGTGTGGAGGCACTTACACTTTCCAAAGTTAAACAGCATTTGCCATTTCTCAGACCATTCTATCAACTTATTTAGATCATCTTGTAAATGCTGTCTATCTGCATCACTTTTTATTTTCCTAAACACTTTTGTGTCGTCCGCAAACTTCAACACCTTGCTTGTTATGTCATCATCCAAATCATTGATATATATTAAGAATAAAATAGGTCCCAATACTGATCCTTGCGGTACTCCACTCAAAACAGATTTCCAATTTGAAACCTCCCCATCAACTACTACTCTTTGTCTTCTATCAATAAGCCATTTTTCTATCCAGTTAATCATACGATTTCCTATGCCATGGGCCTTTAGTTTAAGTAGTAATCTTTGGTGTGGCACTTTGTCAAAGGCTTTTTTAAAATCTAAGTAGATTATATCTACTGGTGATCCCTCATCTACCCACTTTGTGACATCTTCCAAAAAACATAACATATTTGTTAAGCATGACCTCGCTTTTAAAAACCCATGTTGAGATGTGTTTATCAATTTATTTTTAACAAGAAAATCAACCAAGTGATCTTTAATTAGTCTTTCTAATAGTTTACAAATCACCGATGTTAAACTCACTGGTCTATAGTTCTCTGACTTGCTTCTTGATCCTTTTTTAAATAATGGTATGATGTTTGCTTCTTTCCATTCTACCGGAACCACTCCTTCCTCTAATGCCAAATTGAACACTGTTGCAAGTGGTATGCTAATTTGTTCTACAATTTCCAGTAGTAATTTGGGAGGAATCCCATCCACTCCTGGTGATTTATTATCCTTCATATCTCTTATTTTCATAGCTACCATTTTTGGGGTTACAGTTAGTTGTCCTAAATAGTCACACTCTCTCCCTTCGAACTTAGTCTCTAGTACTGGTAATGTACTAATATCTTCCCTGGTAAACACCGAACTAAAGTATTCATTTAGGTTTTCTGCCATTAAGAATCCCTCCGTTATTATGTTTCCATCACTACCTTCTAGTGGCCCGACCTTATCTTGAACTTTCTGTTTACTTCGAACATACGCATAAAAACTCTTGCTGTCATGTTTTATGTTGAAAGCTATTTTTTGTTCATAGCTTCTCTTCGAATTTCTAATTTCAGCTGTAGCTTGATTAAGTGCTTCTTTATAAATGGCATAGTCTTCTTCACTTCCAGTATGTCTATATGTCTTCCACATCATTTGCTTGTACTTGATTTTTCTAATGGCTTCCTTCGATAAGTGTTTCTTCTTTGACCTTTTCCCTTGTTTTTTCAAGGGGACAAATTTGTCAACGACGCAGTCAATTTCCCTCTTTAAGATATTCCAGCATTCTGTTGCTGTCTTATTCTTCAGTGTGTTATTCCAGTCTATCTTCGCTAAATATTCCCTCATGTCCTTATATCTTCCTTTGTGAAAATTTTTCCTGTACCGTATTTTTCTGTTCCGTTCTCCTTTTACTTTGATGATAAAATGTATCTGGTTATGATCACTACATCCACCGAATCCCTCGGTGCGTGAAATACGATCACCATGTGCGTGATCACCATTAGACATGCGACGTGACGACAGTTTACGCGTTGTCAGTTACTTCCAAGCAGCCGCCTCGTCCACTGGTTCCCTGCTGCCAGTTCCCAACTGCGCCCGGCCAAATATCCGTCGTGTTTTAATTCCACTCCACCTTTCAACTGCCCGAGTTAAATAGCCTAAAACTTTGACCAGACAGAGGCGTTCACTGCAAACACAGCCGGGTGCGACTGGAGCCGCTCAAACAGCGCCCAACTAACGAGATTACAAACGGTCGTATTATCGCCACGCGGCGGCTTAGATTAGATGTATCAGGACTGATTAGTGCGGAGCCGTCGCTGCCGACCGGAAGTGATAGATGGCCGGTCGAGTAGTCACTCGACCGCCGGCGACGCGTCAGGAGAAGTGTTCATTTCCCGGGCCGATTGCTGCGTCTTTACAACCAAGTTCTACATCTGCTGACGACAACGTTAAGTCCGACTGGACACGTGAATATTTTTACAACTGCGCCTATTCACGGCCACTTAGTCAGTTGCGAAGGAATCTAATGTTACACATGACGTAATCAGTGTCCGCGAGCTGCGAGCGACCGGTCACACCACCGATCTAGGTCCGTTGTAGCTACTTCCCGTTATAGCTACTTCCCGTTACAGCTACATTCCCCGTTATAGTTACTCGTTAAGTTTGGCCGGCAAACGAGTCCGGTTATAGCTACTTATTTAAACACACAATTCAGGAGGGGACAGCAAGAGGGAGCATTAAATATTTTAGATTATTGTAATCAGCCCCAATCATCCCCAGTCATCTCCAGTCAGCCAGCTCCAGTCATCCCTGGTCAGCCAGACCCAACCAACTAGTCATTCCCAGACCCCAGCCAGCCAGCCCGAGTCATTCCCAGTGAGCCAGAGCCCAGTCAGTCAGCCCCAGTCAGGCAGCTTCAGCCAGCCCGACAGCCATTGTCATCCCAGTCAGCCCCAGTCAGTCAGTCTCAATCATACCCAGTCAGCAAGCCTAAGTCATTCCCACTCAGCCAGCCACAGTCATGCCCAGTCATCCCCAGACAGCCAGCCCCAGTCATTCCCAGTCAGCCAGCCCCTGTCATCCCCAGTTATTCCCAATCAGCAAATACCAGTCATCCCTAGTCAGCCAGCCCCAGTCGTCCCTAATCAGCCAGCCCCAATCATCCTCAGACAGTCAGCCCCAGTCATCCACAGACAGCCAGCCCCAATCGTCCCTAGTCAGTCAGACCCAGTCAACCAGTCATCCCTACTGTAGACATGCATAGGCTATTTTACTCGCAAAACTCATTGAAACTATTACGATATTAAACAATGTGTTGTACGGTTTTGTAATAATGAACACAACGTAAGCAAAACAAATTGGTCTCATCCGTGTGATAGCGCTGTGAATATTAAAAACGATGTATTAGTTCTGTCTGCAACTCGCAGCCTCGTCTCGTATCCAGGCAACGAGTGTAAATAAACAGCCGCCGAGCGTACAGCGAGAGACGCAATCGATTCGCGATAACGGACCCGGAACCAGGCCGATGCTGGCTGCCGTGAGAGCGTCCAACGCTGGTCTAATGGCAGCCTCACTCACCCCGGCTCTGTTTATCTACAGCAGCCTCGTAGTAAATGATCTCGCTATTGTTGATTGATTGTACACTTTTTGGTCAAATGAATTATGTGCTGTTCGCCGGTCGAAAGCGCAGTGACCCATAGACCCCCCCCCCCCCGTAGTGCAAACGACACATGAGTTCTTGTACACGGGGTGGGGCAGCAGACCTGATGAACTTCAAGCAGTCATCAAAGTGTGGCTACCAACACCGACTTTAAAAAAAAGCGTGTTACTGGTATTTCGCGAGTATATGTCCGTTTGTGTATCATCGTTTGTGTATCATCGTTTGTGTATCATCGTTTGTGTATCATCGTTTGTGTATCATCGTTTGTGTATCATCGTTTGTGTATCATCGTTTGTGTATCAGCGTTTGTGTATCATCGTTTGTGTATCATCGTTCTGTTCGCCAATAAACACTTCAATTGACACTTCGGTCACGTCTTCTACGAGTTGAGTCGCTTCGTGCTCACACATCGCTGCTTCATTCGCCGACCGTCTTGTCCGGTCTACTCTGTTATAAATAGCCTATCGCGTTGCGCTTTCTCTTGTTGCTGATGGGATGGGTGACAGTTTGAGCCCTCTTTGCTGAGATTCCAGTACGCTATGTCAACAGATGGGCGACTCGGTTTGAACCAGAGATATAAATAGAACACACCAGTAGAACATGACTAAAGATATAACTCTGTGGTTTTAGTCCATCTTTGCCGAGATTCCAAATTCCAGCCTTGCCGTTACTCAGATGAAAGCGGCAGTATTAAACAGACACTGTGTGGCCGAGTTGCTGTAAGACCGCCGCCAGTGAGCGAACCAGTGACGTCATCCCACGTCCCGTTTACAGCGAACTACCAGACGTACGGCGGCTCATTGCAGCCGGATAATCTCAATTTGGCTTATCGTCTAACGACGGCGCAGCGCGGAGTTCGGCCAGGCGCGGGGGAGGTTATCAAAACATCGCGTTGTGTGCAACGACGCGGCGATAACCAAGTCCGTTAGAGCCTGGACGCTGTGGTTAGTCGATAGACTGGCGGGGCCGGACACTGGACACGTATGTTAGTGGGGGGTCTTTTACAATACGAGTCAGTTACTCAATAACTTCACCACATGCCTACCTAAGACAAACCTTGTTTGCCTCCCTCCCGCTTTCCCTGCTTCCCTTCGCTCCCCATGTGCATCCCTCCCATTGTGTTTGCCTCCAGTCAAGCCTCCGTCCGTCCGTCCGTCCGTCCGTCCGTCCGTCCGTCCGTCCGTCCGTCCGTCCGTCCGTCCGTCCGTCCGTCCGTCCGTCCGTCCGTCCGTCCGTCCGTCCGTCCGTCCGTCCGTCCGTCCGTCCGTCCGTCCGTCCGTCCGTCCGTCCGTCCGTCCGTCCGTCCGTCCGTCCGTCCGTCCGTCCGTCCGTCCGTCCGTCCGTCCGTCCGTCCGTCCGTCCGTCCGTCCGTCCGTCCGTCCGTCCGTCCGTCCGTCCGTCCGTCCGTCCGTCCGTCCGTCCGTCCGTCCGTCCGTCCGTCCGTCCGTCCGTCCGTCCGTCCGTCCGTCCGTCCGTCCGTCCGTCCGTCCGTCCGTCCGTCCGTCCGTCCGTCCGTCCGTCCGTCCGTCCGTCCGTCCGTCCGTCCGTCCGTCCGTCCGTCCGTCCGTCCGTCCGTCCGTCCGTCCGTCCGTCCGTCCGTCCGTCCGTCCGTCCGTCCGTCCGTCCGTCCGTCCGTCCGTCCGTCCGTCCGTCCGCCCGCCCGCCCGCCCGCCCGCCCGCCCGCCCGCCCGCCCGCCCGTCCGTCCGTCCGTCCGTCCGTCCGGCCGTCCGGCCGTCCGGCCGTCCGGCCGGCCGCCCGCCCGCCCGCCCGCCCGCCCGCCCGCCCGCCCGCCCGTCCGTCCGTCCCTCCCTCACACATTCACGCACGCACGCACGCGCTCGCTCCACACTCGATGAATCACTCTATATTTGTCCAAAATATTTATTTTCTATGATTATAACTTACAAGGGACAATATTATGTTTCCTTGTACACACCAGCCACATCATTTTAAAGATAATTAAACAAACATAAAACCCAAGATGTGCCCACGCAAAATTAAAGGGAAAAAAGGGAAAGGTATCGAAGTTTTTTTTTATATAAAAAAGGCTTTAAAATTATTCAATCAAATTTAAATTACTTGTGCATAGTGACAACAAGCAGTTTTTTTTTTAAAGATCTTCAATGTATTTTGAGATATGAAAGCTAATGGCTAATGCCATGTGTTTATGCCGTGTGTTTACGCAGGTAGCAGCCCTTGTACTCACCCATGCCATGTGTTCACGCAGGTAGCAGCCCATGTTGTGTGTTCACACAGGTAGCAGCCCATGTACTCACCCATGCTGTGTGTTCACGCAGGTAGCAGCCCATGTACTCACCCATGCCGTGTGTTTACGCAGGTAGCAGCCCATGTACTCATCCATGCCGTGTGTTCACGCAGGTAGCAGCCCATGTACTCACCCATGCCGTGTGTTCACGCAGGTAGCAGCCCTTGTACTCATCCATGCCGTGTGTTCACGCAGGTAGCAGCCCATGTACTCATCCATGCCGTGTGTTCACGCAGGTAGCAGCCCATGTACTCACCCATGCTGTGTGTTCACGCAGGTAGCAGCCCATGTACTCACCCATGCCGTGTGTTCACGCAGGTAGCAGCCCTTGTACTCACCCATGCCGTGTGTTCACGCAGGTAGCAGCCCATGTACTCACCCATGCTGTGTGTTCACGCAGGTAGCAGCCCTTGTACTCACCCATGCCGTGTGTTCACGCAGGTAGCAGCCCTTGTACTCTATTGTGTTGCACTCGCACTCACTCACTCACTCACTCACTCACTCACTCACTCACTCACTCACTCACTCACTCACTCACTCACTCACTCATTCCTCGGTTTCCGCGCCCCTTTCACACGGGAATATCTTAGCCAATCTAACGCGCCATTCACACTGTCTGAGAGTGGAACGTCTCCGTAGACTCACCCTAGACATTTGTGGACTTGTGACGTTCACGTTACGTCTCTAATCTCCTCGTTGTTCGAGACGTCGACCACTGCACTGCCGCAGTCTGTCTGGGGGTGTCTGCGGCAGACGGTGCGTCCTTGTGTCCCGCTGTGTGGCGCTGGGTGTAAGTCCAGTCGAGTGGTGTGTCCAGCACGCTCACACACTGGATGGGCACCGGTTGGAAGTAACGCTGTCGAATTATCCGGTTGTTTATTTTCAAAGCCTGGGAGCAGTTTGCTTTCAAACTGCATGGATGGTTTACCGTGACCATTTGTACGAGATGCGGGCGGGATCTTTCAAATTGGGAATGTAATTCCGACCTTAATAAAGTAACTATGCACAAGTTGGCAGCAGTAAACCTTCAGCATGCATGTTGTCTTCGTAAGAACGTAATATAAAATAAATAAAAATAACCCTAGGAGCTGGCACCTCAGCTTTGACGTTTTTCTCGACGGAGATATGGCGTCGTTTGGGCGGCAGACACTCGGCGTTGTACGAGAAGTGTTCTACGGTCGGTCACACAGCCCAGGACAGGGCTACACAATATGCTAGTAAATAGCTCTTTTGAATCTTTTGGCAGAGACATTGTAAGCCATTGTAATTCGGCACTGGCAAAGTTCACTGGGTATATTGGACGTACGCCGCATTAGTCGCTAAAGAGAAATTGCTTCACTGTATCCGTGAAATTCGCAACGCGATGTCGGCAAATGTCCTGATCGTGTCAGGTGCTTAAGCCGGGCAGCCGCGCGTGAGATCGCCCTGAGCCGAGCTGGTTGTGTCAGTAACGCGTCGTAATGTGCTTGTGTCGTGTCCATGTGACCAGTGATGTTTTTGTCGCGACGCACGCTTGGTGACGGCGGCGTGGCACGTTCACCGCCGTCACACGCGCGTAAGTCGACACCGGTGTCGGTGTTCCAGGCTTGTTTTATGTCCTAAAGTGATTACACCGATAGGATTATAAGATCCTTAAGTAGCTATCTAGTAACGACCACAGCGGGCGTAAGGGCATGACGACGAAGTTGTGTTGTACTGTGTAGTCGTGTTTGACACACGTACGCACACACGCACGCACGCACGCACGCACACACGCATACATACGCATACACACGCATGCACCCACACCCACACATGCACACATGCACACACACATGCACACACATGCACACACACACACACACACACACACACACACACACACACACAAACACACACACAGACAAACACACACGCACGCACGCACACACGCACACACACAGACACACAGACACACACACACACACACACACACACACACACAAACACACACACACGCGCGCACGAACGCATGCACCCACACCCACACATGCACACCCACACACACAGACACACACAGACATACACAGACACACACAGACACAGACACAGACAAACACACACGCACGCACGCATGCACACACGCACACACGCACACACGCACACACGCACACACGCACACACACACAAACACACACACAAACACACACACACACACACACACACACACACACACACACACACACACACACACACAATGCTACAACACACGCACACTCTACGCTCAGTCGTCTGTAGTCGGTCATTTCAACGGCAGCAGTCGCTAGTTCGAGTGTTCACAATGCTGACCTGTGACCTCTGAGCTGGCTGTATAGAATATGTCTGTTGATTCTCGCATCTCCGGTCTGCGCCTACTAAATGAAATGAGGCCTTTGTTAACAATAATCCATCATCGTGCACCGGCACCAAGCGATGCCGTGCTGATGGGGTGATGTGATGTTATTCTTGTAGACGAATGTCTCTGGTGGTGTGTGTTATATTCATATTATACGCGCGTGGGAATGTGGCTGTAATCAGGTTGTATTTACATCTGTGAGCGAGCGCGTACAGACGTGTATGCCTGGAATGACGTTGTATCAATTATTAATCCACACTGACGACGTTAGTTCGGTCGACCATTGCGTACAGACAGTGGCAGAGCGCCGAGATGCCGCCCGTCACATCGCCATTCACCCGGGAATGAAGGGGTTGTGACTGGGACGCCGCCTCCAGCCCTGAGAACGTGTCCTTCCCGCGTCTGATGGCCTCACACTCGAGTTGTGCCCGGCCGCGCCTACACATCCATCTCGGCGGCGTCAACGTGACAAATCACCGTCGTCGAACGGTTCGTGCTTAGCTAATTTGTATCCATCGCCGCGGTCTGTCATTACGCAAACCAGGGTCGCTCCGGGTCGCCAGAGGCGCCACGGTAGAAGCAGTAGTGGGCGGTAGACGGCGCGACGACGCGAGCGGCGTCTTTGAAGTGAAGCGATGACGTCACGCCGACGGTAGTGCAAGGGGAAACAATGCGATACGGTAAACAATACAAGTTGCAGTTGCCCCGAAAACCTAAATTGACGGCACAGAGGAGATGGCATCCGCCAGCCTGTTGAATGAACGAGGCTGGATCGGCGGCTTGCGTCAGTGCGCGGGGACTTCCGGTGAAATAGTTTGTAACCATAGATACGCGATTATAATATGACACGTGTTGTAGATGCGTGTTGCTTGTTATAATACAACAAGTTGTCTGCGTAGACAATACAGACGTGTGTACGTTTCAGTAACAAGTCAAGTGTCACGTTGAGTAGACTACGTGTGCGTGTGCGTGTGTGTTTGCGTGTGCTTGTGCGTGTGCGTGTGCGTGTGCGTGTGCGTGTGCGTGTGCGTGTGCGTGTGCGTGTGCGTGTGCGTGTGCTTGTGCGCGTGCGCGTGCGAGTGCGCGTGCGCGTGCGCGTGCGCGTGCGCGTGCGCGTGCGCGTGCGTGTACATGTACGTGTACATGATAAGCTCGCAGCAGCGGTGTGTCGTGGTCGATTGTATCTGCCTACAGCCCTACCCGCCGTCTGACGGGAACGATAGATCTGCTTTGTTTACTGATTAACAGTATCGTGAACGAGGTCTCCCTGGACCCGTGTTCAGCTCACAGACGTGTCACGTGACGTGTCGGCTCAAGGAACTGTCTCGGAATGCACGCCCACGGCGGACAGTTCCGTACACGGCCGCTGTCGAGTGTTAACACTTCGGTGCTACAGTTACACCGTCAGTTAAACACTGTCAGTGCACTGCCTATGACGATGATGAATAATAATATTATAATTTGTATTATGAAACGATGACAGGTTAACGTGAGATGAGAGAGAGAGAGGGGGGGGGGGCGGGAGGGAGGGATGGAAGGAGGGAAAGGGAGAGAGAGAGAGTGGGGAGGGAGAGAGAGAGGGGGTGGAGAGAGGGAGATGGAGAGGGAGAGGGAGAGGGAGAGGGAGAGGGAGAGGGAGAGGGAGAGGGAGAGGGAGAGGGAGAGGGAGAGGGAGAGGGAGAGGGAGAGGGAGAGGGAGAGGGAGAGGGAGAGGGAGAGGGAGAGGGAGAGGGAGAGGGAGAGGAGATAGGATTAGGGAGAGAAAGAGGGAGCAGAGCAGAGCAGAGCAGAGCAGAGCAGAGCAGAGCAGAGCAGAGCAGAGCAGAGCAGAGCAGAGCAGAGCAGAGCAGAGCAGAGCAGAGCAGAGCAGAGCAGAGCAGAGCAGAGCAGAGCAGAGCAGAGCAGAGCAGAGCAGAAAGGAGGGAGGAGAGGGAGATAGCAGATATAATTGGGAAAAGCCAGGACGTGTCAGGGTGATTAGTGGTGGCGGATACCCATGCAATCAAGGAGGGTAATTTATTCTCCCCTCTGGGAAATAAGTAGCGAACAGAGCGGCGTTTTACAGCGCCCCCCACGTCGACGGGCGTCAACCTTCCCCAGCCGGCCTCCGTCCCTGTCCGGGCCCATTACCCTACATCGTCGACATGAGTCATTCCCTTCCCCCGCTTACGTCATCACCCCTTCCCGCGTCGTCGTCGGTCCGGGGACTTTAGTGCCAACCCGGGGTGCCCGGCCCCAAAATAGGCTAATTAGTTTAAGTGGGGCAACACACAGGAAGTGAAGCGAGCCGAACAGGAAGTGAAGCGAGCGAGGTAATGATGTGTAGTCATGAGGTCCGAAAAACGACCGCTTGTTATATAACTGCACGGAGAGGACATTCACATGTCGAATAAAAACATCTTACATACGTATTTATTTATATAACACACTACTTTATTGAAAACTATTGATTATCGGCGGTCATTCCCCAAGACGAGTGGATCACTCACCTCGGCCAATAGTCGAGGTAACGTGTAGACGGTCGATAACCGTGGGAATAATGTAGAGCAGCACCCAGTGCTTGGGCACGCTGTACATGTTGTACAAACTGTACATGTTGTACATGTTGTACACGTTGTACACGTTGTACACAGTATACATGTTGTATACGATGTACATGTTGTACATGTCGTGCGTGATGTACACATATATACGCTGTACATGATGTGCGCTATGTACGTGTTGTGTATGTTGTACATGTTGTACACGTTGTACACTCCTTACATATTGTAAGCACTGTACATACTGCATATGCTGAACACACTGCATACATTATACAAACTGTACATGCAAGGACCGTGATATATCATACAATACAGTGCACTGGAACATAATCTATACAACTTATTGACATTCACAGCCATCGCTGTGTTCCACATCGACACGATACAATGATACAATGGAATAGAATAGAACCTATTGCCATTCAGGGTCATCGGTACATTATCTGTCAACACGGTAATGTAATACAGTAAACCTCTAGAGAAATGTTACTGTGTCACGGAGACCCAGAAGTGTACTACATGTCAACATGATACATTGCACTATATATCTACGTGATACATTGCACTACATGTCAACATGAATATATTGCACTACATGTCAACACGATACAGTGCACCAGTCAAACTCTAAACGTAGACAAACAATATCAGTTTCTTGAGAGGCTAATAATAGTGACATAAGGTTTTAAGCCAAGACGTTAAATCAGGAACGTCGTTACATGCAAGGAATACACCGCTGAAAGTGGGACAACTTGTTGTCCGTACAAGTTGTCCGTGGGACAACTGAACTGTTTACAGCCAGGACAACCAGACAGTCACAGAGGAGCAGTTTTGAAATCTACTGGTTCGTATGAAAAGTTATTTGTTTACGGACAAGTGGTACTACTTCTCCGCTGGACAAGTAGATACTTTGACAAATGTCGAGTTCTGATGTGTGTGTGTGTGTGTGTGTGTGTGTGTGTGTGTGTGTGTGTGCGTGCGTGCGTGCGTGCGTGTGCGCGTGCGTGTGCGTGCGTGCGTGCGTGCGCGTGCGTGCGTGCGTGCGTGTGTCTGTAGTAGAAGCTGTTGTGTTACATAATGTTGGCAACCTGAACGTTTCGCTGCATGGCGGAAACTATGTCAACCGTTGAAGCACTAAGCAAAGACATACGGCGGCGACGGCCTGGCTCTGTGTGTGACGGGCTGAGTCGGTCGGAGTATGTGATCAAAACCACACGTGGGACTGTACGGAGAACGAAAGTCCTGCTACCGACTAACAGCCGTGGGAAGGGAAGGTGCTTTATTGGCCAAACACAAGTGTCTCGTACCAACAACGTACAGACAACGGACATACAACGTACAGACAACGTACATACAACGTACCGACAACGTACAGACATCGGACATACAACGTACAGACAACGTACATATAACGGACAGAAAACGTGCGTACAACGTACACATAACATACAGATAACGTACATACAACGTACAGACAACGGACGACAGCGTCACTCGTCTTGTGGTCGACGGGCGTTCTCTCCCTCCCTCACTCTCCCTGCCGCCCTCTTCCCATTCTCCCCCGCACCTACTTTGCTCTCTCCTCGTTCTCCCCGTGCGTCCATCCCCGTTGACCTGTCTCACCCGCCCAATGCCGATCAATGCACACGCAGATACACCTCACTGACAGGTGGTCAATGCTTGACCGCTGGGCGAGACTGGACTCCCAGACTGATTTCGGTTGGCCTACTCGCAGTACTACGAGAGTAATGCAACTGAACAGCGGTGATCGTGATCACGGAGATAAACCTCTTATGTAAATAAATTAAATAAAGTAATCAGTTGTTCAGTGTAAATTGTGATGTTCATCTTCTTGGTCCTAAGTAATAATGAATAGAACGTGGTGACTTTAACATAATAATAAATGCATATTTAAATGATTGTGTTCTGTAATATTTAATTAATTGCTTATGTAGTAGGGGGCCTACGTTCCCTATCGGCTGTCACTGCTGATGACGTCAGTGAATCCTCCCCAAACCTTGGTTGCTTCGGGTAGCGGCCTGGAAGAGTCAGAGGGTCCGTTCAGTTGTCCGTGATGTGAACGCGCAGTAAATGTGTCGTCATTACGGTGTATGGGTCGGTGTGTTCGCGTGTGCGTATGGCCACACCCGAACCCCCCACACCCTAACCCTCAGACCAGAACCCCACTCCTCACAGTCGGTATGGTTCTTACCAGTGACGCCGCAATTACCGTAGCCCGGGTGTCTACCCGCCCGACTGGAGGCTGCTACCTGGCCCGGTCTCGCAGTCTCAGTCTCAGTCTCAGCTGTCGACGGCCCGTCAAGTATATAACCTTACATCACCGGCGACGCCCGGCCAGCCGTCTGTTTCTATCTGTCGGTATCCATGGAAACAACATAAAATACGAGTTTCCTGGGGGGAAAAAGCGTACGGCTTGGTTTACGAGGGTGCTGCATGGTGACTCCGCCCTCGCACGGTTAAGCTCATTTCTTCATGTGATGGGAGGGCGGAGATCGGGAAACGGCAATCCCAATGTTGGAATGCTCACATGTGTGTGTGAATATTGATTGTTGTTGCGTGACGTTTAGCGGGGTTTTGGGTGACATATTGAAGGGTGTTGCGTGACGTGTAGCGGGCGTGTTGAATGACGTGTAGATGGGTGTACCGGGTGACGTGTAGCAGAGGCGTCGGGTTGCGTGTTAACACTACGCAGGATCAGGTGTTCAAGTTATTACACACCTCGTTATTCCAGCCAAGTTATCTACGCTGGTGTTTACACAAGACCACAATAAGACGTTCGTCCGCCATTGCTCGGTGAAACAGTTTCCAGTAGAAATGACGTCATGCAGGTTGTTTGAATATGAGTGACGACTTGTGCAGTGTTGAGTGGGTAGAAATGGTGTGTTCGTGCAGCGTCGTGTGAAAGTCAGTGGTCGTGACGTCGCGTTGGTCAGTGGTCGTGACGTCACGTTGGTCAGTGGTCGTGACGTCTTCTGTCCAGCTATGTTCATGTCATGTAACTAATCGGTGCAAAACATGGTCAGTTACGTACAACCACGGCAATGGTTATGCGGGTGTCCGTGAGACTGACGTCTCGAGCGGGGCCTCGACTCACACCGACACTCGGCGGGCTGACACTCGGCGGGCTGCTGTTGTTGTGTTGAGTAACTAAACAGTCGTGAGGAGTTCTAGATTTAATTGCTGGCGTTTGTACGTAGCTATGTCTGTGTGCTGGCGTTTGTACGTAACTAGGTCTGTGTGCTGGCGTTTGTACGTAACTAAGTCTGTGTGCTGGTGTTTGTACGTAACTAGGTCTGTGTGCTGGCGTTTGTACGTAGCTAGGTCTGTGTGCTGGTGTTTGTACGTAACTAAGTCTGTGTGCTGGTGTTTGTACGTAACTAGGTCTGTGTGCTGGCGTTTGTACGTAGCTAGGTCTGTGTGCTGGCGTGTGTACGTAGCTAGGTCTGTGTGCTGGCGTGTGTACGTAGCTAGGTCTGTGTGCTGGCGTTTGTACGTAGCTAGGTCTGTGTGTTGGCGTTTGTACATAGCCAGTGCAAGGGTTCAGGAAGAACACGCGACAGTCCAAAGTATCACGTAACTGTTGACGGGAGACGCCGCCCCTAGCGTGGCGTACTGGCGGCCGACCACGCCGGGGAAACGCCGGGGAAACGAGAGATGGGAGATGGGACGCCAGTTGCCGCTGTCAGTCTCACCGACGCATCCGCCACGCACAGGTGGGAATTTCCTAGAAACTGCCGTCGGATGCTGGATTAACTGGGCGGAATGTCTGCCTCGTGAATGCGCTTCCTGGCGTCATGTTTGTAAGCTGTCCGTCTCCCGCTTGTATAGCACAGCGGAGTCTGATATTCGATTACGTGGGTTTGCGCGTTTTTTGTCAAGTACAGTACTGGTGGTTGTTGAAAACACTTGCTGTCTTATTCGTGCAATGTCTGCGTAACTTCGCATTTGTCAATTTCACATGACTTGTTTATTACATTCGGAACACATCAGTTACTTTTGCGTCGGTGGTTTGTCTGCCACGTGTGTGTTCTTATACCCGGTGCACGTGGGGGTTACGGGAGTTTGTTCCTTCCCGTTGTCAGCCCCGGGTCAGACAGCCCCAGTCCGCGGGCAGCGAGACACTTGAAAGGACGAGATCGGAGGTGGCTGTTGTTAACGACGTAACACGGGCGGCGCTTGCGTGAGGTCCGCCGACGTCCGTCTTAATTGCTCCGTCCGTGTTAGCGCAATGTCGACACGTGACGGCCGTTGATCTCGGATATCGGTGTCTCGGGGCTTTGTTGGCGGTGTGTGGTCGGATCAAACAGGCGCAGATTCCAGACAGGGTGAAAACAACGTGAAAACGTCGCCACCCGATGTTTAAAATTAGCTGCTGCCCGAAGTGGTGGTACTGTGGTCGACCTAAGGTATAACGAAACAGTATTAATAAACGGTTCCTTGTGCACATGTATGTTTTTACATCGCGAACCGTCAACACCACATCTTGTGTGGCAGATTTTTTTGCGTGAACAAATGTTTAACGTCTCTCCCTCCCTGACCTACATTCTCTCTCTCTCTCTCTCTCTCTCTCGCTCTCTCTCCCTCTCTCTCTCTCTCTCTCTCTCTCTCTCTCTCTCTCTCTCTGTCTGCCTCTCTCTTCTCCGTCTCTCCATGCTACATTAATAGTTCACCTGTTTTTGTGCGTTATTGTTTATTGTTTGTATTTATTCTCATGTAGATGTATTGTAAAGGTAAGTTCTTATACAGCGAAGTATCCAGTCCTCAGGATTGCTTAAAGCGCTTTACACTTTACTTCCCTGACAGACCTGTTTAATCAGACACCATCTCAACTTCTCTGGGAAGCATCCAGCCATATGCTGCAATTAATGCACGCAGACTACTCGTACACATATCCACCACTGTCTATAGCCAGTCTATATTGTAATAG
Source organism: Oasisia sp. SBJ-2009 (assembly GCA_964017155.1). Taxonomy (NCBI): domain Eukaryota; kingdom Metazoa; phylum Annelida; class Polychaeta; order Sabellida; family Siboglinidae; genus Oasisia; species Oasisia sp. SBJ-2009. The sequence continues at coordinate 45,356,044 of OZ024866.1, forward strand.
AGACTGTCGTGTCGGAGTTCGTTGCTTGCCTGATTATGCACATTTCCTGACGGTTGATTCGTACCGATGTCAGCTAGCGACAAAGGCTCAGTCACATGATTAGTTGTCGCACGACGACACGTCTCTCGTGTAAACACTTTTGCTTTACAGACTTATGAAGCCAATTTGCGACTAATGTTTTGTCGTGGACATTGAACTACTTCAATATCTACAACAGTTGCGTGCAACTATTGAACCAGCAGCCAATCAGCGACCGTGTGAATGAAAAGAGCCGGACGAGTCGTGTGACTGGTAATCGCGGGACGAGTCGTGTGAATGGTAATCGCGGGACGAGTCGTGGTAATGGTAATCGCGGGACGAGTCGTGTGAATGATAACAGCTGAACGAGTCGTGTGATTGATAACAGCGGGACGAGTCGTGACCATTCTATAGGGGGGCGATTAACAATCTAACTGTGTGGGTCGGACTTGCTCAGTGTAGATAAGGATGTGGGGTCCGACGTATTCAGACCGCAGTCGGACCAAAGCCTCTCGTGACAACAGTTTTAAGGATGTCTTTACGAATTAAGTTACGTTGCAGTAAATCTTACATATTCTACAGAGTGATTTAGAACCACCAGTTACGTGTTTGTCCGCTGTCTCTGTGTGTTCTTATAGCCTGTGCACTTGGGGGTTGTGGGAGTTTGTTTCTTCCCGTTGTCAGCCCCGGGTCAGACAGCCCCAGTCCGCGGGCAGCGAAGCACTTGAAAGGACGAGATCGGAGGTGGTTGTAGTTAACGACGTAACACGGGCGGCGCTTGCGTGAGGTCCGCCAACGTCCGTCTTAATTGCTCCGTCCGTGTTAGCGCAATGTCGACACGTGACGGCCGTTGATCTCGGATATCGGTGTCTCGGGGCTTTGTTGGCGGTGTGTTGTCGGATCAAACAGGCGCAGATTCCAGACAGGGTGAAAACAACGCGAAAACGTCGCCACCTGATGTTTAAAATTAGCTGCCGCCCGAAGTGGTCGTACTGTGGTCGACCTAAGGTATAACGAAACAGTATTAATAAACGGTTCCTTGTGCACATGTATGTTTTTACATCGCGAACCGTCAACACCACATCTTGTGTGGTAGACTTTTTTGTGTGAACAAATGTTTAACGTCTCTCCCTCCCTGACCTACATTCTCTCTCTCTCTCTCTCTCTCTCTCTCTCTCTCTCTCTCTCTCACACTCTTCTCCGTCTCTCCATGTTACATCAACATTTCACCTGTTTTTGTGCGTTATTGCTTATTGTTTGTATTTATTCTCATGTAGATGTATTGTAAAGGTAAGTTCTTATACAGCGCAGTGTCCAATCCTCGGGATTGCTCAAAGCGCTTTACACTTTACTTCCCTGACAGACCTGTTCAATCAGACACCATCTCAACTTCTCTGGGAAGCATCCAGCCATATGCTGCAATTAATGCACGAAGACTACTCGTACACATATCCACCACTGTCTATAGCCAGTCTATATTGTAATAGAGACTGTCGTGTCGGAGTTCGTTGCTTGCCTGATTATGCACATTTGCTGACGGTTGATTCGTACCGATGTCAGCTAGCGACAAAGGCTCAGTCACATGATTAGTGGTCGTGCGAAACGTCTCTCGTGTAAACACTTTTGTTTACAGACTTATGAAGCCAATTTGCGACTAATGTTTTATCGTGGAAATTGAACTACTTCAATATCTACAACAGTTGCGTGCAACTATTGAACCAGCAGCCAATCAGCGACCGTGTCCTCACACCCGGTGCACGTGGGGGTTGCGGGAGTTTCTTCCTTCCCGTTGTCAGCCCCCGGTCAGACAGCCCCAGTCCGCGGGCAGCGAAGCACTTGAAAGGACGAGATCGGAGGTGGCTGTTGTTAACGACGTAACACGGGCGGCGCTTGCGTGAGGTCCGCCGACGTCCGTCTTAATTGCTCCGTCCGTGTTAGCGCAATGTTGACACGTGACGGTCGTTGATCTGACGGCGTGTCTCGGGGCTTTCTTGGCGGTGTGTGGTAGGATCAAACAGGCGTAGATTCCAGACAGGGTGAAAACAACGCGAAAACGTCGCCACCTGATGTCTTAATTTAGCTGCTGCCCGAAGTGACTTCACTGTCGTCTGCGCGAGATTAAATAAGCAATGTGAGGTTCTGCATTTGTTCGACAAACTTCACACATCGGAGAATGTTGTGAGATCTCGGGATGGCAGCAGTCTCCAGTTATTGCATCGAAGAGTGCCTGCAGTGCTTACTCGCTCGCTGTGTCTCGGTGTCGAGTGAATTTGCAGTGTGTTCGTCAGTCGCGATGCGGGAATCTCCGTAACACATCTCAACACTGCGGACCCGCTGTTCACCACTCCACGGTTGCATAGCAAAGCAAAGCACCGTGATTTATGACACGACTTACACCTATTACATCCTATCCTTTCCGGGAACCACCGGACGCGTGCTACGGAAGAATGGTGGCATTTCGATTGAATTTTGAGCGATGCGTTTTCTACTTTCATCTATCGCAAGACGCTAATAAATAAGAGCAAATCCGTCGGAAAGAAAGACGGACGGGAAACGTGGTATTTCTCCTGGTGCGTGTGTGAGTGTGTGTGTGTGTGTGTGTGTGTGTGTGTGTGTGCGTGCGTGTGTGCGTGTGTGCGTGTGTGCGTGCGTGCGTGTATGCGTGCGTGCGTGTATGAGTTCGTGGGTGTATGTGTGCGTGAGTGCGCGTGTTTTGTTTTATATTGTGTGTGTATGTGTTGATGCGTATGTTTGACATTGTGTGTGTGTGTGTGCGCGTGCGTATGTGTGTGCGTGTGTGCGTGTGTGCGTGTGTGCGTGTGTGCGTGTGTGCGTATGCGTATGCGTGTGCGTGCGCGTGCGCGTGCGCGCGTGCGTGCGTGCGTGCGTGCGTGTGCGTGCGTGCGTGTGTGTGTGGTTCACGCTGTGTGTATGATTGTATATGTATATGTATGTGTGTGTGTGTGTGTGTGTGTGTGTGTGTGTGTTTGAGTGCGTGCGTGCGTGCACGCGTGTTTGTTGTGTGAGTTCACAGCACAGAGTTAGATGGTTCACAGCTACTTGTGCAGTGTCCTGTTGTAACGTGTGTCAGTCTGTGTCTTACGCCTACGTTTCTATTCCTGTGCTCATATCGTGTTACGGTAGACAATGTGCGCGGCTTTGTAGGCGTGTGATAATGCACTCCCGTTTAGTAAGCAACTGCGATAAGCCCTGGCAAAGAGAAGAGTCGAAACACAACACAACCGCCCATTAAACAGCTGCGGTCGAAACAGTCGCAGTGTCGACCAACAGTAGAACCCATTAGGTGCAGCGCCTTTCTTTGCCGCCGAGGGAGCTGACGTGAGCAGCTTAGCAATAGACAGAGTTACACCGGCCCCTTTGAAAGTCGGTCACGCGTGGGTGCATTGCCAGCCGTTCAGTGTCAGTCACGCGTCGCTGATCGGGTGCGATCGTTAATAGCGTATGTGATGGCGATAATTGTCTGCTTTGCTAGACTGATTGAAAGAGACCGTGGTGTTTGCTGAGACGGGGTACACGTTTCAGTTCAGGGGCGCTACTGATTGCGTCAGTCTAGAGTGGTACACTAGAGTGGTACACCCTCTCCCTAGAGTGGTACACTCTCTGCCTAGAGTGGTACACCCTCTCCCTAGAGTGGTACACCCTCTCCCTAGAGTGGTACACCCTCCCCCTAGAGTGGTACACCCTCTCCCTAGAGTGGTGCACCCTCTCTCCCTAGAGTGGTGCACCCTCTCCCTAGAGTGGTACACCCTCTCCCTAGAGTGGTACACCCTCCCCCTAGAGTGGTACACCCTCTCCCTAGAGTGGTACACCCTCTCCCTAGAGTGGTGCACCCTCTCTCCCTAGAGTGGTGCACCCTCTCCCTAGAGTGGTACACCCTCTCCCTAGAGTGGTACACCCTCTCCCTAGAGTGGTGCACCCTCTCTCCCTAGAGTGGTGCACCCTCTCCCTAGAGTGGTACACCCTCTCCCTAGAGTGGTGCACCCTCTCTCCCTAGAGTGGTGCACCCTCTCCCTAGAGTGGTACACCCTCTCCCTAGAGTGGTACACCCTCCCCCTAGAGTGGTACACCCTCTCCCTAGAGTGGTGCACCCTCTCTCCCTAGAGTGGTGCACCCTCTCCCTAGAGTGGTACACCCTCTCCCTAGAGTGGTGCACCCTCTCTCCCTAGAGTGGTGCACCCTCTCCCTAGAGTGGTACACCCTCTCCCTAGAGTGGTACACCCTCTCCCTAGAGTGGTGCACCCTCTCCCTACAGTGGTACACCCTCTCCCTAGAGTGGTACACCCTCTCCCTAGAGTGGTACACCCTCTCCCTAGAGTGGTACACCCTCTCCCTAGAGTGGTGCACCCTCTCCCTAGAGTGGTGCACCCTCTCCCTAGAGTGGTACACCCTCTCCCTAGAGTGGTACACCCTCTCCCTAGAGTGGTACACCCTCTCCATAGAGTGGTACACCCTGTCCCTAGAGTGGTGCACCCTCTCCCTAGAGTGGTACACCCTCTCCCTAGAGTGGTACACCCTGTCCCTAGAGTGGTGCACCCTCTCCCTAGAGTGGTACACCCTCTCCCTAGAGTGGTACACCCTCCCCCTAGAGTGGTACACCCTCTCCCTAGAGTGGTGCACCCTCTCTCCCTAGAGTGGTGCACCCTCTCCCTAGAGTGGTACACCCTCTCCCTAGAGTGGTGCACCCTCTCCCTAGAGTGGTACACCCTCTCCCTAGAGTGGTACACCCTCTCCCTAGAGTGGTGCACCCTCTCTCCCTAGAGTGGTGCACCCTCTCCCTAGAGTGGTACACCCTCTCCCTAGAGTGGTACACCCTCTCCCTAGAGTGGTGCACCCTCTCTCCCTAGAGTGGTGCACCCTCTCCCTAGAGTGGTACACCCTCTCCCTAGAGTGGTGCACCCTCTCTCCCTAGAGTGGTGCACCCTCTCCCTAGAGTGGTACACCCTCTCCCTAGAGTGGTACACCCTCTCCCTAGAGTGGTACACCCTCTCCCTAGAGTGGTACACCCTCTCCCTAGAGTGGTGCACCCTCTCCCTAGAGTGGTACACCCTCTCCCTAGAGTGTTACACCCTCTCCCTAGAGTGGTACACCCTCTCCCTAGAGTGGTACACCCTCTCCCTAGAGTGGTACACCCTCTCCCAAGAGTGGTACACCCTCTCCCTAGAGTGGTGCACCCTCTCCCTAGAGTGGTACACCCTCTCCCTAGAGTGGTACACCCTCTCCCTAGAGTGGTACACCCTCTCCCAAGAGTGGTACACCCTCTCCCTAGAGTGGTGCACCCTCTCCCTAGAGTGGTACACCCTCTCCCTAGAGTGGTACACCCTCTCCCTAGAGTGGTGCACCCTCTCCCTAGAGTGGTACACCCTCTCCCAAGAGTGGTACACCCTCTCCCTAGAGTGGTGCACCCTCTCCCTAGAGTGGTACACCCTCTCCCTAGAGTGGTACACCCTCTCCCTAGAGTGGTACACCCTCTCCCAAGAGTGGTACACCCTCTCCCTAGAGTGGTACACCGTCTCCCTAGAGTGGTACACCCTCTCCATAGAGTGGTACACACTCTCCCAAGAGTGGTACACCCTCTCCCTAGAGTGGTACACCCTCTCCCTAGAGTGGTACACCCTCTCCATAGAGTGGTACACACTCTCCCAAGAGTGGTACACCCTCTCCCTAGAGTGGTACACCCTCTCCATAGAGTGGTGCACCCTCTCCCTAGAGTGGTGCACCCTCTCCCTAGAGTGGTGCACCCTCTCCCTAGAGTGGTACACCGTCTCCCTAGAGTGGTACACCCTCTCCATAGAGTGGTACACACTCTCCCAAGAGTGGTACACCCTCTCCCTAGAGTGGTACACCCTCTCCATAGAGTGGTACACCCTCTCCCTAGAGTGGTGCACCCTCTCCCTAGAGTGGTACACCGTCTCCCTAGAGTGGTACACCCTCTCCATAGAGTGGTACACACTCTCCCAAGAGTGGTACACCCTCTCCCTAGAGTGGTACACCCTCTCCCTAGAGTGGTACACCCTCTACCTAGAGTGGTACACTCTCTCCCTAGAGTGGTACACCCTCTCCCTAGAGTGGTACACCCTCTCCCTAGAGTGGTACACCATCTCCCTAGAGTGGTACACCCTCTCCCTAGAGTGGTACACCCTCTCCCTAGAGTGGTACACCCTCTCCCTAGAGTGGTACACCCTCTCCCTAGAGTGGTACACCCTCTCCCTAGAGTGGTACACCCTCTCCCTAGAGTGGTACACCCTCTCCCTGGCTGATCGCCCTGGGAAAGTGAAGACAAACACAGCCAGTAATAACGCCAGGTGAACTGTTCGGGTGTTTTGGGAAACTGACGTAGTTATAGGCACATGCTTACACACTAACTCTAAGCCTGGCGATGACTAGGATTACTAGAACTCGACGGTACGACGCGGGTCTGGCGGTTGTCTCCGTTGTTCTCACGGGCGATTGGAGATGTCAAGTATTCGTTTCATTCTGCCAATGTCCATACACTGCGTAGGGGATCAGCCAAGGGTAGCCGTAGAGCTCCTGGCGTACTCCGCCCTCACTTGTGAGTCGTACGTGGTGCAGTTGGCTACTCAGTGTCACTGGAGAGTTGGCCACGAATAGAACAAAATTGTGCATTCAGGCGTCACGACCTAATAAGTAATAGTATCACGCATTGTTTGCAATATTTAAATAAATATTATTATCGACTTTGGCACCGTATTCCATGTTATGTTGTGGTCATCATTGCATGTTGTTTTGTTGACGGTTATCCACATACAGTGTATACATTTTGGACGCATGCATCGTTCATTGTGTGAACTCTTGTGACTAGAACTCATGGCGATGGTATACATTCTTGTTCAGACCCGAGTCTCTATTTAGTGAACCAGCAAGTGTCATGCACATGTTTTCGGGTACAACCATTGGGTGTTAATCTTAAAGAGAGGGTGTGTAGTAAGTCTTGAATGAGGGTAGGGTGTCAGCGGCTCCCCGCTGTTAGTCAGGGCAGTAGTTTGTAGCTTCTGCTGTGTAGAACGTGGGAACGTTGACCACAAAAGGATCCTGTGGTCAACACTCACTATTAGTTATTTGGAAACGCGGTGTTTTGTTTACCATTTGTACGTGCTGCGTGGTGAGAACATTCCAACTACGAACATTGGTAGGAGCGTAATAAAGTGACTAAACACTACGTGGCTGTCAGTACACAGTCACAGTTTATATATAATTGTCGTAGTCATAGCGATAAATAAAACTGTTCAAGTCCATTAGCAGACTCCATTTTTAACAGATCAAATAATCGTTTTATCGTGTGTTTGTTTTTCCACGGGCGGGGTAGGATGGTAAATCACGACTACCCGCTGACGTGTTCCCAATACCCGTGCCAATGGATGCGTGTACTTCCTGCGTATACGTCTTCTTGTTGTGGGTGTGGGACACACTGTGGACCAATGCATATTTAATGTGCTTCGCGCTGAAAGAACATATGTATTGACACACACACACACACACACACACACACACACACACACACACACACACACACACACACACACACACACACACACACACCACACCACACCACACCACACCACACCACACCACACCACACCACACCACACCACACCACACCACACCACACACACACACACACACACACACACACACACACACACACACACACACACACACACACACACACACACACACACACACACACACACACATTGGCGCGTCCAGTGCTCTGTGTTGAAAGAACGTGTGTGTTGACTTATCCAATATGTTTGTTGAAATAACGTACGCATTGACGTATCCAGTACTTCGTACTTCGGCAGCCAATCTTTGATCGCTTTACGAAGTTTGCTGACCAGTCACATGTCGTGAATGTGATGGATGGTCGGTCTGCAGGGCGCTCGTGGCTGCGTGCCCGAGTACAGTCTTCGTGCCCGAGTACAGTCCTCGTGTCAGGTTTAAACGTGGTTTGTGTGACTTTGTGAGTATTAGAATTCCACGAATTTTCCACGGCACGTCTACCAGTGGAGGATAAATATGCTGTGAAATGTTCGATAACAGGTTTGTTTATATTCGATGGAAAAAGAAGGAAACGTTATAATGGCCGCCTATGGAAAATGCAAATGTGGTCTTAAGCCAGTAGTTTCAGTGGCATCGAAATAAATCAGCCAGCGAGCGTTTGGTCCAACTCGCCCTGCTGCAGCGTCTCCGGGTGGCCGCAGTCGTTAACATCAGGCGCCGGCCTAAAACACGTTTATTTAAACAGACGTCTGACGGCGAATGGATGATATATGCTCACAAGACGACGAAGGAACCGGGAATGATTTCGCTTGAGTTTTATTGACTTTAGAAGTAGCCATATTAACTAATTTGGGATTTTTCATTGTTTCCGTTGTGATAACAGATGTACTATTTTGGCAAATTCCCGGAAAACAGTCGGACGAATAACGATTGCAGAAATGCATCTGACAGCCGCTGGGCGATTCTTGGGCGATAACATCAAAGCGACGTTGATTTCGTTCCATCGCATTCCATTAAGATAGCGCCCTGTCGTGTGCCAGGGTGGAAGGGACGCGTGGCCCTGCGGGTGGACTGGGCTACCGGTGGGTTGACGGGCTCTGGCAGCGACTAGAACGAAGACATGCCGTGGCGGCGCCAAGCGGTGCCCTCACGTCCTCGTGGTGTGGCTGTGTGACTCGTGGTGTTTCTGTAGCAGCTGTCGACGACTTCTCAAAATGACGCCGTGTCTTTGTTCGTGTCGTTGTTTAGTGACGATGATAGTAACGACAACGACTAAAGTGATGATAGTGTTGGTTCAGATCTGTCACTTCTATTTGTGGGCAGGTTGTACGCTGACTGTCAGGTTTATCAAGTTTAACAAGGTTTAGTGTGCGTAGTCCAGAGCCAAGCTCCACACGGCATGTGAACAAAGAAGCCTATGGCTTATCGAGTGTTCACTAAATTAATTAAATTACTTATAAAAGTAAATTAGTATTATACTTAAAATTATAATTATACGAAATTATAAAATGCCACTAGTCCATATACGTTGTTTCTAACCATACATAAAAAAAATGATACGTTGTCTCTAAAAATACACATGTAAAAATAAAATTATAAGTTGTCTCTAAAAATACATAAGTATCATAAAATACATAAAATGTCCTAAAATAATGACAATCTGTTATAATAATAGATAAATTAAAATAAATATATGAATAAATGATTTAATCAGTATTAAAATAATTTCTAAAAAGTATAAGTGTTCAACTTATCTATAGCCCGCCTTTGCCAGATAACTGTCTTCAGTAAGATTGTCTTCACAATTTCTCCTCCCTCGTATCAGGCTGTGTCCCGCCGTTAGGCTGACGACCCGTGTCGAGTTAAGGACGGGGATAGAACGGAGGTTATCGTTTTGGGCACTTTGGGGGCACTTTGGGCACTTGTGGGGCGGGAGGACGTCCGGTGGATGAGGGTCTGAGGGACATGTCGTGTCGTTGCAGAGTGAGCGAAGTGCCAAGTGACGTGTTGTGTGTGTGTCTAAGGAGCGACACTTGTGGCTGATGTGTCACGGACTGTAGCTGAACGCCACCGGCTGCTGCCGTAATACACCGCTCTCTCTCCCCCATCTACCTCCAGATGTCTCACACTCTCTCTCTCTTTCTCTCTCTCTTCTCTTTCTCTCCCTCTCTCTCCCTCTCCCTCTCTCTCTCTCTCTCTCTCTAACTCTCTAACTCTCTCTCTTTCTAACTATATCTCCCCACTCTCTCTGGAGAGTCCCTCCCTCCCCTCTCTCTCTCTCTCTTCCTATCTCTACCTATCTCGCCCACTATGCCGCCTCGTTTTCTTTGCTCACACACTCACTCACACACTCACTCACTCACTCACTCACTCACTCACTCACTCACTCACTCACTCACTCTCTCTCTCATTCACCCACCCATCTACACACTCACTCACTCACTCATTTATCCACCCACCCACTATCCCACACACTGACCCACTCACTCAACCACTCATTCACACACACACCCATCCACTCACTCACCACTCACACACAATAATTCACTCATTCACTCGTTCACTCACCCTCCCTCTCACCCACTCACACGCCACTCTCCCTCCCCGTCTCTCTATCACTTCCACCCTCTACCCCATCCATATTCTCTCCTCCCGTGCTTGCCTGTACATTACACACCTGCCCCCGGCCGCGGGTTATCAGTGACCCCGGCCGGGAGTCTGCCCTCTCGCCCGCCCCGCCACGGAGAGGGCGAGGAGGACGCGACCGGCCGCGAGCCACCAGCCGAGCCGTCCCTATCTGCCGTCATGAACGCAGTCAGCATCGCGGGACGGAAAACACCTGGTGTGTAGCAGTCTGCCACGGTCTGTAGCAGTCTACCACGGTCTGTAGAGCAGTCTATTACTGTTAGTAGCAATCTACAACGGTCTGTACAGCATATTAGGGTCTGTAGCCGTCTACAACGGTCTGTTGCAGTCTATGACGGTCTGTACCAATCCACAACGGTCTGTAGCAGTTTACAACGGTCTGTAACAGTCTACAACGGTCCGTAGCAGTCTATTACTGTCTGTATCAGTTTGCAACGTTCTGTGGCAGTTTACAACGGTCTGTAGCAGTCTATAACGGTCTATAGCCGTTTACAGCGGTCTGTGGCAGACTATGATGGTCTGTAACAGTCTCCAATGGTCTATAGCGGTCTGTAGCACTCTACAACGGTCTGTTGCAGTTTATAACGGTCTGTAGCAGTCTTTAACGCTCTATAACAGTTTGCAGCGGTCTGTTGCAGTCTAAGACGGTTTGTAGTAATCTACAACGGTCTGTAGCAGTTTACAACTGACTATAGCAGTCTGCAATGGTCTACAACGGTCTACAATGGTTTCCTGCAGTATGTAGCGGTTTCAATTGCTGTGTATATCGGTGTGTTGCGGTTTATAGCGGTTTATAACGGCCTAATGGGATCCGTATCGGTGTGTTGTGTGGTCTGTTACGGTTGATATCAGTCTGTAGCGATCTGTAACGGTTACTAATGGCTTATTGATGTCTGTGACGATCTACAACTGTTATTTCTACGCTCATTTTGCTTAGCTACCGTCCTCCCATTCACGAGTGCTACTCCTGTAAGTAGTCTGATCACCACCGCTTACGTCTAGTCGTAAACTGATTATCAATGAAACTTGATATTTAACGAAACCGATACTTTCCTTTAAGGCAAACACAACGACGAAGTGGCGCCATCGAGAGGGTGGCTCACTACTATTATTCATAATTCTTTCATCTTTCACCTGTAACTAAACTGTATACCGGGGCCAACAGATACGTCGCCATCTTGTTTTAACCCTGCTGTCCTTTTCCTGTCGTACGTTGGCAGGTCGATAGCAGAGCTAACACGAATACAGTGAGTTGGGTGTCTTAGATGGAACAAGACGGTCGTTGTTCGCTACACTCGACTGGTGTACAAAGTAACACGGCGGCGGCGGCCTTGAGCGGTGTCGGCGAAGAGTCTCTCTCAGCCAACGCTACTCGTACAACTGTCCATTGTAGGACCGGGAGTAAATGATGGCACTTGACGAGGTCATTAGTTCCTTGTCAACGACGTAACGCTCACTGAGAGATGTCATCAATGAGCAGGCATGGATACGTGGTGACATGTCACGGAGCACTGGCGACATAATATTGACATGTCATGGAGTAGTGACTACGTAATATTGACATATCGCGGAATGCGCATACGTACTGACATGTCATGCTTCATTGCGAGTCAACCGCAGGTATTTAAACTGTTCATGTTGACGGGGTGGGGAATGGGGATATATATATATATATATATATATAAATAATATGTAAAATATCTGCGTGTTTGTATATTTGTATATGTAAGATTTATACCCCCATGATAGGAACACTAAAGTTTCGTTGCAACCTTTAGGTGCCCGTTGTAAAATGTCTTAAATGGCAGGATTCCACTTCACTTTGTCAATATCGCAAATGTCAAAAATACATTTAACAGCTCAACTTAAACGAATTCTCATCCCAAGTTCAATGCATTTAAACATAACTATTATACAATGTGACATTTTAATTACATTTCATTAGTCGCAAGTCATGCCCTGTTCCTCCATTCGGAAGTAGTTACGTGGTTATGAAATGTAACATGTCTATTTCAGCCTCAAATTCGACCGCGGCGTGAACTATCAGTGGAGACATATTTAAACGTATTCACACCACAGCCCTCGGCTGTCGTCACTCGGGCATTCCGACGGCTGGCGGCCGGCGAGGTATGCCGGCGCTGGTCGTGGTAGCGAGACAGGCAAGACGGTGTTCCTCGGAGCCACTTGCGAAGCAACCAGCGTTGATGTTTATGTAAGATATTGTCTCGACTTAGCGGCAGTGTCCAATTGAGCTGTGCGCATAGGCGACTTACGTCAGTGCCGCGTGGGGGCGCTTAGGCAGGTGTGACGGACCGAGGGTGAGGGTGAGTGTAGCGTGTAACGTACTGCTCATGCGCGAGGGTGAAGTGGACAGATTCTGCTCTGTCCACCAGTGACGTTGGCATGTCAAAGAAGAAGCCAAGTTCAGGTTTTAGGCGCACATGTCGCAGTGTCGAGGCTGACTGGTTCCTGTCGAGGTCGAGACGGTGTATGAATACATCTGTCAGCGAATGACCAGAACCACGGCCGTGGACCTTCCCGGACACCGGACACCGGACACCGCGCTGATACAGAACTTACCTGTAACTGTTTTTTATTTACCTTTTACTCGATTTGCCGTCGAACGGTTAGCAATTCTAATCCGCTTAACCAACTTAACAATGACACTTTCAAATGCGCCGCGTCAAGTGGCGCAGTGTGTGCGACGATAAGACAGAAATAGTATCTTTTCTGCCCCGTTCACACCCCCCCCCCCCCCCCCAGTGCGCCTATAGAGTAGACACTCACACCTGCGTCCACAAAGTCGTGTGAGACGTTTTGTTCGCCGTCAGCGACCATTTCCTTGATGCCCGTCACGCTTGAGTAACTTCAGCTGTCGTTCACCGTTACACAACACTTCGGTTGAGGTTCAGTCGGTCGCACTGCGCGTGTGTCTTGTAAATGCGTCGTTTTTACGAAATTCATTCCGCGAGGATAGATTGAATTACTCAGATTAAAAGCGGTTATTAATTGCGCTGACACGCAGTTATGCATACACGACCATACGAACACTCGACCACATGGCCACGCAAACACACGAACACACAAATACACGAACACACAAATACATGAACACACGACCTCACGAGCACACAGGTACGTAGCGTGCGTGCATGCCTGTGTGTGTGTGTGTGTGTGTGTGTGTGTGTGCGTGCGTGCGTGCGTGCGTGCGTGTGTGAGCCAGTGCGTGCGTGTTTCTATGTGCATATGTGTGTGGTGTGTATATATGTGTGTGAGTGTGTGTGTGTATGCGTGTGAATATATATATATATATATATATATATATATATATATATATATATATATATATATATATATATATATATATATATATGTGTGTGTGTGTGTGTGTGTGTGTGTGTGTGTGTGTGTGTGTGCGTGCGCGCGTGCATGCGTGCGTGCGTGTCATCTTGACTAGTATCATTAGACAGATGTGTTGTCGACCAGTGACAAGTCGGAGTGTGTTCACTGGCGGTTCCTGCGTCCAGCACCTGTGTACGTCTGTCTGTAGAGTCTTACCTTGAGTAGCGTGATTAAGCAAACCAGTGAACGTGACCTTATTTTCGCTGGAGGCAGCTGTTGTACGTGTTTTGATGAACGTTAATAATGACATAAAGTGTACGTGTAGCCAGACGCACAAACACGATTACACGCCCGTCGCGTGTTTGATACAGCAAGAAGACTGGTTTATGTTTCGTCACAATTCCGTTAAATGTGCTCAAAACAGCCTCGTTTAGAAACACACAAACGATCATTCATTTCAAAACGATCACAGAAAGAATCGTTAACACAATAATTCGATTTGTCTTTGGCCATTTGTTTGTTACAGTTGTGTCGACTGTTGTTGCGGTCTCAGAGGTAGTCAGTCTACAGTCTCTGTAGTTGTACAGACGTAGTCAGCCTACAGTCTCTGTTGTTGTACAGACGTAGTCAGTCTACAGTCTCTGTTGTTGTACAGACGTAGTCAGCCTACAGTCTCTGTTGTTGTACAGACGTAGTCAGTCTACAGTCTCTGTTGTTGTACAGACGTAGTCAGTCTACAGTCTCTGTTGTTGTACAGACGTAGTCAGTCTACAGTCTCTGTTGTTGTACAGACGTAGTCAGCCTGCAGTCTCTGTAGTTGTACAGACGTAGTCAGCCTACAGTCTCTGTTGTTGTACAGACGTAGTCAGTCTACAGTCTCTGTTGTTGTACATACGTAGTCAGTCTACAGTCTCTGTTGTTGTACAGACGTAGTCAGCCTGCAGTCTCTGTAGTTGTACAGACGTAGTCAGCCTACAGTCTCTGTTGTTGTACAGACGTAGTCAGTCTACAGTCTCTGTTGTTGTACAGACGTAGTCAGCCTACAGTCTCTGTTGTTGTACAGACGTAGTCAGTCTACAGTCTCTGTTGTTGTACAGATGTAGTCAGTCTACAGTCTCTGTTGTTGTACAGACGTAGTCAGCCTGCAGTCTCTGTAGTTGTACAGACGTAGTCAGCCTACAGTCTCTGTTGTTGTACAGACGTAGTCAGTCTACAGTCTCTGTTGTTGTACAGACGTAGTCAGTCTACAGTCTCTGTTGTTGTACAGACGTAGTCAGCCTGCAGTCTCTGTAGTTGTACAGACGTAGTCAGCCTACAGTCTCTGTTGTTGTACAGACGTAGTCAGTCTACAGTCTCTGTTATTGTACAGACGTAGTCAGTCTACAGTCTCTGTTGTTGTACAGACGTAGTCAGCCTGCAGTCTCTAGTTGAACAGACGTAGTCAGTCTACAGTCTCTGTTGTTGTACAGACGTAGTCAGCCTACAGTCTCTGTAGTTGTACAGACGTAGTCAGCCTACAGTCTCTGTTGTTGTACATACGTAGTCAGCCTACAGTCTCTGTAGTTGTACAGACGTAGTCAGCCTACAGTCTCTGTAGTTGTACAGACGTAGTCAGTCTACAGTCTCTGTAGTTGTACAGACGTAGTCAGTCTACAGTCTCTGTAGTTGTACAGACGTTGTCAGCCTACAGTCTCTAGTTGTACAGACGTAGTCAGCCTACAGTCTCTGTAGTTGTACAGACGTAGTCAGCCTACAGTCTCTGTAGTTGTACAGACGTAGTCAGTCTACAGTCTCTGTAGTTGTACAGACGTAGTCAGTCTACAGTCTCTGTAGTTGTACAGACGTAGTCAGCCTACAGTCTCTGTAGTTGTACAGACGTAGTCAGCCTACAGTCTCTATAGTTGTACAGACGTAGTCAGCCTACAGTCTCTGTAGTTGTACAGACGTAGTCACCCTACAGTCTCTGTAGTTGTACATACGTAGTCAGCCTACAGTCTCTGTAGTTGTACAGACGTTGTCAGCCTACAGTCTCTAGTTGTACAGACATAGTCAGCCTACAGTCTCTGTAGTTGTACAGACGTAGTCAGCCTACAGTCTCTGTAGTTGTACAGACGTAGTCAGCCTACAGTCTCTGTAGTTCTACAGACGTAGTCAGCCTACATTCTCTGTAGTTGTACAGACGTTGTCAGCCTACAGTCTCTGTAGTTGTGCAGACGTTGTCAGCCTACAGTCTCTAGTTGTACAGACGTAGTCAGCCTACAGTCTCTGTAGTTGTACAGACATAGTCAGTATACAGTCTCTGTAGTTGTACAGACGTAGTCAGCCTACAGTCTCTGTAGTTGTACAGACGTAGTCAGCCTACATAATCTGTAGTTGTACAGACGTTGTCAGCCTACAGTCTCTATAGTTGTACAGACATAGTTAGCCTACAGTCTCTAGTTGTACACACGTAGTCAGCCTACAGTCTCTAGTTGTACATAGGTAGTCAGCCTACAGTCTCTAGTTGTACAGACGTTGTCAGCCTACAGTCTCTGTAGTTGTACAGACGTAGTCAGCCTACAGTCTGTAGTTGTACACACGTAGTCAGCCTACAGTCTCTAGTTGTACAGAGCTAGTCAGCCTACAGTCTCTAGTTGTACAGACGTAGTCAGCCTACAGTCTCTGTAGTTGTACAGACATAGTAAGCCTACAGTCTCTGTAGTCAGCCTGCAGTCTCTGTAGTTGTACAGACGTAGTCAGCCTACAGTCTCTGTAGTTGTACAGACGTAGTCAGCCTACATTCTCTGTAGTTGTACAGACGTAGTCAGCCAACATTCTATAGTTGTACACTCGAGTTGAAGTGGTCGGTAGTTTGTGAGGATGCTGGCACTGTTCACGGCACTCGTCTCTAGAGATTATATCAATATTTACCTGGCAGGAACAACACTAGGATTTATAGAGAGTAGCGTTACATTTTTGGATCGGACCCTCGATAGTTGATTATAATTATCCCCGATATGGTAAACACATTTAGCAGCGATGACAAACTGTACTGGTTAACTGAAGACGATTGTCGGGTTATCAAAATAGATACTACACACAGTAAAGGTTGTGTTTTGATATGGTAATAAAAGTCACGGACTAACATTAGGTTTCATCAGTGTTACGCACCTGGCAATGTTTCGTCGATTGATCGGGCGCTGTCGTGTTGAGCGAAGCGGCTGGTGCATTATGGGAAATGTCCCGCGAGACACGTTATCTGTTTGTGAAGTCACGTTTTAGTGTGACTGTAAATCCACCAGGGCGTTTCATGTAGTTTTATCCTTGTCACAAACAAAGTAGGTTTGTGTTCGCTGCGTCATTGTTGTGTGTCTTGCTGCGTATTGTGGAGTGGATTGTTTTGACTTTCCTAGCGTTGGACTGTCCCACGATTAAAACTCACCACTCAGTCGCCTTTGTTAAGAAATTACTTGCTCTACGTGGATTTACGTTTTGTAAAATAAAATTTACCATGAAACATCCTGTGGATAATAAAGGTTTGACAAGACGTGACGAATACATGTTCACATCGACATACCGATGTAGACATGAGGCGTTCAACGCGTTGTGTTATATGGAGGAGACGCATAGGGGAGACCGGGGTTAGTTGTAACAAAAACAGCACATTTCAAGATTGCGGACGGGTTTCTTAACCGATCGAAACTTTTTGTTATGGCAAAGGGTCCACACATATCTCCCGCAGATAATCAGGGAATAATTAGTTGCCCTGCCTATCACACGTATAATGAGTTCTATGAGGTGTCCTAAAATGTTACAAGTTGCCCCGGCACGGGGTAACTTGTAACACTATAGGACACATTTCAGGATTGCGGGTGAGTTTCTTAACCGGTCGAAACTTTTGTTATGCCAACGAGTCCCCACATATCTCCCGCCTATAATTAGTGCATAATTAAATGCCTGGCCTATTACATATTAGTGGCATAATGAGTTATATGAGGTGACCTAAAGTGTTACAACTTACCCCGGCACGGTAGTACTTCTTTTCTTTAAAAAAGGCATAACTTTACGGTGTGTCGACGGATTCACGTGATATACACGACATGTTCAAATGTATTGATGAACATGCTCTCGTCTTGCAGATTAATTTGCATTAGCAGTTTTGTTCGAAAGCCCTCTGTTACAACTTACCCGTGTTACAACTAGCCTCGGTCTCCCTTATATAAATTTAATTTAATAAAAATGTATATGTAGTATCACTTACGCAAAACTGCTGTATTTCTGTCGGTTAATAATGGCCAACTGAGGCTAATCAATGGCAGTGAACGAATGGAGTGTTCGTTGTCCCACCAGTGGCCCCGTGAGTCTGACGGCTCTCGCGGGTCGAACTCTGGCTCACGGAGCTGATTCGGCGAATAATCGTAATTGAATCCTCCCCCGGGTGGATTCCTCCGCCTTCGCGGCGGTGTGACGGGGGAGGGATGGAGAAGGGACGGAGGCAGTCGATCAGCCCGGATGCGGCTCCCGACCAGCGGTTGACTGGTAACTGGGAACACGACACGCACCGCCTCACGGGGCTGTGGGCGGCGTCCCAAGACGACAGAAACATTCCGTCGGGAAGAACCACTGGGCGGTCGGCGGATTCGCGTCGTGACTCGGTCGACGGCCGTGGACGGGCGGCGTCACGCAGTCGAAGAGAGACGACATGACGCAGCCGTAAAGGGGCGTTGTAGCCGCCACCGCGATGGAGTCGTAAACGGCCGGCGTGACGCAGCAGCATACCGCCGGCATGACGTAATCGGAGATCGCCGGTGTGACGTAGTCGTAGACCGACGGTATGACGTAGTCGTAGACCGACGGTATGACGTAGTCGTAGACCGACGGTATGGCGTAGTCGTAGACCGGCGCCGTGACACAGTCGTAGACCGACGACGCGATGCAGTCGTAGACCGTCGGCGTGATGTAGTCGTATACGGACGGTGTGATGCAGTCGTAGACCGACGGCGTGACGTAGACGTAGACCGACGGCGTGACGTAGACGTAGACCGATGGCGTGACGTAGTAGTAGACCGACGGCGTGACGTAGTAGTCGACAGGCGGTTTCGAGCAGTGACTCACCACGGGGATAAGCGCTCACTTCCAGTCCGTGCACTTTTTATCGCTAGACATAACTGACGGCGTACACCGGGTCAAGTCGGTGAGAGGCGGAATGTGTGTCAGACTCACAAATGGTCAACATTTTTACATCGTGCTCATCCCGGCTGCCTTGTTCCTTCCCTGCACCCAGACCCTCTCCTCTCCCCTCCCCCGGGGTCTACTCCCCTCCCCCGGGGTCTACTCCCCTCCCCCGGGGTCTACTCCCCTCCCCCGGGGTCTACTCCCCTCCCCCGGGGTCTACTCCCCACCCCCGGGGTCTACTCCCCCCCCCCCCCCCCGACAGTTCTGTGGATGTGCCGACTTCAAGCGTCGGTTTTTGACCGAGACTTCGTTGATCAAAGACCTGGTTTTCACAATGTTTTGCGAATTGAATAAGGTTGACATTATAGGAAGGTTCTTCATAGACAGGGAGTCATGTTGAGGAACCTCCCTAGAACAAGGCTTTGTTTTCATCGCAGCATTCACAGTTACCTCTCGTATATTTCGCTGTGTATTTGTGACAGTGCGGGGCATTTGTGGCGGGAAATATTTTTTCAGTTGTTTCTTCCTTAAATTTGTCCCCAGATCAACGGTGTAATTGTTTAGACTGAGGTCCTCTCTCAAGGGTAGGGTAGGATAGGTGATCTCCGACTTCCCCGCTCCCACATGTTTCAGGGTAGTGACCCCCATCTCCGGAATTCCTCCCTCCTGCGCTTCCCAACTCGTGTCCTCTCCCGTTACTTCCTTCCCACTGGCTCATCATCCCTCTCACTCCCTCCTTCCCAGTTAATCACCCTCCCAAATCCCAGCCCCTGGGTATAACCCTCGTGTTCCCGCGATGGGTTCCCACATTCCGTCCCTGGCTGTTCCGCATCCCGGAAATAATTCCGCTTAGCCGGGAAGCAACATGATATCAGTTGTATCCCGGCCGTGGGAAATAATGGCGCCCTTGAAGCTGTCACTGTCGACTAACGACTCCTCATATACCGCCACGTCCCGCCCGGGGCTGGACACCGGTCAAAGCTGGGTCATTTCAGTGGTCTCTCGTGGCAGTTGGTTCTTGTCTGGACTTGTCCGTTCACCGTCTTCCGTGTCACACGATATCGACCCCGTCCTCGCCCGCCGACATTCCTGGCACTCACCGCGGGGTGTGACCGCCGTCGGATGATGTCATTCAGGCGCCGACGTCACGTCACGTCACGTCACGTCACGTCACGTCACGTCACGTCACGTCACGTCACGTCACGTCACGTCACGTCACGTCACGTCACGTCACGTCACGTCACGTCACGTCACGTCACGTCACGTCACGTCACGTCACGTCACGTCACGTCACGTCACGTCACGTCACGTCACGTCACGTCACGTCACGTCACGTCACGTCACGTCACGTCACGTCACGTCACGTCACGTCACGTCACGTCACGTCACGTCACGTCACGTCACGTCACGTCACGTCACGCCTACTCCCTCACCCCTGTCAGCTCCACCGCAAGGAACCCGGTCACGTGGGTCTAGATTCGACTTCGTATCCTGGGTCCGCGTGACTCCAAAGAACCTTTGGAATATGTGTATGCACATCATCCAAGGAGTTAGAGATATTGATATGCCTTGAAACACCTTGTCCTGTTTTTGTCGAAGCCGTAAGCTTATTAGCCTAGGTAGAACGAATATTATTCTGACCTTTCAATTATGCCCTGAGTATCTGTGTGAATAGCCTCGTCGCATCGCTGACGCATCATTGTAATTACGTTTAGTCAAGTCATCAGTTGATTATTAGTATGGCTATGGATGGCAAACATGTGTTTGACCTACGCTCTACTTAATAAGTATCGCGTAGCCGACTCTCGCTCGGCCGCGTGACTTCGCCGAGAAGATATCTCGTGAAACATATCCTTTGCTTATGTAATCCGAATGTAGTGGATTTTTATACCAGTTTTGGATCATTCAGAACCACTTAATCAAATACAAACGTTCCCTGAGATGCTTCTATGCCAAATTGTAAGTATAGATCCTCAACGGTTTCTTAGATATGAGAGCTAAAAACAACAACTAACAATTTTCATTTATGATTTATGATTATGATAGTATGGTATTATTATTTTATTTTATTTTATTTTATTTCAAATTCGAACTGTCAGTCAATCATCGTCTCAGCCCTGTCCTGGGGTACGGCCACTCTGGCGGTCATAAGTGCAGAGCCGTTTCCCAAGCTGCAGTGAGGGACTCAAACGTGCTGCCACCTGACGGCGCATGGGTAAGTGAGACTACCACCGACTGATCGCTGGTTCAAGACGTGTTGAATCGGCGAATGTGCCAAATAACGCCGGTTAACACATAGTAAACTTCCGACTGTTCAATGATATCGACATATGACGTTGTGCGTTAGTTTCTACGGTTCTGTTATGGTGAGAATTAATAGAATCCACGATGCATCGGCATCTTTACCTACGGATTCGTATGTTTGGATTGTACCCATACTAGGTAACAGTACTAATCGAACTTTTGGTCAGACAAATTGGTCGGAATGAGGTGCAGAACACACGCAGACACTCAGGCACACGCATATGCGCACGTACACACGTACGCGCCCAGCCACACACACACGTCATCATGCTGTCGGTCGCGAAGCGACAAAGACTGCTTCCATCACTTGACTGTTGCTCTCCATTTGTCTCTCTGCTGTGAGAGTGATGTCCATGAGTCGATCTTTATGTCTCTCATCTTCAGGTTTCTCTTGATGGTATCTTTGAACCGGAGACGAGGGCGCCCTCTCTTTCTCTGACCAGAAGACAGTTGCGAGTAGAGAACCTGCTTCGGTAGCCTGTCTGGTGACATCCTCATAAGGTGTCCAGTCCACCGGAGATTCTTTCTGATCAGAAGATCTTCCATAGATGGCAGCCCTGTTCGTTCTAGTATTTCCTTGTTTGACACTTTGTCCATCCAGGTTATCCTCATGATCGAACGCAGATGTCGCATCATGAAGGCATGCAGCTTTTTCACCTGTCGTCTGTACACTGTCCAGGCCTCAGCTCCGTATAGGAGGGTGGACAGCACGATTGCACGGTATATCTTGCCTTTAACCCGCATGGACACATGGTGGTTGTTCCAGAGTCTCTGGCGTAGTCGGCCGAAAGATGCACTAGCCTTGGCCATCCTCCTCTGTATTTCATCGTCAATGCATCCATCACTTGATATAGTGCTTCCGAGGTAGGTGAATTCTAGAACAGAGTTCAGCTTGTTTCCATCAACCATGATATCCTCCTCTCGGGTTCTTGTAGAGTTGGATTGGTACAGCACCTCGGTCTTCTTGATGTTAATCTTCAGGCCGAACTTCTTTGACGCATCGGAGAAAGCATCCACTATTTTCTGCATCTCTTCAGCAGAGTGTGCAACCAGTGCACTGTCATCTGCGAATAGCAGCTCTCTCATCAGTATCCGAGTAGTATTGGTCTTTGCTCTGAAGTGTGCGACGTTGAATAGGTCAGCGTTCTGTCTGGACTGTATGTAGACTCCATCCCCCATGTCTCGGAAAGCCTCGTCGAGCATTGCTGATAGGAAGATGGAGAAGAGCGTGGGGGCCAGTACACAACCTTGCTTGACCCCATTTGTGACACTGAACGATTCTGAGACTTCTCCTCCAACACTAACATTCGCCATCATTCCAGTATGTAGTGCCTCGATCATTGTTGTGAACTTCTCTGGGCAGCCATACTTCCTCAGTAGCTGCCATAGCCCAGTCCTCCCAACTGTATCGAACGCCTTGCTGAAGTCGACAAATACCATGTACAGTGGTCGGTCCTGTTCAATGCATTTTTCTTGTAGTTGTCGGAGACAAAATACCATATCCACGGTGCTCCGGTTACCTCTGAAGCCACATTGTGTCTCCGGAACTACCTCTGGTGTTATGTGGGTAGATAGTCTGTTGAGGAGGATCCTCGCGAAGATCTTGCCCGCTATGGAAAGAAGAGAGATTCCTCTATAGTTCCCACAGTCTGTTCGATCACCTTTCTTGTAGATAGTTACAATGCTGGCATCCTTCCATGCTTGTGGTACAGAACCCACCTCCCAGGCATTGGTGATTAGTTGGTGCAGTCTGCTGAACAGATTGTCTCCTCCGTGCTTCCATACTTCTGCGGGAATTCCATCTCCTCCAGGTGCTTTGCCATCTTTCAGGCCGGCGATTGCTCTAGCCATCTCATCCGTAGTTGGAATCTCATCGAGGCTTGTCTTGATAATGCGCTGCGGGATGTTGTCCAGAGCTTCGTGATCTATGTCGCCAGGGACGTTGAGTAGCTTCTGGAAGTGTTCACTCCATCTTGCCACAACTCTCTTGCTGTCAGAGAAGGTCTCCATTCCATCTGTGCGCATGCACATACACACACACACTCACAAATACACATACGCACGTACGCACACACAAATACATACGCACGCACATATACACATACATACACATGCACACACACACACGCACGCACGCGCGCACGCGCGCGCGCAGACGGATTAGATCAGCTTCTTTCGTCGCCAAAACATCGGTGTGAACATCATCTAGCAGGCGCAGTGACCGGGCCTTTCTTGGGCGAAGAACTAATTGCGTTCACCCCCTACCACTGGCACTGGGGCATACATCACCCGCTACCACTGGCGCATACATCACCCCCTACCACTGGTGCATACAACTTTTGCTCTAGCTAAGGTCTTTCTTTGTCACATTATATCCTTAATCTTGTCACGGTGATATTTAACCAGTAACCAGTCAGTTTCACGGGAACACATGTACGCACAGACGCACGCATGCAAACACGCACCCGCTCTCTCGCTCTCTCGCTCTCTCTCTCTCTCTTACACACACACACACACACACACACATGCACGCACGCACGCACGCACGCGCACGCACGCACGCACACACACACACACACGCACGCACACACACACACACACACACACACACACCATAGCGTAGGTTTATGCAGAGACCCGCCCACCCGTCATTTGGATGAGTAAAAATATGAGTGGACGGGTAAAAAAATGAAGGCGCAAAAAAGGTTTTCAAAAACCATAGATATTGTCAGTTATGCCTTAGAAGTGAGTGCAAGTGGTGTCACATGTGTGTTTGTAGTCCACTTCAGGTCATGAGACACATTTTAACATTTGTAAACTGGCTTAACACTTAACATCCATGTGACCACCAAAACATGTGTGACTGGCAATAATTTGGTCCTGCATAAAGCCCTGACTGTGGGGATGACTGGTTGGCTGGGTCTGGCTGACTAGGGACGGTTGGGGCTGGCTGACTGGGAATGACTGGGGCTGGCTGACTGGGGATGACTGGGGCTGGCTGACTGGGAATGACTGGGGCTGGCTCTGTGGGGATGACTGGGGCTGGCTGACTGGGAATGACTGGGGCTGGCTGACTGGGGATGACTGGGGCTGGCTGACTGTGGTTGACTGGGGCTGGCTCTGTGGGGATGACTGGGGCTGGCTGTCTGGGGATGACTGGGGCTGGCTCTGTGGGGATGACTGGGGCTGTCTGACTTGGGGATGACTGGGGCTGACAGGGGTTGTCGGGCTGGCTGAGGCTGTCTGACTGGGGCTGGGCTCTGGCTGACTGAGAATGACTCGGACAGGCTGACTGGGGATATAGCTATATGCAGAGACCCGTCCACCCGTCATCACGGTCATGTGGACGGGTACAACCTTTCTGGACGGGTAGTAATATGGATGGACGGGTGGCGGATGGGTAAAATAAATGAAGGATCAAGAAACGGTCTTCCAAAACCATAGATTTTGTCAGTTATGCCTTAGAAGTGAGTGTAAATGCTGTCACATGTGTGTTTGTAGTCCACTTCAGGTCATCAGACACAGTTTAAAGTTTGTAAACTGGCTTAACACTTAACATCCATTTGACCACCAAACATGTGTGACTGGCAATAACTTAGTCCTGCATAAAGCCCTGACACACACATGCACGCACGCACGCACGCACGCACACACGCACACACGCACGCACACACACAAACAAACACACAAATAAAAACACATGACACAAACACGTTTTGCTACACTTTCAATACACATTCCAACGTGTTTGTTATTTTGGCCACAACATCCGCATTGCCGTGTTGTCTTAAGACGCCTATTTCAATGAGTCACCTCTGTGGGAGAACTTTCTGTTTTGGCCATTATCGCGGCAGTTCTGAGAGTGGTGTGTTTCTCGATCTCAATAAACAGTTGTCGCCTTAATTCCAGTAGTTTGTACAGTCGGCGTTGTGTCCGGTGTGTCCGTTACCCAGTGGTTAGCCCCTCTTTGATGTCGCCGGGAGACTAATCCGTCACCCAAGTGGTCGTAATGAGTTTGTCGTGTCGCCCCAGGAACCGTGGCGTCGTGAGGCCACTGACAGCTCCCGGCGGCCGGCCAAGTCGGGCCTGGTCCTTGTACTCCACGAGAGACACGCAGCGTCCGAGGGTCACCAAGCAGCGGTTACGTCCGCCGTGTGGCGTCGTATTGAGTTGACACCGTGGTTGACACCGAGGACAGGCGCGACACATTAGGTGCAATAACCTGACCCGACATTAGGGACTATTTTTGACAGTGTATCGTGTGTCTGTGTGTGTGTGTGTGTGTGTGTGTGCGTGCGTGCGTGCGTGCGTGCGTGTGTGTGTGCGTGTGGTGTGTGTATACATTTGTATATACAATATGTTTTATATATATATATATATATATATATATATATATATATATATATATATATATATATATATATATATATATATTCATATATTCATAGACGTAACAACGACACTCTGGGAGCTGTTATTGTACAACTAATGTTAGCTACTAAGTCGGCTATTCAGTTGGGTGCAGGAAACAGTAGACGTAGAAGACATTGGTTTCGCTGGGAACAAAGCCCGTCTCTGTTTCACACGAGTTCTGTGTCATCAGCGCCATGTCGGATCAGTCGGTCAGTCACCAGACGCCAACGCAACGCAAACGAGGAATTATACCACAGCGGCACCGTGACGGGCGGTACATGAGACCTGTGGGTGAAATGATCCGTTGGAACAATCGCCGTATCAGATACATCGCATTAATGAATAACATTGCGTGTGCAATCACGGGCAATTATCTAGTAAACGGATACGTGTAGAAAAAGGCACCGCTTAATTCGGTGTACTTTCTGGCCCATGTCATCACAACTGGCTGTATCATATTGTATCTGAACATTTTCATTATGTCCGATGCTGCTTTCTGCGCGATGTCGTTTTGCGCAGGAGAGTTGACCACAAAACTAAGAAACTGACACCGGTGACAAATCAATGGCAGTACAGTACCATTACGAATACAATAGTTAGTCCTCCTATTTCAAATTAAGTTTAGTGTATAATTCATTTACCTTCACAGACGTGTGACATACACCAACACGTGACGGGGTGCGTGAACACATTTAAATCGTCCCCTACGATTCGTCATATCAAATATACTCTTAATGTCTAGTTTTATGAATGTTTACGATTATACTACTCTGTGATTTTAATCATTAGTTATTTATCAACGCGTTATGTATAGATTTGTATAAATTTCACATTTAATTTATCTGGTTTACAGTTTATGATGTCTTATTCTAACTCTCAGTTAATTTATTTATATTTTTAAACAAATATTTCATGGTCACGATTGCCAATAATAAATTCGATCAACCTGGATATAAAATTATACATTAAAGTTTAGTATATTTATGTATACATATCTGATATTGTTTTATCGAAGACTTGTAAACACAATTGAACGGAGTCATACTCTGGAGACTAATGGTAAATAAAATTTCATTATTATTATTTAGTAGAGGATAAATATAATTTAGGGATGGACTAAGATTTCTCCAACTCTTTTGTTAATATCTTACCATGAGGTGTTATTTTATCTCATCATATTTTCAGTTAGGTTCTCATACATTCACCTTAGTTAGTTCTCAATATGTTCCTTCCCACGTATATTTCAATCTTCAGGGTCTTTCCGTGGTCCATCTATGGTCCACCTACGTATGTCATGACCGCGTGTGACCTCGTGTATTTAGTATCTAACGTCCGGGACTCAGTGTGAGGTCGTGAGACGTCTCACGCTTGTTCCGTCTCTCCAGATACGCACCGATTGGTGTAAACACGTTCATTAACCGGCCGCTGGCGACACTAATGCTGCGGTCGACAGCGGCGTGAAGCGTCTGTTCCCGCCGACACGTCGGCCGTGTGCCGGGCGGGCGCCGTGAAACAACATTATGGCAGACCAGGAGGATTCCGTCAGACACACGCGTGGACGGCACACCACTGGGACCATGACACGCCGGCATGTGGGGCTGTACCACACCTTCAGTGGGGCTGTACCATTTTGTCAGTGTGGCCATGCCACTCTGGACTATCATTGGGGCCGTACCAAGCCATAGGTCATACCCCAGGGCGTCACTGGATGGTCAATATACTTCCCTAAAAATACGTGATCGCAGCAAATTGACCGCGAGTACGTGGTCTCCAGAGATCAGTCAGATTGATGCTGGCTCTGGTCGGCACAAACCTTTCAATCTAGTCTTCTAATTCGTGAGAACTGTGTCACTGTACCACGATAGTAGTCAACTAATGTGGACATTTAAGCTTGTCATTTAAATACAATCAATCTGCTACCCTCGCATGCCTCTATGAGAATGTGTTCTTTGATGTCTCGTGTACTCTGTTTCTTCGCTGATGTAACAGTTCTCGATGATTCATCTGTAGTAAACGAGAAACATCACGATCAGCCTAACCACTGCTCTGTCCGTGTGTGCAGGTGACGTCATCATCATTCACCCATCGGAGCGCACCCTGTCGGTCGCCGCTGGAGAATCGATCCTACTCAAGTGCCAGGCTGTTGACGGGGCGCGCATCACGTGGTATCACCAGAGCACCGAGATCGCACCACATGCCACCGCCAGACGGCGCGTCGAGGAGGTGTGTGACACGTCATCAGTTTACGTGGACTACTCTACTCATGTTGCTTTGAACGTGTACTTAGTTTCACGAGCGTATCTCGTGTGTAATTTTGTATCTTACCATTAACCGAAATTGAATGTTTGCCGATTATTTTATTAAGATAGAAAACGCTCTCTCTCTCTCTCTCTCTCTCTCTCTCTCTCTCTCTCTCTCTCTCTCTCTCTCTCTCTCTCTCTCTCTCTCTCTCTCTCTCTCTCTCTCTCTCTCTCTCTCTCTCTCTCTCTCTCTCTCTCTCTCTCTCTCTCTCGTCAGGCTCTCTACGGTTATGCTCTGCCAGAAAACATTCGTAAGTCAGACACTATAACTAGACCCAACACTGTGGTTAAAATCATTAATTTGTTGTTTAAACTGGCTTACTTCCACTGTTACGAATGTATATTTTATTAATTCATTGATCAACTTATTTAATTGAATGATTTAACTTATGCCATATATTATTATTTTATTATTGATTTACTTTATTATTTTCTAAAGTATTTAATAAATTTAATTTTTTATCTATACCATACAACGCATATATATATATATATATATATATATATATATATATATATATATATATATATATATATATATATATACATGGTGTATACATGGTCTCACACACACATATATACATTATATATAATTATATATATATATATATATTTTTTTTTGACATATATAAATATATATAATATATATATATATATATATATATATATATATATATATATATAATATATATATATAAATATTATATATATATATATATATATATATATATATATATATATATATATATATATATATATATAGTATTATAGTATTATGTATATATATATATTTTATGGTTCCATAATTGTGTACAATGCCTGTATGCGCTTATGTAGGGGCTGGTCCCGGAGATACGGCGCTTACTAAAATGTTAATGCTAGTTATAATAATAATATTGCTCTGTCGCCAGGTGGTCGACTCGGCCACGGGCATGCGCACTAGCGTCCTCACCATCAACGACGCCGCCTTCTCCGACTCGGGACGAATCACGTGCAAGAACCCGAGCGACATCTTTGACACGGACGCCGTCGTCGTGCGGGTGTCGTCGTTTGAAGAAGGTTGGTGTCCTGTAGTCAGCTGTCGTGTTCCCGGCCGGCGACGTGTCTCAGCGTGTCCCGGGAGCCAGTCAGTAGGCGGGGCCCCCTGAGACAGGGCGCCGGCACACGCCTGACTGCCGGCAGCTGCCGGCGTACTCACTACTTCGACGATGTTTCACAACTTCTGAATTATAAACCAAACGCTAACAGATCTGTCTAATGATCACCAACTTTACGAGACCATTCCTTGAGAGACTGCCGCTTATGAGACCGTCACTTACGAGATCACCACTCATGAGACCACCCCTTAAGAAACTACCTCGTAGTGCTTTGTGAGACGGTCCCTTACTCGACCACCCGACAGGAGACCATTCCTTCTGAGAAGATTGGCTTATGAAATCACCCTTTATGACACCCTCAGTTATGAGACCACCAGAAATGAGACTGTCCGATAGTGGGCCATCCCTTGTGAAACCATCCCTTTATGAGACAACCCTTTATGAGACCATCCCTTTGAGAACATCCCTTATGAGAACATCCCTTATCATGAGACCACCCCCTATGTGCAGCCCATGTCCTACTTGTGATGTAATAAACATGTACATTCCCACGCCTCCATTACTTTCTCGGCTTGCCCGACTTCATGTTTCTCACACGTCACTTCCGCTTCCCATGATGCAGCGCAAGGGGTGGAGATCGTCGAGCCGGTCGACGCACGTATCGCCATCGACGCCAGCAAGTCGTTCACGCTCAAGTGTGTGGGCGACGTCGACACGGACTTGATCTGGACGTACAATGGACAGCCACTGAGTGCGGGCGCCCGGGTCTTGGGTGAGTGGACGGTAGGAAGGACGTGATGACGTCATCAATAGCCACGTCATGGGTGACTGACCCAGTCCAAGAAATTTCAGCCTCAGTCTTCGTAGTACACAATCATATATTCTAATTATTATGATATAGGTTATCATTGCCCTCGATCAATACAGATGTCGGTGCATTCTCTGTGTGGTCGACAGATAAGAGGACGAAGGTGTACCTCGGTGCTGCCGCCTAGCGTACAGGAGGATACCTTCACTTTTTTACTATATAATGGTAAATCATATGGGACAAGATATTATCCGAGAGAATATATATCAGATGTGTTCACATGGTAAAGGTATTAAGAAATAAAAACTAAAATTAATGCTCAATTTAATGAATTTGTGGTTAAGTTAACCGTATACATATGACATGGACAGTTGGCACTGACCAAGGAGTGGACATAGCCTTGAGGGCGACATACTATGGACATAGCAAGTACAAGAGACAAACCTCGGACATGACCACCAGGACCAATTAAAGCATAACAATTGCTTGACCTGTTGTCCAGTAAGCCGTCACGTGACCTGTTGTCCACTAAACCGTCACGTGACCTGTTGTCCAGTAGGCCGTCACGTGACCTGTTGTCCAGTAAGCCGTCACGTGACCGTTGATGAACGTTGCTTGCAGTGACGAAGGCGGCTGACATTGACGAGCGGACGATGGTCAGTATGTTGTCCAGGATGTCTCTCCGGCCAGGCGACTCCGGCACTTACGCCTGTCACGACGCGTCCGACCACCGCAACTTCGACGACGTCGAGGTGACGGTCAGACCGGCTGACCGCGGTCAAGGTACATGTCCGGTGACGCCA
>OZ024866.1:45391467-45403967 GCA_964017155.1 Oasisia sp. SBJ-2009
CTTGTATTTATGTATAGCCATCAAGCACATAATAGATTATTAATGTTTGTTTGCCCTGTCACCCCTTGGATTGAAGTCTGGTCGCCCTGGTGGATATTTATATCGCCTACGGCGGAACCAGAGGATTTATGCACTTTGTGTAATTTGATCTCATTTTAGTGATGACAAATTTCTTTGACAAAAGGTGGGATTGGGAAGTCCTACACGGGCACCCCTGTAAGCTCTGCAACTTGTCACTCTTGAATCAGGCAAGCAGTGTTGGGTCCAAAGCATAGCTTTGTGTAGAGACCCGTCGACCCGTCATTTGGACGGGTAAAAACGAATATGGACGTGTAGAAATGTGGGTGGACGGGTGGTGGACGGGGTATAAAGATGCAAAAAAGGTCTTCCAAAACCATATATATCATTAGCTATGCCTTCCTTGAAAGTGAGTGTAAATGAACAAAAAAAGTAAAGGCAAGTTCTTATATAGCGCAGTATCCAGTCCCCAGGAACGCTCAAAGCGCTTTGCACTTTGCTTCCCTGACAGACCTGTTCACTCAGACACCGTCTCGGCTTCTCTGGGAAGCATCCAGCCATATGCTACAATTAATGCGCGAAGGCTGCTCGTACACATATCCACCACTGTCTATAGCCAGGTACGCATTTATTCAGCGGAGTTAACTGGAGCAATGTAGAGTGAAAAACGTGCCCAAGGTTTTAACACCGCAGCCAGGATTCGAACCCGGGTTCTCGTAGTCGAGAGTCCGAAGCTCTACCCCTGAGCCACTGTGCTTTGGTGTCATATGTGTGTTTTTAGCCCATTTCAGATTATCAGGCACATTTGAAAGTGTGTAAACTGGCTTAACAGTTAACACCCGTGTGTCCACCAAAACATGTGTGATTGGCAATAATTGTATCCTGCATAAAGCCCTGGTCCAAAGTCTACCCCCAAATATTCACTGATTTGGATAGGCCATGGCCCCTCTTCAAGTATATGTTGCCAACATAACTATTATAAATAGCATAACATAAAGGTTTTTTTTTAAATGGCACCAGACCAACAATGAATTATGTTTTATATTATAAAAATACTTTCACTCAGGTCACTTGTGCACTATTTTATATGTTCTCCTCCCACAGGTCTGATATCACGTTCTCCTCCTCCTCTGTGATTATCTTCAATCTCATACGACCCGTTCTGTCCATCCATTTACTGTGAACACAGCCAGTGTATCCACGAACGCTTCTAACGCTGTCCATTTACTTGTTACTGTCAATGATCCTTGTGTACAACTGTCTTGACCAAGTGGTCCTTGTGTACAACTGTCTTGGCTAAGTGATCCTTGTCTACACCTATCTCGGCTAAATGTTCCTTGTGTATTATCTTTGCCAAACGTCTGTGTGTTGTATATACTGTATTTACAACAAACGTATCAAATATGCGATGTCGTTGATGTTTTCAGAAAGAAGTGACGTAGGCATTTACAAATGCAGCTTCAAAGACGTCGTCACAAATCACGTGGCCGGTGTCGTCATGTTTAACATCAGCAGTAAGTACTACGTTACTCGTTAGTGTAAGCTAAGTTATAATGAGGTATCACTAACGCAACTAGGGTCTTTGTGCCGTCTTTTATGTATTCTTAACGGGCAGTGTGTAAATTGTGGAACGTTTCTGTGAAACGCTTGTTTAAATCATCCTACAATCAGCTGTTGAACTCGCATGACTCCGAAACCTGGGCTGACATAGATAGGTGAATTCCTGGCGTAATCGAGACAATCGTGATTGTGTCTTCAGCGGCGCCATGCGATCGGTTGGAGGCGCCCTCACACGGATCGTTTGAGAACTGTCCGTCCGACCCACAGTACGGCGAGACGTGCACGTTTCGCTGTGACGACGGCTACTCACTCACGTCCAGCGTCCCCCTGGTGTGTGAGAGAGACAGGGGTCGCACCTACTGGAGGGGGCGCACTCCCTCGTGCAAAGGTAATTCGCGAAAAATGATCGTAGCCAGTGTAACTTGTACTGTTTTGTGTGCTAACATGTCAAAGGAAGTAAGTAGTACTAAGTACTAACTCGTTGTTGTCGTACATTTATTGTGTTTGTGTTTGTTTGTGTATCTGTTTGTGTTTGTTTGTTTGTTTGTGTGTGTGTGTGTGTGTGTGTGTGTGCGTGCGTGCGTGCGTGCGTGCGTGCGTGTGTGTGTGTGTGTGTATTTGTGTGTGCAACTGTGTATGTGTGTGTGTTTGTGTGTGTGTGTGTGTGTGTGTGTGCGTGCGTGCGTGCGTGCGTGCTTGCGTGGGTGCGTGCGTGCGTGCGTGCGTGTGTGCGGGCATGTGTGTGTGTCTTTGTGTATGGTATGTGCGTGCGTAAGCGGGTGTGGTGTGTATGGTGTAAAAAAAGTGCTTATATAGCGCAGTATCCAGTCCTCAGGACCGCTCAAAGTGCTTTACACTTTACTTCCCTGACAGACCTGTTCACTCAGACACCGTCTCGGCTTCTCTGGGAAGCATCCAGCCATATGCTACAATTAATGCGCGAAGGCTTCTCGTATACATATCCACCACTGTCTATAGCCAGGTACTCATTTATTCAGCTGAGTGAACTGGAGCAATGTAGAGTGAAAACACTTGCCCAAGGTTTTAACACCGCAGCCATGATTCGAACCAGGGTTCTCGTAGTCGAGAGTCCGAAGCTCTACCCCTGAGCCACTGCGCTCTACGTATGTAGTGTGTGAGTGTATGTGTTGGCGTGTGTGGTGTACATGGGGTGTGTGTTGGTCAAAGCTAACCACCGAAGCAAGGCGCTGCTAACATTTGTAGTATTTATTCTTGTTTATGCATTTATTTTTGTTTCAGTATTATCAGACGTAGAACCGGAAGTGCCGAGTAGTCTAAGTCACGTGCTTCTTCGGGTCGGCAGTACGCTGAAGTTGCAATGCCGCCAGGGGGCTTTCTGGGAACGTAATGGCGTCCGACTACGAAATGGCGACAAATTCACCATCGGGTCTGACGCCCTCATTATCAAAAACACAGGTACTGTACTACTCCACCAGGGAGAGATGTTTGTGTATTTATTCATCCTGTAGATGTCGCTGCATACACACAAGTGCAGTGTGTGGCATCTGGGAATGTTCGTTGACGTACATCACGTTTATATGATGTATATTTGTGCAGTTTTGTATAAAGCAAGTTGTAAAACATCCGGATCTATTCAGAGCGCGAGTTACGTTGTTTAAACAGTCGTAATAAACAGACATGACATTGCGAGCTATCGACTGATATTAAGTGCCAATGATAGAATCCTGTAAAATGTTGACCAATTTTTCTTTTCTTTCGAACGGTCTTAGCTGAACCTACGAAAGTTTTGCGTCAAATATATAGTCAAAGCGTCTGGAGTAAGCGAGCAACATGTCTACGGCGTACAGCCGCGTACAAATACACAGCCTGCCTCAGTTGTAATTAACATTCCTATAGTTTCAGCATTTCGGAATATTGATGCTGTAAGGTTTTACTGTTGATGAACAGAAAACAAGCGCGCTATTTCACACAGGCAAAATCTGATATTGTACATGTCACAATAAGTCTTCTCGTCGGCACCTCGTGTCATGCGCTATTGCGTTTAAGCAAAAACTGGCAGTGTGTCTAACTGTCTACACCAGTGGACACGCATGGCTGATTTCAAGTATTTAATTACGTCGATGTCCGTTGCTGGTAGCTCAAAAGTATACGTGTATTTGTGACATAGTTCATTATGTCATGGTCTACTTGGTCAAGGTGCGACCACTTCATGGACCCCTCCTTGTGTTCTGAAGTGTCTGACCGTCTTCATTCTCTGTCCAGGTGCGGCCGATATTGGAATTTACGACTGCACGATCCATAGAAACGGACGCGTTCTTGTGCGAGGAATAAAAAAATTCAACGTAACAAGTAAGTAAAAAAACCAAATGCACAAACGCACGCACAACTATACTCACGCACGCACAACCATACACATGCATGCCCAAAGACACGCACATACACATATGTGCACGGTATATGTCAACCAGTTACCGCGATTACACAAATAGCGATGTGTTTACATCAGTCTCTTCACTAATGCAGAGTTCGTTGTGACTTGTTCTTTTAAATCGAACTAAGTGGTATACGCTATATTCATGAAAGTACTTACGAAAGCTGTGATTTACGGTGCACGTGTTGTTTTTTAAACTGCACTACATAACCTCTTTTTTCAGTTATTCTACTCGCAATTACACGATGTTCATGTAGTGTAAGGAACTCAGTCACTTGTGACTTTACAACGTCGTTACAGAAATAATTGCAATATCTTCATAATAACGTACCGCTGAATATATGTGTCTCTTTTCTGTAACAATCCATCACCATCATCAACATCATTATCATCAACATTACCATCATCTTCATCATCATCAACATCGTCATCATCTCTGTAGCATGTACTGTTAGACTTTATGACGTGGGTCGTCTTTCAGCCGTGGCCTGCTCTCGACTAGTGCCGCCCTCTCACGGCTCCGTCCGTAACTGCTCCGACGACCAAGTCTTCGGCGAGACGTGCAACTTCCGATGTAACGATGGTTACCGACTCGTTGGAAGTAGGTCGCGCACGTGCGAGTTGGCACACAGCCAGACGCAGGTCTACTGGACGGGCGATACTCCGACCTGTCGAGGTGGGTCAAGGTCGTGGAAGGGTCAAGGTCGTGAAATCCGTAGAAGACACAATATCCTGTCCACAAGAAGGTCTAAGCGACCAACGCAATATATCTGTAATAGTGTTGTGCGAGGGGCCGTCGACAATTGCTTTGACGCACGCATTAATAAGTTATGTCATTAACACGAAAGTAAAGTAACGTTTAATAAAGAATCGGTTTGATACCTAGCGGACAAGAAGATCATTTTGCGTACTGTAGTCAACAGTTTGGTTGTGTATATTTACTCAAATTCCTACACACCGGTAAGGTATAATAGAGGGACATCGCTAGCCTATTGTGATCTGGCCCCACTTGTTCACGGAGGTAGAATAGTGATATGACAACACTTTTTTTACATAGGTACAATAGTGATCTGACTCCACTCCTGTATACATTCCATTGCAAGTGTAAGACGTGTTTACGAAGTGCTAGTTTCAGTTACGTATTTCTGCCAGTTTTAGTCGATCTTAACAGTGACTCTTATTATCATATACGTGTTGATCACCTTACGATTACACGTATACGTGACATCTTTCATTAGGCCGAGCCGATGTGATAGATTTTAAGTATTTTAATATTTAGCTGGATATCTGGGCCTTTTATCGCCCAACGGGTGATTCTACCAGGTGAATGAACAATAGGTAAAAGCAATAACATCAGCTTAGCAGCTTAGTTGTAACAAATTGTACCGGTTCCGCCTGAATAACCATGGACAACGACTCTAGCCCGGTGGCTAACAGTTCATGTGATAACTGTTGCGGATCACCTGAACTAACGGTTCATCTGCCGCCAGTAGACGTCACTTGTGACCCGGTGAGTGACAAGACCAGAAAAGCGCGCCGGAAAGTTGCGAAAGATAAACACGCAGGCAACTGGAAATACTGTGTGAAGACCTGCATACACAACGGCAAGGACAACAATCAAATGGTTCAATGCCATTTGTGCCAGTCGTGGGTGCACCCGGAGTGTGTGGGTGAAGACGATAAGGACATTGTAGGCATTTGGTCCTGTACGTCCTGTCGTATGCTACCGACACTCGTGGAGCGTCTACTCGAGAAGACGTCCCTGCTCGAGTCGCTGGTCGTAACACTCGAACGATCGAACCAGCAACTTGTCTCCTTGATGGGCGAGCAGAGCCAAGAAATACGAGGCCTGCGAGAAGACATCGCGACAGGCAAGCGTCCAGACGGCTACGCCGACGCCAACGATGGGAGACCACAGGCCGTGACACTGCTTGTGGGGAACAGCCTGCTACGTGACGTACACGTTGATAAAACGTCCAGTGGCAATCCCATCAAGATTCGAAGGAAGTCAGGCGCCACTCTCGCCGATATCGAACAAATGATCGATGACGCGGCTAATACGGAAACCATCGACGAAATATTCATCGTTGGTGGTACACACGAAACAACGAGTGACGTCAGTGCAGAACACATAAAAGAAAACATCGCGCAACTACTGCGGAAGGCGAAAACCGTGACACCAACCATCACGGTGAGTAGCGTACTGCCGTCGAAGCGTCGAGCCAATCCAGACAGACGAGCCGAAGTCAACATGAAAGTGAAGGAAGCATGCAACGAAGTCGATGTCAAATTCATCGACAACGACGCAAATTTCACGTTCCGGAACGGGGCTGCCGACGACGCGGCTTTCCAGAGAGACGGGCTGCATCTATCTGAGAGCGGAGTTGGCAGATTGCTGTTGAATCTGTCTCTCCCAGAACAGCCACCGAAACAGCACAAACGCCAACATCAACAACAACACCGACACGTGTCAAACGCAACGAACCACGACCGATCGCCGAACGCAACAGTGGCACCTGACGGTAAGTGGACAGTGGTTAAGCGTCGTACTCGTCAGTCGATGGGCAAGTGTGCCAAATGCGGTGAGTCGAACCACGTCACTGCCACCTGCAGACACCCCGACAAAGTGTTGTGTCGTCAGTGCGGGGAACGAGGACATAAAGAAAAGCATCACACCCGTGATTAGGAAATGGGCCTAAACGATCTGGCCATGGAACTTCCCCTGAACACACAAACCGAGAACTCTGATTCAACGGGGTTTTGTGTTCCGAATCCAACAGCGGACAAAATACGCAAATGGGATCTGCCTTCCTTAATTAATTTAAATGCCAGATCTTTGAACAGTGAAAAAGTGGACGAATTGCATGTAACTGTAGCAACACATGATGTCTCAATTGTATGTGTTAGTGAGACATGGTTTAAAGACTATATGGATTCAAGTAGCCTTACTATGCAAGGGTTTTGCTTAGAGAGAAAAGACAGGGGTCATGGACGAGCCGGTGGTGTAGCTTGCTACATTAGACATGATTTAAAGTATAAGAGATTGAATGATATGGAGGTTGATGATTTAGAGGTAATGTGGATTAAGGTTATGCCAAAGAAAACGCCTCGAAAATTTTCATGTATACTGGTGGCATGTTTATATTATACTCCAAAGACGGAGTATTTAAAAATACGTGATCATTTAATCACCAGCATTGACACTGTAATGCGAAAACACCCAGAATGTGGTGTGATCATAACTGGCGATTTCAACCAGTTGCGGGATAACTTTATGAAAACCCACTATAGATTTGTCCAAGTAGTTAATGTTGTAACACGTGGACAGGCGATATTAGACAAAATATGGACGAATATGGAGGAGGTATACACCCCACCTGTTACTATCTCCGAACTGGGGTCATCGGACCATAACATGGTTTTGCTTAAACCTAAAGCGAAAAGCTCAGTTGATACTGGATGCGTGACACGGTTAACCGTAAGGTGTATGGGGCCAAAAGAAAAAGCCACATTCAATATGGCTTTATCAGCCATTAAATGGGAACCCCTATTTAGGCTTGATTCATGTGCAGATCAATATTCATATTATCAAACGGTTATTAGCAACCTGATGGAAATATGCTTTCCTACTAAAGTTGTTACGAGGCATACGGCTGATAAACCATGGGTTACAGACTGGTTCAGAGACTTGGTACGTAAACGACAGCGAGCTCACATGAGTGGTGATATGAATCAAGCAAAAATATTGCGTAATAAGGTCAACCGAGCCGCGTCGAAACTTAAGTATAATTTTTACCAAACACAAATTGCAGCAATGCATGAATCGGGATCCCACGATTGGTGGAAGCATATGAAAACAATAATGGGACTTAAAACAAATGGCAATTCATGCATGCAAGGTCTAGCTAACAAAACAACGGATGGTGATTGTGGCTTACTGGCCAATACAATGAATGATTTCTTTGTGTCTGTGAGTGACCATTTGCCTCGGTTAAATAAGAACCACAAGGTGTTCGACGTTAACGAGGAACTGCCGGATCAGTATGTGATAAGCGTATATACTACTTTTAAAGCTTTGGAGAGTGTTAAAGCCAACAAGGCTACTGGGCCTGACAACATACCTGCATGGGTGTTAAGAAACTATGCAAATGTTCTCGCCCCTCCATTAACTGCTATTTTTAACAATTCACTAAGAAAAGGTGTACTCCCTATGGAATGGAAAATGGCCAATATAATACCGTTGCCAAAAACAAGCCCCCCTGTGTCGATTGAAAAAGACATTAGACCAATTTCACTAACTCCAATAGCTGCCAAGGTGTTTGAATCAATAATAATGAAATGGGTGGATGAAACAATTGAAGGTGAAATTGATGCTAAGCAATTTGGAGGAATTAGCGGAACGTCCACAACAGATGTTCTTGTCGAACTGGTTCATATGTGGTATAAGGCGACAGATAAATTGAATTCTTATGTCAGAGTTGTAATGCTAGACTTTAGCAAAGCGTTTGATCTTATTAATCATCATTTGTTGCTAGATAAGCTACAATCGTATGGGTTGCCCGCACATATTTTAAGATGGATGGCAACATTTCTATTAGACAGAACTCAACGAGTAAAAATAGGAAATGAATATTCCCATTCTGGTCATCCCAATGGGGGAGTACCGCAAGGGACATTGTCTGGACCTAAATGTTTCCTTGTTTACATAAATGATTTAAGAACGACTGTTCCACTATATAAGTATGTAGATGATAGTACGTTATTTGAAATATGCGACAGAAAGGGTGTATCTGTCATTCAAGAGTCGGTTGATATTGCTGCTAGATGGACAGAAAAAAAATGACATGAAAATTAATTCCGAAAAATCAAAAGAAATAATCATTAGTTTTGCACAAGATGGCAATTTCAGAAGCACTATCCCGAATATAAAAATTGATGGGAGGGATGTAGCACAAGTTTGCCATGCCAAACTATTAGGTGTGACCATTTCTCAGGATCTGACATGGAACAAACACGTAGATACTATTGTGAAAAAAGCTGGTAAACGCTTGTACATGTTATATCAGTTAAAGCGTGCAGGGATTACACAGAAAGATCTGGTCAGTGTATATGTTAGTGTGGTGAGACCAGTTCTAGAATATGCATGTCCTGTATGGCACACTAACTTGCCCCAATATTTGTCTGACAATATTGAAGTTATACAAAAAAGGGCATTAAAATGTATTTTTCCTGGATTGGGTTACGCGGAGATACTAAGACGTGTTAACCTGGATACGTTGAATGTAAGACGGGAGAGCATTTGTCAAAAATATTTTGATAAAATTAAAGTCGGCACACATAGATTAAATTATCTGCTGCCTGACAAAAGACATACCGAGTATAATATTAGACAAGAAAATGTGTACC
The DNA here is from genome assembly GCA_964017155.1 of Oasisia sp. SBJ-2009. NCBI lineage: Eukaryota > Metazoa > Annelida > Polychaeta > Sabellida > Siboglinidae > Oasisia > Oasisia sp. SBJ-2009. The sequence goes on from OZ024866.1 coordinate 45,400,865, forward strand.
CGTTACCAGTTACTAGAACGAATAGATTCCGTAACTCCTTTATACCGTGGGCTTTATACAACTGTCAGTAAAAAGGTTATTAGTACGGTATGATTTGCGGTATCAAATGTATTTCTATTGTATTTGTATGATGTTTTGATGAGTCAATTGTAACCTATTGTAATGTCAATCCAACTCAGTTGAGTTGCTAATAAAACTTGTGTTATTATTATTATTACTAGTTCACCGAGGTACAATAAATATGATCTGACCCCACTTGTTTACGGAGGTACAATAAATATGATCTGACCCCACTTCCTGTTGCAGCTGTCGAGGGCATGACGTCATGGCACGCGGACGACCGTGGCATAAGTGGAGGGTGTGTGTTCGTGACGTCCAGTCTCTACACGGTCGGCACGATACTCACTGTCGCGCTGCTGCCACGACTCATCTGATGACGCTCGTCAACACCAGCCTGTACATAACACGAACAAACGACTTATTACGCCGGTAGATGGCGCACCACTTAGTGCCTTGTTGAAACCCACGTGACCGATGACGTCACTCGTGTAGAACAACGTTGTCGTCGACGTTTTTAGGTAGAGAGTTGCGCTCTACAAACACGTTGCTGAACTTCTATTTACCGACGCTTCCAAGTGGCTTCACAAGAACATGTCGGAGCTATGTTGAGAACAGTCCTATGAGACAATGTGTCGTATGACTTGTCCAGCGTGGACACTACGCTGGTGTTGTTCAGTTGACGTTGTCTCTGACCGGCGCGCCGTCGATAGACCGCTGTCTGCGGTACAGATGAACCATGTCGAGTGTTATTATGTAAAACTCACTATTTATGGAATCCAGGGTATTTGTATTAGTTGCTACAACAACGTGAATGTCGAATTGTGCGTTTAGGATTACGTGTGTGACATTGTACACGTACACCCGCGGTCGTGTGTGCGTGCGTGCGTGCGTGCGTGCGTGCGTGCATGCGTGCGTGCACGACCACCAGTTTGTATTTTGACGTCCTGTGCCTTCCTATTCCTGCAGCTGATATTTATTAAATGTGTGAATTTTAGAGTATGCAGTGCATGTTTGCGTGCGTGCGTGCGTGCGTGCGTGCGTGCGCGTGTAATTAGTGCGCTACAGTGAGCACACGCACCGTGAGACGACACGCGCGTGTGGATGCGTGTCGTGTGATAATTTAAATGTGTGTGTATTCGACTATACAACGTAAACTTTCTATGACCCCGAAACCCACACCTATACACGTCGACGTCACACAAGTATCTGTGAACGGCCACAACGATAACAACGTGGTTTGCATGCGTTGTTCTACAGTACAACAGAATCTCTTCTCTTCTGAGCTTAACAACATATATTACACTCTCGGAAGTTGAGTTGATATTGCGCTGACGTCACGTCCGGTCGTCTTATGTCTCTGCCACGACAGGGCAGATCTCCAAGTAGTGGAACCTGGACACGTTCTTTATGCAACCTTATTTATACGATATTTATTTTTTTGTTTTATATTCATGTGCACCAAAGCGTAGCTGCTTCACCCGCGGTTGAGACGATTCATTGCATTTGTGTGTGTGACATTGCCTTGTTTCCTAATTGTCACTGCGTTGGGTCTTTGTGTAACTGCCTTGTTTTCTACTTGCCTTACCGTTGTCGTTTGTGCCACTACTGTCTTTCCTACTTGTCACAGCGTTGCATTTTTGTGACATTGCCTTGTTTCTTGTGTCATTACCTTGCTCTTAACATGTTAGTATGTTTTGTCTTTGTGTCAATTATTTGTGTCCTACTTGTCACAGCGTTGATTCTTTGCGTTACTGCCATGTGTCGTGCCTATGAGTTCGTACGTGTCATTGCATAGTGTCATCTACATGTGAATGTCTTGTTTCGTTCGTGTCACCGAGTTTGCTTAGTATATGTGATTGGTTTGTTTCCTAAATGTGGCGATCATCATGTAGTTATATAATTTTGTAACATCCGCCATGAATTACTACATATTGGCATATCTACAAAATTACTACAAATATGTATTTTTAAAACACAGGACGGCCTTCGTGTGTTGGGCGATGCGTGTGTCATGTAGGCCCTATTTGCAACACTAGAAGGCCTTCGTGTACTGGATGATGCGTATGTCATGTAGGCCCTAGATGCAACACTAGAAGGCCTTCGTGTGCTGGGCTATGCGTATGTCATGTAGGCCCTAGATGCAACACTAGAAGGCCTTCGTGTGCTGTGCGATACGTATGTCATAAGGCCCTAGACGCAACACCAGAAGGCCTTCGTGTACTGGTCGATGCGTGTGTCATGTAGGCCCTAGATGCAACACTAGAAGGCCTTCGTGTGCTGGGCGATACGTGTGTCGCGTAGGGTTTTATAGACCCTAGATGCAACACCAGAAGGCCTTCGTGTACTGGGCGATGCGTGTGTCATGTAGGCCCTAGATGCAACACTAGAAGACCTTCGTGTACTGGATGATCCGTGTGTCATGTAATATAATCTCACTATTCGTATATGAGGTTGTGTAGATTTGCTGAACACTAATTACGTTTGCCAAATGGATACTAACATGTTTATGAATATTATGTACATATTTTATTACAAATGTTTCGCGATCGTATGTTGCGCACTGCTGTGTTATATTCGCGATATTATTATGACGAAACCCGTGCGTGCATTATTACGTTGTTAATATCTGCAGATAATGTCACGTATTGTGCCGATTAACTGCAGCTTCTTATGCCAGGTTAAGTTATGCCATCGGATCCGCTGATGACAACAATGCCACGCTGGCGACATCAGTGTCGCGAGTGTGTCACTTGTATATTATTGGTTCGTGTTGAATATATGCCAACTAATAAATAATGTCTTGTTTTTCTCGCGTCGTTTTAATGCTCTTGATGATTGTATCTTGTTTATGATATTGAACTGTGTATGTGTGTGTGTGTGTGTGTGTGTGTGTGTGTGTGTGTGTGTGTGTGTGTGTGTGTGTGTGTGTGTGTGTGTGTGTGTGTGTGTGTGTGTGTGTGTGTGTGTGTGTGTGTGTGCGTGCGTGTTTGTGTATGTATGTATGTATGTGTAGGTGTATGTATTTGTAGATATATATATATAT
>OZ024866.1:45408967-45432521 GCA_964017155.1 Oasisia sp. SBJ-2009
ATTGGGGATGAACGTTTGAAATGTTACACATCAAATACTGATATAGGCTATGCATATCAACTAAAAACAACAAACTTTACAGTGTTCATTTAGTAAACTCAAAACAGCTTCAGCCAAGGCTAGATTGAACACATAATACATTTATGATTGTTCCTACTAATCTTATAGTTATTTGCCATTTAGAAAAACTTAAATAAAATATAATAACATATTATCGCTATTTGTGCCCAGTTTAAACTGGGCACAAATGCCTACTGATGACAAACTACTGTTGTTTAACTACTTAATTACTGTGGTAATCAGGTGCCCTGTTTTAAAGGACAAACCAGCTAAAATTATTGGGTTTATTTTATTTTATTTAAGAAATTCGCTTACTTTGGGGCATAGTTTGTGAAACATTTGACGTTTCGACCCATCAGCTACATGAGTCTTGTACACATACTGGTGCCTCGTGAGGCTCAGGTTTTGGCAGATAATTTGACTGTAGATGCTCCAAAGTAAGTGAATTACTCTTAACATAACCAAATCTTGGAGCCATGAACAATATATTCCATAGCACTGACATATGTTTTCAGGTAATCTTCATTAAGCAACAATTTCTACTATTGGTTATGATAGAACCTTACCCATTGGGAGCCCTAAGCAGCCCTAGGCTGGTTCCTTACAGGTTTCCTTTATGCCTTTGTTAAGGAGAAGCATAGCATAGACCCGTCCACCCGTCATTTGGACAGGTAAAATCTGTTGTGGACGGGTAGAAATATGGGTGGATGGTTAAAAAAGGAAGGAGAAAAAAGAACTTGAAAAACCACAGATATTGTTAGTTATGCCTCAAACGTGAGTGTAAATTGTGTCACATGTGTGTTTGTAGTCCATTTCAGGTCATCAGACACAAGTGAAATTTGTAAACTGGCTTGACAGCTAACATCCATGTGTCCACCAAAACATTGTGTGTGTAACTGGTAAACATTTGGTCCTGCATAAAGCCTTGAGGAGAACCTAAAGTGAAGTTACAGTTGTGCGTGGCTGCAGTCGTGCGTGTCTCAAGCTACAGTGTATGTGCAAGGCCTTAGTGCAGGATAACATTTTTAGCAATTCACATATTTTTGTGGTTGACACGTGTTATCTAACTTAGACACCAAGCAGATGACAAGTCATGTACAGAAATAAACAAGAACACCACCAGTGAGTCATAGGCTTGTGGCAATTTGTATATTTCTGAGGATCAGTTTTGCTCCAGCTATTTTACCGGTCAGTGGAATCCATACCCGTCCAAAACATGTTTTACCCATCCAAAAATGGGTGTAGGTCTCTAGATGAAGCTATGAAATGTGCACACATTACATACAACAATGTACTGCATGGTATGAACTTGGGAACTTGGTTAACTAAGTTCTGGGCATGAGCTCACATTCTGATTCTAGCTGGAATCTCAGTTGCTAAACTTTCTGGGATATGCATCTAAAAACAATCCCCTGGCTAAGGCAGTACGATATATATATATATATATATATATATATATATATACATACATATACATATACATATACATATACATATACATATACATATACATATACATATACATATACATATACATATACATATACATATACATATACATATACATATACATATACATATACATATATATAATATGTATATATAATATGTATATATATATTATATATATTATATGTATTAATATATATATATATATATATATATATATATATATATATATTAATACTGATAATAACACATGAAAGCACACGTAAGTATGTACATTTGTTTCCTATGTGGCCCTCAGAACTTTCCCACAGTTGCAGTTAGGCCAGTGATTATAATTCCCAGTAATTATGTGACCACATGCAAATGTTACAGCCACTTTGCAACTACATCATCTGATCTCATGTTTTCGGCACTAATACGTTGATGGAATTGCATCTGAGGAGCAATCTACCTCCTCTTTATCACTTGTAGAGCAGCCTCTTGATTGCAGTTTCTTTACATTTTATTGCATAGTTCTGCCGGCAGCTCTACTGTATGATGAGTTTCCATGGTAACCAAATGGGATGTAATTATCTTTATGTGACTTTCTATAAAGTATGGCCTGATGCATCAGATGGGGTTGATATTTGGTGCATCTTTCATTAATGGTGCAGCAACAGGCCACGTGAAATATATGATATCCTCTCCATCCTCTACACTGTAAATAACAAGATGAATCACTACTGTGGGTCCTAGTGTTGTGGCGCAGTGGCAAAGTGGCAAAATGACACAGTGGCTACAGCTTCAGACTCAACTGAGAGAACCCAGGTTCAAATCCTGTATACATGGCTATAGATTGTGGTGGATATTAGTGTATAAATAGTTGTTGTGCATTGTTTGCCGCATGGCTGGATGTTTCCCAGAGTTCTAAGTTGACATGGTGTTCTATTGTACTCTGTCAGCAGGCAAAGTGTAAAGCACTGTGAGTGATCCCAAGGATTGGGTACTGCGCTATGTGAGAACTTACCTCAGCTGAGTTACAACAAACCGTGTATGAATAAACGTTGTTCTCTTCATGAATGTGTTGAAAAGTGAAATTACTGAAAACACAACAGCGTTGTAAATCACGGCATCTGTAGTTGATTTGAACAGGCATGTACTGTATTTCTCATATTGGAATTTGTTGGTAAACCAGGGATCAACATTAAGAATTTTCATCCATTGGCCCGAATTTTTGAGGAAAACATATTTATTTTTGTACAAACATCGCTTTCGAAGAAATCCACAAAATAGTCGCCACAAGGACGTCATGTGAGCCTTTGTGAATTGTGGCAATTTTATATGAATATGCTGCATGCATAAAATGAACCAAGTCAAGTGAAAAAGGGTGTTTTAAATGTAATACTACACCTGTGCAGTTGTTTTTCAAACTTCCCCGCTTGAACTGGTGAAGTACCTGGCTGTTGTTGGCTGATACCTGTCTGCAGAGTCAAGATGTATGGACACTTCTGCCTAATTCATAAATAATTCATAAGTTGGGCACACTAAGAAGTCACACAACTAGATTCTGGTCAAGTTGAGGTTTATTCCTGGTGTTTGTTTAGTCATGTGTCATCCTTCAGCGTCAGAGGTCACAGAGGTCAATGGTCACTTTGTGTGTTGTTTGGCTGAGACCTGTGTCAACTGATTGTCTGCTTATATTGCATAGTATTGCTGAGTTGCTCAGTACCTGGTGTGTCACTGGCAGGCTCCAATGTTTTTGGATTTTTTGTAATTTACTATGCACATGTAATTGGACATGAGTAAACCAACTGAACAGTCGTGAGTTTGTACTTTCTTGGTGTTGCCCATTCTGTCTGGATGTAGCGTCACAGGGGGGAGGGGAGTCAAACTGTATAGTTGTAGCAGTTGACTTCTCCAGTCACTACTGCTTCAGCCGTGAGAACAGTGCAAATACCAGCCCCAGTTTTGAGATGGATACACAGCTGGTGGGAATCTCAATGTAATGACACGTTCACATCATAGAGTTTGCATGTCACAGGACCAAGATGTGTTTGAAATCACCCAACATTTTATTACATTGGTGGAAGCGACCACTCATGAGAGATTTCGTTGGCAGAGGTTACAAGAGGAGTTTTGCAAAGGGGTCTGCCAGGGGTACTGTAGGCTGGCACTGACACAATCACCCACAGCAGCCCCGGGCACACAGTGCTAGGCTGCTAGCCCAGATCTACCTGTTGCCATCTTGCCCATTTCCTTAAGGTGTGTTTATTTCCCTGCTTGCACATTGCAGTCTGTCATCACTGTCAGGTCGTGGATTGGTTTCCCTGAGGTCTCATTCCCATTGTTGTAGATGTCTGACTCTGAGTATGATATTGGTGTGTATGCATATGTATACTTGTACTATCTTCAGTTTGTACTATCTTCAGTTTGTACTATCTTCAGTTTGTGCCATGTACTTCAGTTTGTACAAGCTTCAGTTTGTACTAGCTTCAATTTGTGCCATGCACTTCAGTTTGTACAAGCTTCATTGTGTACTATCTTCAGTTTGTACTATCTTCAGTTTGTACTAGATTCAGTTTGCACTAGCTACACATGAACTTGACCTGTCTTCACTGACCATGTCCAGTGCTGCTTCAGACAGCTGTGGTTCATAGACTTCCTCCCTGGGATGTGAGACAACAGTCTCCCTACTCCAGCCCCAGGTCTGTCCACCAGCAGGGACTGGGCAGCTGTGGTCTTAATCATATTTGTCTATTGAGTCATATCTCAGTCTCTGTCTCAGTCTCTGTCTCAGTCTCTGTCTCACACAGCTGAGCCAGGCTGACTGTGTGTTCCTGTGAGTTCTTAATCTTGATGTGTTAATTGTGTTTTCCTCTTTAAAATACATGTGTTTTCCTCTTTAAAATACATGTGTTTTTCTCTTGAAAATACATGTGTTTTCCTCTTTAAAATACATGTGTTTTCTTCTTTAAAATACATGTGTTTTCTTCTTTAAAATACATGTGTTTTCTTCTTTAAAATACATGTGTTTTCTTCTTTAAAATACATGTGTTTTCTTCTTTAAAATACATGTGTTTTCTTCTTTAAAATACATGTGTTTTCTTCTTTAAAATACATGTGTTTTCTTCTTTAAAATACATGTGTTTTCCTCTTTAAAATACATGTGTTTTCCTCTTTAAAATACATGTGTTTTCTTCTTTAAAATACATGTGTTTTCTTCTTTAAAATACATGTGTTTTCTTCTTTAAAATACATGTGTTTTCTTCTTTAAAATACATGTGTTTTCTTCTTTAAAATACATGTGTTTTCCTCTTTAAAATACATGTGTTTTCCTCTTTAAAATACATGTGTTTTTCTCTTTAAAATACATGTGTTTTTCTCTTTAAAATACATGTGTTTTCCTCTAAAATACATGTGTTTTTCTCTTTAAAATACATGTGTTTTCCTCTTTAAAATACATGTGTTTTCCTCTTTAAAATACATGTGTTTTCCTCTCTAGAATACATGTCGCTCCTTAGCAGTGACCTTGTGTCCGGTTGACACTGGGTTGTGGACACTGAGCACTGTTGGACCCATGTAGTAGCAAGTACCGTACACCAGTATATTCCGTCAAACAGCAGTTTAACTATTTTGAAATCAGTTTGTTATCATCAGAACCAGTGTTTCCTACAGAAGGTTACATCTACAGATAAGAGTGTTTGTGTAGCTGTCATAGTCAAGTAATAAATAAATAAAAACTTTATTTTAACACCATCAAATCCATGATGGCTGTCCCGTTCATGGGGAGGTAGTGGGTACATACATGGAAACAACACTAATACCAGCTATACTGCAGTGATACTAGTAAACATAAAAAAGACTAAATATAATGTTTATTGTGTAAAACTAGTAAATGTAGAAAATAAAAATGCCATTAATTGTTTCTTAAATTGTGCTAGATTGCCATTGTCGCGCATATTCCTTGGGAGTACCTGTAACAATTATAGAAAGACCACCCATTCAGTACATCTTTGGATAATTCAACATTCAGATCAACGTTAGTTGGACCAGTGAGGCTGACCATCATCTACACCTACTGCAGTCAGCGGACTGATTTTATGCCGACTAAACGGTAGGTGTGTGCTTCAGGTGTACCCTGGTCTAGACACTAAACATGTTTACATACAGACTGGCTAGACACTTTGACATGTTTGCTTACAGACTGTCTGGATACTAAACATGTTTATACTGACACACAGTGTTACAGACGTTGTCATAATTATAGGGATTTATAGACTTTGGGGAACTGGCAGACAACACACACAGAGTGTGGGGAGTGGGGAGTGGGCATGGCAACCCAGGGGCCCTTGTGTTGCCTCAGGGAGCCCTGGGGTGGGCTGTCCTGGGGGTAATACCCTACAGAGGACACAATCTGACCCTCATCAACATCTGCTGTGTTTATATTTACATGCTAATGTAAATCATGTTCAAAACTGTTTGTGTGTAGAGGTGTACGTACAAACCACCAGTGATTACAGTCTTCGTGGAGCCTAGAAGTGTCACTGACCAGCAGGTTGTCATGGTGCACTGTTGTTATGTGAGACAAACCTACAGCTGCATTGATTATGCATTTGCGTCGATGAATTTGTCTCAAAACAACTGTTTTTGTCGACCTGTCCAGGATTCCTCTGGCATCACATAGCACAATATTTGATGTTAATTGTTAATTTGTTGACAGTTAATATGCATTGGCATCAAGTGCAATACACAATTTCTTCTTGTGTCATATTTGTGACAATGTCCCTCCCCGTAGAGTCGTAGACACAGTTTCATACCTGGTGGGACATTGGTAAAGAAGATCATAGATGTTGTGAGTTATGCCATGTAAATGGCGTCACACGTGTGTTTGTAGTTTATTTCATTATTAAATTGTGCGACAGACAAAAAGTTATTCTGCATTAAGGCAGTGATGAATTGTTACTGTAGGAATCACACCATGACTAGACAGCAGAGGGAGAGAGGAATGAGAGAGGAAGAGAAAGGGGAGAGAGGGAAGGAATGACGAGGGGGAGGTTTCTTTCTAGAATTTCTTTTGAAGGCAGAGGACATTTGTTTTACATTAGTGTCTTTACATCCATCACACTTGATCATGTTGTTTTACATTAGTGTCTTTACATCCATCACACTTGATCATGTTGTTTTACATTAGTGTCTTTACATCCATTCACACTTGATCATGTTGTTTTACATTAGTGTCTTTACATCCATCACACTTGATCATGTTGTTTTACATTAGTGTCTTTACATCCATCACACTTGATCATGTTGTTTTACATTAGTGTCTTTACATCCATTCACACTTGATCATGTTGTTTTACATTAGTGTCTTTACATCCATTCACACTTGATCATGTTGTTTTACATTAGTGTCTTTACATCCATTCACACTTGATCATGTTGTTTTACATTAGTGTCTTTACATCCATCACACTTGATCATGTTGTTTTACATTAGTGTCTTTACATCCATCACACTTGATCATGTTGTTTTACATTAGTGTCTTTACATCCATCACACTTGATCATGTTGTTTTACATTAGTGTCTTTACATCCATTCACACTTGATCATTTGTTTATGTTCTAGAATACATGGTTCTCTGTCATTTGTGGACGTGGTGGCGTGTGCACACACACTACTGTGTATGCTGTCTACTGGCAGCATGCCCAGACACAGGCAGGGTTGTGTGTGTGCGTGCATGTATGTGCTGGTTAGTTGGGAGTGTGATTACTACCTAGTTACTAGTTTTAGCGTGCCTGTGAAGCCTGTGATGTGATCCTGTGATGTGATCCTGTGATGTGATCCTGTGATGTGATCCTGTGATGTCCATTTGCATTACTTTTGTCTTGAGGAGAGACGCTTTGTCCATTTTGTGACAGTGGTGGACAGTGATCCTCCCTATTTGACAGATGTTGACAGGCTTCAGAGACTGCTGTAAACAGAACTGACCTGTGCCTACCACAGACTTACATCAGAGATGATTTCCCAGTAGTGTGTTCTATTCGTATCGATGATGTCTAGTTCTGCCTACACACAACTCTGCCAGAACAGTCCAGGCTTCACACAGCTCACAGCCTCCAACATCACAGGCATAATTATATGAATAATATCACTACTGCTTTACCATCATAATGTATATCGTGTCAGTTTACGTTCGTCTTATTTGGGAAATCACTGGTTAATAATTCATAGGCAGTGTGGGCCACGTCTCTGAGGTAACCTTTGGGGATTACACAGGCAAAAAGCAACATATGACAAATTAGCTGTCCAATGGCCACTGACAGAACCCGAATTGTTGAAGCTTTATAACCAGAGAGTAGGGTGTGTGTGAGTTTGTGTGGGTGGGTGGGTGGGTGGGTGGGTGGGTATGTGTGTGTTTGTGTGTCCGTGTGTGTCATCTGAAGTGACAAGTTGACAGCAGAGAGACAGTGTCTCGAGTTGTGGAAATATTGGGAAATCACAGAACTGATTGATGTGTTATGTGCCTACTGGCCAGTACAGGGGCTTACTGGTCAGTACAGTGACATACTGGTCATTCAGGGTCCCTTGAGTCAGGGTTCTAAAAGTAAATAAATCAATAAATAAATTACCTATAACTGTTAGTCATAAAAATACAAAATAACCAATCTAGGAAATAATTATGTAATGACACTACTGATAAATTAATGTATTTAAACTAATTACATAACAATAGTACTAATAATGTATATGTATTGACAACAGTAATAAACAAATTAGTAAAAATAATGAAAACAAATGTTTATGTTACACTAATTTGAAATAGAAAATGACTGCATCTTCAGTTGGCGTTTGAAGCCTGGGCCACTTCACGTTCCAGTGGCTGGCCCAGGACAAGCTCCTGATAATGCCCCTCCCCCCACCCACCCATCTGCAGTGTTTTACACGACACATAAATAACTGGCTCTCCGCTGGCTGTGAGATGACATTACCTGCATGGGTTGTCTTGACATCATAATCCCTGCTGACGTCCACATGTATGTTGTAAATGGCCCTCCACTGGTGGCCAGATTCATGAGCTCACTGCCGTGTTGTCGTAAATATTTAGTAAAGTATTCATTTGTAAGCATTAGGTGGCTGTAGATGACTTATTGATGTGGCTGCGGTGGTTAATGGGCCGGTGTGGTGGCAGGATGCCTCTGGGGTCTGATGCCACCGGAGCATCTTGGATGTCATTAAGCATCACTGACTTTGCAGTCTTACATTGTGGGCCTATGCACATTACATTGTGGGCTGCCTATGCACATTACATTGTGGGCTGCCTATGCACATTACATTGTGGGCTGCCTATGCACATTACATTGTGGGCTGCCTATGCACATTACATTGTGGGCTGCCTATGCACATTACATTGTGGGCTGCCTATGCACATTACATTGTGGGCTGCCTATGCACATTACATTGTGGGCTGCCTGTACACATTACATTGTGGGCTGCCTATGCACATTACATTGTGGGCTGCCTGTACACATTACATTGTGGGCTGCCTGTACACATTACATTGTGGGCTGCCTGTACACATTACATTGTGGGCTGCCTGTACACATTACATTGTGGGCTGCCTGTACACATTACATTGTGGGCTGCCTGTACACAAGTCTGGTGACTGGAGCTAGTACGGATAGGCAAAGTTAGACTGTTCTATTAAAAACTATCTGAAGTAGCCTTATTAATGATGCCGGGGGAAAGGCATTCACCTGCTTAATACTTTTGAGTGTGTGTTACATTGTTTCCGCCTGTCCTAGAACTAGGTCATGCACTCATGACGTAACAAAATGCCAACAGGCAGAGTTTGTTAAGCTGTGACGATTTTCAAACAGTAATAATTTTAACGTATGCAGAACATATTTTTTAAATCGCATCATTATCTTTACAACGATACAGAAAAATACAAAATTCCACAGATGGATCTCCATGTAGTCTTTTGAAATGTTGCACCTCCAAGTTCGGTAACTTCCAGATGAATTTTGAAATGAAAAAGTTTAAAGCCATGAACTATCCCAGTGGAGCCCGCTATAGTTCCCATGCAAAATTTCAGCCTGAAACTTGCAAAACTGACTAAGATTTGGATCCACAGCTAACCATGGAAATCATATGATAACAATGATTACTTACATCAAGAAGTGAAAGTGAAAGTTTAATTCTGATTAACATCCTACATGATCCAAGAAGTGAGCCAGAGGTGATTACTATCTTGTTGTACGCAGTTATGCCTTCATTCCCTCATTTTATTGAACAGTAATTTTCAAATATCTTCCATTAAATCTGCGAGTGAGTGTACTGTTCAGCTGAAGAAGTAATCACGCAGTCTGTCTGCAGTCAGCCGATGGCCTCCATCAGGCAGTCAGTTGACCCAGTCGTGTGTTTTCACTCACACCCGCTAGTATTTCCCTGCTACTGTCTAAACATCTGCTCTCTCACACAGTATCCTAATTAACCAAAAGGCCGTGAGATGGAGGAGGGCGGGGGAGAAAGAGAGATATGGAAGGTGGGAGGGTGGGAGAGAGGAGAGGGAAAGAGAGATATGGAAGGCGGGAGGGTGGGAGAGAGGAGAGAGAAAGAGAGATATGGAAGGCGGGAGGGTGGGAGAGAGGAGAGAGAAAGAGAGATATGGAAGGCGGGAGGGTGGGAGAGAGGAGAGAGAAAGAGAGATATGGAAGGCGGGAGGGTGGGAGAGAGGAGAGAGAAAGAGAGATATGGAAGGCGGGAGGGTGGGAGAGAGGAGAGAGAAAGAGAGATATGGAAGGCGGGAGGGTGGGAGAGAGGAGAGGGAAAGGGGGAGAGAGAGAGATATGGAAGGTGGGAGGGTGGGAGAGAGGAGAGGGAAAGGGGGAGAGAGAGAGATATGGAAGGTGGGAGGGTGGGAGAGAGGAGAGGGAAAGGGGGAGAGAGAGAGATATGGAAGGTGGGAGGGTGGGAGAGAGGAGAGGGAAAGGGGGAGAGAGAGAGATATGGAAGGTGGGAGGGTGGGAGAGAGGAGAGGGAAAGGGGGAGAGAGAGAGATATGGAAGGTGGGAGGGTGGGAGAGAGGAGAGGGAAAGAGAGATATGGAAGGCGGGAGGGTGGGAGAGAGGAGAGGGAAAGGGGGAGAGAGAGAGATATGGAAGGTGGGAGGGTGGGAGAGAGGAGAGGGAAAGGGGGAGAGAGAGAGATATGGAAGGCGGGAGGGTGGGAGAGAGGAGAGGGAAAGAGAGATATGGAAGGCGGGAGGGTGGGAGAGAGGAGAGAGAAAGAGAGATATGGAAGGCGGGAGGGTGGGAGAGAGGAGAGGGAAAGGGGGAGAGAGAGAGATATGGAAGGTGGGAGGGTGGGAGAGAGGAGAGAGAAAGAGAGATATGGAAGGCGGGAGGGTGGGAGAGAGGAGAGGGAAAGGGGGAGAAAGAGATATGGAAGGCGGGAGGGTGGGAGAGAGGAGATGGAAAGGGGGAGAGAGAGAGATATGGAAGGTGGGAGGGTGGGAGAGAGGAGAGGGAAAGGGGGAGAGAGAGAGATATGGAAGGTGGGAGGGTGGGAGAGAGGAGAGGGAAAGGGGGAGAAAGAGATATGGAAGGCGGGAGGGTGGGAGAGAGGAGAGGGAAAGGGGAGAGAGAGAGATATGGAAGGTGGGAGGGTGGGAGAGAGGAGAGGGAAAGGGGGAGAAAGACAGATATGGAAGGCGGGAGGGTGGGGGAGAGGAGAGGGAAAGGGGCAGAGACAGACAGAGAGAGAGAGAGAGAGAGAGCAAGAGAGAAGAGAGAGAGAGAGAGAGCAAGAGAGAGAGAGAGAGAGAGAGGAGAGAGAGAGAAGAGAGAGAGAGAGAAGAGAGAGAGAGAGAGAAGAGAGAGAGAGAGGAGAGAGAAGAGAGAAGAGAGAAGAGAGAAGAGAGAGAAGAGAGAAGAGAGAGAGAGAGAGCAAGAGACATAATAGAAAGCAAGAGAGAGACATACAGAGAGAGATAGACAGAGAGCGAAAGACAGAGAGACAGAGACAGAGATCGAGAGAGAGCCAGGCTAGAACTGGACTAGATAGATGCATGAGTCTTCATCTTATCAGTCACCTGGCAATGTGCCAGGCGGCCTCACTGACTGCTTGTTACATCAAAGCAGTTGTAAAAGATAAAATGCCAGACTCTCACAAGAGGTAATCTGCAGCTAGCAGGGTGACCTGTGTCAGTGCAGGGATTCAGCATTGGGCCGTGCCTGCCATACTGATGACTGCTACATTGATATAGAACAGGATGAATCCTGCCCAGGATTGAAAGGCAGCAGCATGTCTCAGGCCCTCCACTGCTGTCTACTTCCTCCCTCAAGTGGAGGCCAGACCCAGGCCAAATGAAATACGAGACAGAAATGTGGATTTGCCACTGTAGGTGTTTACAATGTGTGTGAAGCAGCTAGCTGGTCTCATGTAGACAGGACCACTTGGGTTAGTGGTCTGTGGTGTGTGTTGTGTTCTCTGTGGTCTGTGAACATAGCAGTATTGAGTAGGTTTAACTTATTAAGTGTCAAACTACTGACATTTAGGGAAGATGTATGTTCCTGGTTGGAACAATGGCCTTGTTCCAACCAGGGAATAATACCAAATGTAGGATATACACGCAGGATCACAGGAACAAGTCAGAGAGAGGAAAGTGACCGCATCTTAAATATACCTCTTAAATATACCTCTTAAATATACCTCTTAAATATATACCTCTTAAACATACCTGTTTATCAGTATATAGTTAATGCAAACCACTCCAGTGTAATAATTATACATTTTTAGACCATAAATGTATGTAACATTAAACATTCAAACTAAAATGTTGTACCCTTGATCTGCAATTGATCTGCATTTCCTACAAATCCAACTGAGTGTCTTGTTAAAAAGGTGACAGACTGACAGACAGGACTGATAGACAGGACTGACAGACAGGACTGGCAGACAGGACTGGCAGACAGGACTGACAGACAGGACTGACAGACAGGACTGACAGACAGGACTGACAGGCAGGACTGACAGGCAGGACTGGCAGGCAGGACTGAGAGACAGGACTGACAGACAGGACTGACAGACAGGACTGGCAGACAGGACTGACAGACAGGACTGAGAGACAGGACTGGCAGACAGGACTGACAGACATGACTGACAGACAGGACTGGCAGACAGGACTGGCAGACAGGACTGGCAGACAGGACTGGCAGACAGGACTGGCAGACAGGACTGACAGACAGGACTGGCAGACAGGACTGACAGACAGGACTGGCAGACAGGACTGGCAGACAGGACTGGCAGACAGGACAGACAGGACTGGCAGACAGGACTGACAGACAGGACTAGTGCCAAGGTACTTTAGATACTCATCATTACATTTCATGTTACAAGCTTCAGTCCAAATGTCTCCTATCTTGAATTTATATGATTTCCTCATAATGTTGTATAAGACTTCTGGGTTGTCATGGATACTGTTTAATGACTGGTCAATATCACTTGAATAAGAATGACCATCACAACAATGACCTGTACTGGCACTTGAATGGAAAACTTAACATTTCTATTAACTACAGGAGTGTTTGAATGAAGTTATTTTGCGACTTTATTTCCTGTGTCTTTTTCCTTGGCAAAACTGTGACTTCCGCCAAGATGTAATACACAGGGGGTAATATACTGGGAGTACACAGGGGGTAATACACAGGGGGTAATATACTGGGAGTACACAAGGGGTAATAAACAGGGGGTAATATACTGGGAGTACACAAGGGGTAATACACAGGGGGTAATACACAGGGGGTAATATACTGGGAGTACACAAGGGGTAATACACAGGGGGTAATATACTGGGAGTACACAAGGGGTAATACACAGGGGGTAATATACTGGGAGTACACAGGGGGTAATATACAGGGGGTAATATACTGGGAGTACACAGGGGGTAATATACTGGGAGTAATACACAGGGGGTAATACATAGGGGGTAATACACAAGGGGCAATATATGCACCAGAGGCAGTCACCATCATGAAGTCTGCTGAATCAGATGTAAGTGATCTAATTATAAGTAAATCGTTCAGGTCACACAGTCACCTCTGGCAGGGGCCAGATGGTCTAACCACCATGCCCTTTGACCTTAGGTGGGATCTCTCAAAGCTGCAACCAAAGGGCATGATGATTAGACCATCTGGTCAATGCCTGGCCTGCTGTGTATATAATCTGAAGGTCTTGTTTAGATGTGATTGCTGACTGGGTTTCGAGGTGTGAATGATGTGACACCCTAGAGAGAGTCAGACAGGCTGCACAGTATACTGTCAAGTGTCAACAAATTGTTTTATTAATATAAAAATAGTAGATATCAATTTAATTTAACAAAAGTTTTCAGTTCTAAATTTAGCATTGTGCAGTGTATGTTTGATAGTTTTTTGTTTGTCTTATTTTGGTGAGACATTCAGTTAGCATGCTTACAGTGTGTACAGTTGTAGCTACATCATCTGCAGGGAGACAGCAGGGGGGACTGCCAGGTCTCTGTCCTCTCCCAGTGGCGTGTCCTATAAATGTCCCTGGCACACGGTTATCTGTGGACAGGAATAAAGGAGTCTGTTGTCAGGAGATATGGGAAGCTTCCCTGTTGCGGCATTCCAACCGCCTGCAGGAAGGAGCTGGCCAAATACTTCCATGTTTTATGAGTCGTAAACCCGTCGTCACAGGAGGCCAGTGCAGTGCATGGGTCTGACACCAAGACAGACAGTTGCAATCAGGGACATTTGCTTTTTTCCAGTCTTTGTGAATGATTGATTTGGTTAAATGTCACATTAGAGATGAACCGTTTCACTGTGATTTATATCGCTGACGGAGTCAAGAACTCACAAAAGAAACTCACTATTACGTATAGGGTAATTTAATTAATCAACTGAGGTAGCAGAACTCTGAAGTTGTGTCTAAAATAGTTTTTGATGACGCTGATTTTTTGCAGAGAATTAATCAGATAAGTAATGTTGTCATCATAAATAAACTAGCGTTGACTAAAAGTCATACATTTTATAAATGTCTTACACAAGGCATGGCTGGTTTGAAAACATTCGTAGCGTAAAACATTGATATGATCTTCAGATGTAATGTGATCCAGTACAAAGGATTGATCACAGCCTGTCACTGGCTGCATGTGTCATTGTCATGGTAGGATGTCTTCAGAATGATGACACCAGTAAATGTTGTCATCCTGTCAGTTGGACAAGTTAAGATAAGACATATAATTTAATGTTACCTATGCTTCGCCGGGGCATTTTGTGCTTACAGCTGATAATGTTGTCACACTAACATTGGGGCAGGGGAGGGTAGTTAAGTAGGTCAACAGTTCTTCCAGTACATCCCGTAGTATTACCTCGGGCACTTTTTCTGTCCTGTAGGTCAGAGGTCAGAAGGAACGGAAATGCAGATTTCTGATAGTGACCCATTCAGTTAACGGCCTTTGTTACTGTTGATAGACTCAGGGCAGGCAGCTAAGCACCTGTTGTTTAGATAAGCAGTGATTATGTCTAGCTTACTGCTCTTAGAAAGCTGCTTATTTGGTAAAATACCCCAGGGAATGCTACCCTTTAGAGGGTGATTACTGCTCTTAGAAAGCTGCTTATTTGGTTAAATACCCCAGGGAATGCTACCCTTTAGAGGGTGATTGGTGTCAAATGCCCTGGTGCAATTCTTTACATACTATACACTTTAACATGTGTACATGTACACCTTGGTGACTTCCCTTTGTCATCATAACTGGGACAGTTCTATAGTCATGCTAGGGCCCAGTCCCCAAAAGTTGGGTTGTGTTGTCAGTGCCCTGTTGTGCCAGTGGGTGGGGTTTGATACCATCATTACAATCAGTTACATTGTTTGGTGTAAACAAAGCCAATTATGTTCTGACATTAATTCTGTCACTGACAAACAATGTAATCAAATAGACTGAAAGCAGTAACAATGGAATCAATACATTGTTATTGCCCAGGCAGTTTTGTGTATTATTATAGGATCACGGTTTTGTGGTTGTTGTAAAAGACCAGTGATAAGACGTCTCATGGTGACTGATGTGGTTCTGGATTGTACGATTAATTGATTTCCATATGTAAACATCACTGTGTGTCTTGATAGTGATTATATGATTGTCATTGTCAACAACGGGTCAAATGCACCTACACTTATACTGATATTAAACACACAAGACACTGGACTGTGGTTGACACTGTATGTGACTAGGTTTCACTAGAGATCTATAATTATGGTTATAACCCATTTTGGACAGAATTTCGCTGTGACCATGTAATAAATTTTAGAGCAAGATAGGTCTTCCAAAATATACACAATTATTGACAGTTGTGCTTTGAAAATGGACGTCAAACATGAGTATCTTGTTTATTCTATGATGTAATGTGCATGTATGTGAGTTAACACTGTGTGAATTTTTGTGTGTCGACTAAAATATATTTTTACCGGCAAAGATGTTATCCTGCTTAAAGACCTGCACATGACCCTGTGACATGACGTTATGACGTCATCTCCAGTGACAGTTATGGTTTGTGTCTAGAACTCTACCTCAGACCTCACTGGTGTAAGTCTACCTCATACCTCACTGGTGTAAGTCTACCTCAGACCTCACTGGTGTAAGTCTACCTCAGGCCTCACTGGTGTAAGTCTACATCAGACCTCACTGGTGTAAGTCTACCTCAGACCTCACTGGTGTAAGTCTACATCAGACCTCACAGATGTAAGTCTACCTCAGACCTCACTGGTGTAAGTCTACCTCAGACCTCACGGGTGTAAGTCTACCTCAAACCTCACTGGTGTAAGTCTACATCAGACCTCACTGGTGTAAGTCTACCTCAGACCTCACTGGTGTAAGTCTACCTCAGACCTCACTGGTGTAAGTCTATCTCAGACCTCACTGGTGTAAGTCTATCTCAGACCTCACTGGTGTAAGTCTACCTCAGACCTCACTGGTGTAAGTCTACCCCAGACCTCACTGGTGTAAGTCTATCTCAGACCTCACAGATATAAGTCTACCTCAGGCCTCACTGGTGTAAGTCTACCTCAGACCTCACTGGTGTAAGTCTACCTCAGACCTCACAAGTGTAAGTTTACCTCAGACCTCACTGGTGTAAGTCTACCTCAGGCCTCACTGGTGTAAGTCTACATCAGACCTCACAGGTGTAAGTCTACCTCAGACCTCACTGGTGTAAGTCTACCTCAGAACTCACTGGTTTAAGTAGTCTACCTCAGACCTCACTGGTGTAAGTCTACCTCAGACTTCACTGGTTTAATTAGTCTACCTCAGACCTCACTGGTTTAATTAGTCTACCTCAGACCTCACTGGTTTAATTAGTCTACCTCAGACCTCACTGGTTTAATTAGTCTACCTCAGACCTCACTGGTTTAATTAGTCTACCTCAGACTTCACTGGTTTAATTAATCTACCTCAGACCTCACTGGTTTAATTAGTCTACCTCAGACTTCACTGGTTTAATTAGTCTACCTCAGACCTCACTGGTTTAATTAGTCTACCTCAGACCTCACTGGTTTAATTAGTCTACCTCAGACCTCACTGGTGTAAGCCTGGTTCTCATTGTGAGGATCTTAACCCCCCCCCCCAGGTTACCTTGACCCAGCTCTGAGTCTGGTGCTGTGCCAGTCACATCTGGGAATCTCTTGAACTGGAGCACACAGACTAAGGTACAGACTAAGGTACAGACTAGGGTACAGACTAAGGTACAGACTAGGGTACAGACTAAGGTACAGACTAAGGTACAGACTAAGGTACAGACTAAGGTACAGACTAAGGTACAGACTAAGGTACAGACTGAGGTACAGACTAGGGTACAGACTAAGGTACAGACTAGGGTACAGACTAAGGTACAGACTAAGGTACAGACTAAGGTACAGACTAAGGTACAGACTAAGGTACAGACTAAGGTACAGACTAGGGTACAGACTAAGGTACAGACTAAGGTACAGACTAAGGTACAGACTAAGGTACAGACTAAGGTACAGACTAAGGTACAGACTAGGGTACAGACTAAGGTACAGACTAGGGTACAGACTAAGGTACAGACTAAGGTACAGACTAAGGTACAGACTAGGGTACAGACTAAGGTACAGACTAGGGTACAGACTAGGGTACAGACTAAGGTACAGACTAAGGTACAGACTAAGGTACAGACTAAGGTACAGACTAAGGTACAGACTAGGGTACAGACTAAGGTACAGACTAGGGTACAGAGTAAGGTACAGACTAAGGTACAGACTAAGGTACAGACTAGGGTACAGACTAGGGTACAGACTAAGGTACAGACTAGGGTACAGACTAGGGTAC
The DNA here is from genome assembly GCA_964017155.1 of Oasisia sp. SBJ-2009. Lineage (NCBI taxonomy): Eukaryota > Metazoa > Annelida > Polychaeta > Sabellida > Siboglinidae > Oasisia > Oasisia sp. SBJ-2009. The sequence goes on from OZ024866.1 coordinate 45,426,817, forward strand.
AGACTAAGGTACAGACTAAGGTACAGACTAAGGTACAGACTAGGGTACAGACTAAGGTACAGACTAGGGTACAGACTAGGGTACAGACTAGGGTACAGACTAAGGTACAGACTAAGGTACAGACTAAGGTACAGACTAGGGTACAGACTAAGGTACAGACTAGGGTACAGACTAAGGTACAGACTAAGGTACAGACTAAGGTACAGACTAAGGTACAGACTAGGGTACAGAGTAGGGTACAGAGTAAGGTACAGACTAAGGTACAGACTAAGGTACAGACTAGGGTACAGACTAAGGTACAGACTAGGGTACAGACTAAGGTACAGACTAGGGTACAGACTAAGGTACAGACTAAGGTACAGACTAAGGTACAGACTAGGGTACAGACTAAGGTACAGACTAGGGTACAGACTAGGGTACAGACTAGGGTACAGACTAAGGTACAGACTAAGGTACAGACTAAGGTACAGACTAGGGTACAGACTAAGGTACAGACTAGGGTACAGACTAAGGTACAGACTAAGGTACAGACTAAGGTACAGACTAAGGTACAGACTAGGGTACAGACTAGGGTACAGAGTAAGGTACAGACTAAGGTACAGACTAAGGTACAGACTAGGGTCACACCTGGTCTTCATCCATGGGGAGTGGGGGCCTCATCCCCCCCCCCCCCCCAACTTTCAGCCTGAGCGGAGAGCCTAGGAAATGTCCTCCCCACCTTTTCAGTTCAGAAACAATAATTACGGGCATATAACTAGACTGATCACTCCCTCTCTTATAGCCCCTACATAGATCTAGTAGTAAATTAATGTACTCAGATATTTAAACTTCCAGCTGCCCAGTGGAAAATCACTGGATAAATTACTTGGTTGGCCGTAGTGCGCAACTTAATCTTAGTCCAGTGAATATTCATCATGCCGGGCTCTGTCATTTTGCAGCCTTATGTTGATACATTCACAGGCACCAGTCATCAAGCACATTATAGATTATTAATTAAAGGCCTTTGGTCATTTTAGAATTAACATAATGTATATATTTCAGGTTATATATATATATATATATATATATATATATATATATATATATATTGTACATGTACAAAAATATATATCAATTGGTCACCCATCCACCACTTTTACAACCAGATTGACACCCCAGGGTGAGGGGTGCTAACAGTGCCATGTACACAGACCCAACTATAACCTACCCTGACCATCAGCTGGTGTTTGCTGGACTTTTGTAGTGGAAATAAAATAAATAGCCACATCCGTGTATTTGGAATGTAATTGCTCTTTACATAAGACTCTACACTCAACGCTGTGCTGTTTCTAGTAGTTGAATGGCGATGTCAGTAGTGTTTGTCTCTGTCAGTCACTGAAGTAGTGTCGTTGTGTTTGAAGGTACATTGAACACAGGCAGATTACTTCTGACAGTCTTCTAGCATGTTTACAAAACCATCAAATATTAACATAACTTTCAGAAGATCCTCGATGTCTCTTCATTGTTATTTAAAATGTGAAGTGTCACCAGTGGGTATATAATGACCTTGGGACCATGTCATCAAGATACTGGGCTCTTGTAATGAAATCCATCATTAAATATAATTCAGAATTTAAGTTATTAATTTTTTTAATTACAAAAACGCCACCGCCATTTCACAGCAGTGCTATTTCTGAGATACACCGATTGATGAAAGTGTCCCTGGCCAGTCACACAGCCTGGTGGCAGTCTTAGATGACATGATCACACAGCCTGGTGGCAGCAGTCTTAGATCACGTGATCACACAGCCTGGTGGCAGCAGTCTTAGATCACATGATCACACAGTCTGGTGGCAGCAGTCTTAGATCACGTGATCACATAGCCTGGTGGCAGCAGTCTTAGATGGCATGATCACACAGCCTGGTGGCAGCAGTCTTAGATCTCATGATCACACAGCCTGGTGGCAGCAGTCTTAGATCACATGATCACACAGCCTGGTGGCAGCAGTCTTAGATCACGTGATCACACAGCCTGGTGGCAGCAGTCTTAGATGGCATGATCACACAGCCTGGTGGCAGCAGTCTTAGATCACGTGATCACACAGCCTGGTGGCAGCAGTCTTAGATCACGTGATCACACAGCCTGGTGGCAGCAGTCTTAGACGGCATGATCACACAGCCTGGTGGCAGCAGTCTTAGATCACGTGATCACACAGCCTGGTGGCAGTAGACTTAGATCACATGATGTGAGTGAAATTAGTTTTAAAGAGTAATATCGGGTGATGAGCTAATACAATGTTAGTGACATGGTCTACGGGTCTCGTTGAGTTTACAGATAAACCTGGCAAAGCTCACAGTGACTCAAGTAAACGGCAAATGGTCTGTGTTAAAGGTCACACAAGTCATGAAGATGACCACTAAATGACCACTGGACATCTGATGTGTGGACTACACCAGTGTCTTACAGGTTAAAGCAGTCAGGAGGACATTGTGTGGCATGGACACAAGCAAGTTGGGTCATAGCCAGAAGTCATGTGTTAGGGTTGAGTTCAGTCATAGCGTGAAGTCATGTGTTGAGGTTGAGTTAAGTCATAGTGTGAAGTCATGTGTTGAGGTTGAGTTAAGTCATAGCGAGAAGTCATATGTTGAGGTTGAGTTAAGTCATAGCGTGAAGTCATGTGTTGAGGTTGAGTTAAGTCATAGCGTGAAGTCATGTGTTGAGGTTAAGAAAGTAAGTAACTTTATTCGCAGTTAGGTCATAGTGACAGACCTGTACATTGGGGTCATAGCTTTATCTTGGAACATAACCACAGGTCTTTTGGATGGGTAACACCAGTTTTGGACAGGCAGGAACTAGGAATTTCACTGCTTGAATAGTGGATGGATATAAAATAAATGCATAAATGGTCCACAGGAATCATATTATTGTCAATTATGCTTTGAAAATGGGTGTAAGATGTGGGGTTCTTGTATATGTCATGACATAATACATATCTCGACTCACTTATATGTGTAGAAGTTGCACACATGTGTCGACCATAACACACTTGGACTGGTACAAATGTGTTCCTGCATATACACACTTGAAGTGTTGAGTTGAGACCTGGTAGCTACGCACTGGAAGTGTAGCACCAGTAGCATAACAACCAGTGCTACACTACCTCCACCTACTGGGTGTGTGAGTGTGGGGGGGGGGGAGGGGGGGGGGTCACAACACCTGTTCCTCTCCACACACCTAGGCTGACTTGGTGCTAATATTAGCGTTGCCATAGCAACCACAACAGTAAGTTGATGTTTCCAGGGTGGGCCTGGTGGTGTTGTCTGCCGGGTTTATTGGATCAGTTCTCACATTTGGGGGGGGAGTGTGTTGATGGTTATGTGGTGAGAGTTATGTGACGCAGTTTTGTGTTGTGAGGGTTATGTGGTGAGGGCTATTAAGTAGAAGAACTAGTACATTTTGGTGAGGGTTATTTGGTGAGATTTATGTGGTGAAGATTGTGTGATGTTATTTGGTGATAGTTATGTGGTGAGAGTTATGTGGAAGGGTTATGTTATGTGGTGACGTGTGAAATTGTACATTGACATTTTAATTTAATTTAAGTTTATATAAATTAACGTGACATCTGTTGGGTGGTCACTTTGCACTGTGGTTTAGACCCCGTCTGTGACAGACCTATTTTAATGAACTGGCAACATCGGCCATATGTGAAATACATGTGAAATATTGTAGCTAGGTTTCTGTTCCTTAGCATACAACACAAGGCAGTCCTCTCTGTGTAGCAGTAGTGTCTGTCTTCACAAGTAACTTGTAAACCACGGACGATTTTCTATTTTATTTTATTTTATTTTATTGCGTCACTGATTGGCAGATCAACACCCTAGAGTATGTAGTCATTGGTACTATGTCTGTGGTGGACCCTGCCTGTGACTGTGCTGGGTGGAGAGAGAGAGAGAGAGAGAGAGGTGTTGACTTGATAGAGGCAGAAGTATCAGGTATCACTGAAGACAGCCAGGTGGAGTAAATCACTCCAGGTGGAGTGAATTACTCCAGGTGGAGTAAGTTACTGGGTCATAATCAAAAGATTAATTGCCCCATTTGCTCATCAAACTGAGGTTAGTTCCAGATTACATTTGCTGTCCCATGGTAATTAAATGATTCTACCTAAAATATGTCAACTTAATACAGTGTTAGATTAGTGTACGTTTATGTATGTTAAGTTTTGTGTTAGTACAGTGTAAAAAAATATTTTTGGAAATACATAGTAAAATGTCAGTTCAATGCATAGTCAGTACAGTTTATTGTTAGTTCTGTAAGTTCAGTTTTATACTTGTGCATTGTAATGTCAACAATGTGTAATGTCAACAGTGTGTAATGTCAGCATAATATAATGTAAATGTGGTTTAAAGAATGTACACACGTTTGTGTCAAAATAGTGTAATGATAGTATATGGTAATACAAATACAATGTAACGTAATGTAATGCAATGCAATGCAACGCAACGCAACGCAACGCAACGCAACGCAACGCAACGCAACGCAACGCAACGCAACGCAACGCAACGCAACGCAACGCAACGCAACGCAACGCAACGCAACGCATCGCAATGCAATGCAATGCAATGTAATGTACAGTTTAAGTATAATGTAATATCAGTGGATGATCTTATGATCATCATTATCACAAAGTAAACACAACGTAATACCAGTGCAATATAATGTCAGAAACATGTAATGGTGTAATGTATGAACTGTGTAATGCACAGTACATTGTAATGTTGGTACAACATAATGTCAGTGCATTGTAATGTATGTACAGTGTAATATCATTACATTATAATATTGATACATTGCTATGTTGGTGTGGCGTAATGTCAGTACATTGTAATGTCGGTACAGTGCAATGGTGGTGCCCCTGGCTGCTGACATGGAGGTGTCTGTGTCAGCATTAGTCATCAGAACAAGTCAGCATTGTCACGATTCAGTCAGCGCTCACAGCAGACTCCTCATCTTACTGCAGCGCCCTCTAGGGAGAGGACAAGGAAGCTGGATTGACTTGGTTGTTATTGGTTCCTACCTGATGTATCTCTCCCTCCATCTCTCCCTCCATCTCTCCCTCCATCTCTCCCTCCATCTCTCCCTCCATCTCTCCCTCCATCTCTCCCTCCATCTCTGCCTCCATCTCTGCCTCCATCTCTCCCTCCATCTCTCCCTCCATCTCTCCCTCCATCTCTCCCTCCATCTCTCCCTCCATCTCTCCCTCCATCTCTCCCTCCATCTCTCCCTCCATCCCTCCCTCCATCTCTCCCTCCATCTCTCCCTCCATCTCTCCCTCCATCCCTCCCTCCATCTCTCCCTCCATCTCTCCCTCCATCTCTCCCTCCATCTCTCCCTCCATCTCTCCCTCCATCTCTCCCTCCATCCCTCCCTCCATCTCTCCCTCCATCTCTCCCTCCATCTCTCCCTCCACCTCTCCCTCCATCTCTCCCTCCATCTCTCCCTCCATCTCTCCCTCCATCCCTCCCTCCATCTCTCCCTCCATCTCTCCCTCCATCTCTCCCTCCATCTCTCCATCCATCTCTCCATCCATCTCTCCCTCCATCTCTCCATCCATCTCTCCCTCCATCTCTCCATCCATCTCTCCCTCCATCTCTCCCTCCATCTCTCCCTCCATCTCTCCCTCCATCTCTCCCTCCATCTCTCCCTCCATCTCTCCCTCCATCTCTCC
>OZ024866.1:45432721-45435221 GCA_964017155.1 Oasisia sp. SBJ-2009
AGAATGACTGGACGAAAGAATGAAGAGAAAGAATGAGAGAAAGAATGAGAGAAAGAATGAGAGAAAGAATGAGAGAAAGAATGAGAGAAAGAATGAGAGAAGAATGAGAGAAAGAATGAAGAGAAAGAATGAGAGAAAGAATGAGAGAAGAATGAGAGAAGAAGGAGAGAAGAATGGAGAATAAAAGAGAAGAATGAGGAGAAGAATGAGAGAAGAATGGAGAGAAGAATAGAATGAATGAAAATGAGAGAGAATGAGAGAGAAGAATGAGAGAAGAATGAGAGAAAGAATGAGAGAAGAAAGAATGGAGGAAGAATGAGGAGAAAGAATGAGAGAATGAATGAGAGAAAGATGAGAGAAAGAATGAGAGAAAGAATGAGAGAAAGAATGAGAGAAAGAATGAGAGAATGAATGAGAGAAGAATGAGAGAATGAATGAGAGAAAGAATGAGAGAACGAATGAGAGAAAGAATGAGAGAAAGAATGAGAGAAAGAATGAGAGAAAGAATGAGAGAAAGAATGAGAGAAAGAATGAGAGAAAGAATGAGAGAAAGAATGAGAGAACAGAGAAGAATGAGAAAGAATGAAGGAGAATGAGAAAGAATGAGAGAAAGAATGAGAGAAGAATGAGAGAAAGAATGAGAGAATGAATGAGAGAAAGAATGCGAGAAAGAATGAGAGAAAGAATGAGAGAAAGAATGAGAGAAAGAATGAGAGAAAAGAATGAGAGAAAGAATGAGAGAAAGAATGAGAGAAAAGAATGAGAGAAAGAATAGAGAAGAAAGAGTAGAAGAATGAAGAGAAAGAATGAGGAAGAAAGAATGAGAGAAAGAATGAGAGAAGAGTGAGAGAAGAAAGAAAAGAATGAGAGAAAGAAGAGCCAGTGAGAGAAGAACTCTCCATCCATCTCTCCCTCCATCTCTCCCTCCATCTCTCCCTCCATCTCTCCCTCCATCTCTCCATCCATCTCTCCATCCATCTCTCCCTCCATCTCTCCCTCCATCTCTCCATCCATCTCTCCCTCCATCTCTCCCTCCATCTCTCCCTCCATCTCTCCCTCCATCTCTCCCTCCATCTCTCCCTCCATCTCTCCCTCCATCTCTCCCTCCATCTCTCCCTCCATCTCTCCCTCCATCTCTCCCTCCATCTCTCCCTCCATCTCTCCCTCCATCTCTCCCTCCATCTCTCCCTCCACCTCTCCCTCCACCTCTCCATCCACCTCTCCCTCCATCTCTCCCTCCATCTCTCCCTCCATCTCTCCCTCCATCTCTCCCTCCATCTCTCCCTCCATCTCTCCCTCCATCTCTCCCTCCATCTCTCCCTCCATCTCTCCATCCATCTCTCCCTCCATCTCTCCCTCCATCTCTCCCTCCATCTCTCCCTCCATCTCTCCATCCATCTCTCCCTCCATCTCTCCCTCCATCTCTCCCTCCATCTCTCCCTCCATCTCTCCCTCCATCTCTCCCTCCATCTCTCCCTCCATCTCTCCATCCATCTCTCCCTCCATCTCTCCCTCCATCTCTCCCTCCATCTCTCCCTCCATCTCTCCCTCCATCTCTCCATCCATCTCTCCCTCCATCTCTCCCTCCATCTCTCCCTCCATCTCTCCCTCCATCTCTCCCTCCATCTCTCCATCCATCTCTCCATCCATCCCTCCATCCATCTCTCCCTCCACCTCTCCTTCCATCCCTCCCTCCAACTCTCCCTCCATCTCTCCATCTCTCCATCCCTCCCTCCATTTCTCCCTCCATCCCTTCCTCCATCCCTTCCTCCATCTCTCCCTCCATCTCTCCATCCATCCCTCCCTCCCTCCATCTCTCCCTCCATCTATCCCTCCATCTCTCCTCCATATCTCCTTCCATCTCTCCCTCCATCCCTCCTTCCATTTCTCCCTCCATCCCTCCATCTCTCCATCCATCCCTCCCTCCATCTCTCCCTCCATCCCTCCATCCATCTCTCCCTCCATCTCTCCCTCCATCTCTCCCTCCATCTCTCCCTCCATCTCTCCCTCCATCTCTCCCTCCATCTCTCCCTCCATCTCTCCCTCCATCCCACATGTGCATTTCAAGAGGGAAACAGTTTAGCAGTTGATCAAATGAAACATTTCCGCAGTCAAGTGTCGTGTTCATAAGAAGATATTGATTGTATTTTATTATAATCACAGCCTGGGTGAGAGACTAGAGACTAGAGTTCTGGTCGCTGCCTCTATTTAGTCTCACAAATGTGACATTGCGGCTCGAGACAGAGACAGAGACAGAGACGGCCGTGAGACTGCAGATAAGCTGTGGCTGTGGCTTGGGCCGCGGCGATTCCAGGCTCCGTATCTCGACATTTCTGTTGCACCAATAAATCAAAATGACCGCACAATTGATCTGTGCTGCTCTCTTGCTGTGCAAGGTTTTATCTGAGCAGTTTCTGCAGTAGTGCATTCTGGGAGCAGTTTCTGTAGTGGTGCATGCTGGGACAGTGAAGGGTCAAGGGACGTGTTCCTATAGATTTTA
>OZ024866.1:45437721-45564162 GCA_964017155.1 Oasisia sp. SBJ-2009
ACATTCATTGTTTGTATGTCAATAACACAAAGGCAATACATATTATTGTTATATTACACCTGGCTCGTGGCTGACACTGAATGGTTCAGTTGTTTATTGCCGGTTTCTTCTTTTGCTGCAGCTTCTTTCTACGGCGACAGTTACATGCGTTTGCCACTAGAGGACGCCAGCAGCGAGACGGACGTGAGCATCCACTTCCGGTCGCACCGGGCGGACGGCCTGCTGCTGCTGGCGGCCGGAAGTACAGACTTCTGCTCCGTGCAGTTGCAGGACGGCGCCGTCAGGGTGCGCCTCGACCTCGGCTCTGGCGAGGCGAGTCTGACGTCACCGCCAGGGCTGACCTTCGACGATCAGCGCTGGCATCACGTGCACATCGTCAGGTCCAACAGATCCGTCGAGCTGGTCGTCGACGACATTTACCGGACGAGGACGTCGGCTCCCGGTAGATTCGTCGACCTGAACATCTACCACGTGTACCTGGGCGCGGACGTTGGCAGTCTGCCCAACAGCAAGTTCTTCGGCAACTTCGGCCGGTACCGCGGCTGTCTCAGACACTTGTCCTTCAACGCTGTCGACCTGTTCGATGTCGCCAAGCGGTCTGGCGACGACGCCGACCTGTACCGCGTCACGTGGGGCTGTAGCGCCGAGTTCGGGGCGACCTCCGACCAGCCAATCAGCTTCCTGCAGAACGACTCCGTCATCGTGTTTCCCCGCCTGGGGGCGTCGCTGCAGAACCGCGTCACCTTCGACGTGCGCACGCGCTCCACGGACGCCCTGCTCGTCTTCAACTCGGGCCGTCTGCAGAGCTCAGACTTCCTGGCCGCCGAGGTGCTGGGCGGGTACGCCGTGCTGACAGTCAACAAAGGCAGCGGCGTCGTGAAGCTGAGGTCAAAGGGCACGATCAACGACGGTCTGTGGCACCAGGTGGAGCTGGTGGTCAGTCCCACGGCCGTGCGCATCTCCGTCGACGGGGAGCGACGGGAGAAGCGGACCAACTTCGGCGACAACCGGCAGCTGAACCTGCACGCCGACCTGAACGTGGGCGGGGTCAACCTGCTGGACCGTCGACTCGCCATCGACACCGGACTCGGGTCACTGGCCGGAGCCAACGCGGCCGCCGGGTCACTCGTCGGCTGCCTGCAGAACTTCAAGGTGAACGGGAAGCTGCTCGGCTTCCGGGAGGCGCTGCTCACTCACGGCCTGCAGCCCGAGTGTCTGTGGAGCTTCGCGTGCATCAGCAACCCGTGCGTGGCGGGCGCCGTGTGCGTGGAGGAAGGCTTCTATCACTACCGCTGCATGTGTCCGCACGAGAACTGCTTCCGCACGGGCGGCGGCGGCGACGACGACGCGGCGAGTCCCGTGCGCGGCGTCGTGCACGTGCAGGACGTGAACGTGCGCGAGGGCGGGCGCGCGCTCGTCACGCAGAGCAACGTCAACCTGCTCGTCGACTTCGCCGCGCACGGCCTGCGCAAGTCGGCCGTCATCTTCACCGTCGTCAACCCGCCGCGCCACGGGGAGCTGCGCGTGGACGTCGCCCGGCGCGGGGACGAAGCCGTCTTCACCCTGCTCGACCTGACGGGCGCCAAGGTGAGTTACGCCAGCGACGGCTCCGAGGCGACGTCCGACAGCATCGGCCTCGAGCTGTACTTCACCGGCGTCGACGAGTCGCTGCCGGCCGTGTTCAGACGGACGTACGGCTTCACGCTGCACGTGCAGGTGACGCCGTGGAACGACAAGCCGGCCATACGGCTGCTCGAGGACGGCGTGCTCAGACTCGTCACCAACACCGTCGTGCCCGTCACCGGCGACATGGTCGCGGCCGTCGACACCGACGACCTGCCCCGGGAGCTCGAGTTCTCCGTGCAGTACCAGCCCGGCTCCGACATCGGCTACTTCGAGATCACGACGAGTCTGGGCGTGCGCGCACGCATCACGTCCTTCACGCAGCAGGACGTGACGGCCGGCAGGGTGCGCTACGTGCACCGCGGCCCGGCCAGACAGCAGGTGCGTCTGCAGGTGTCTGACGGCAAGGACGTGAGCGACCCCCGCACCTTGACGGTCGTCGCGGCGCCGCTGCTGCTGCGAGCCGTCGAGAACACGGGCCTCGAGCTGCCGGCGACGGCCGCCGCAATCATCGCGCCCGCCAACCTCAGCTTCGCGACGAACGCACCGAACCAGCAGTTCGACATCCGCTACGAGGTGACGGAGCCGCCCTATTTCGGCAACGTGCAGCGGCGGCAATACACGGACGACGCGTGGGTGACTACGACGTCGTTCTCCCAGCGACACGTCGACAAGGAGCGCGTGCGCTATGTCCACGCCAACCCGTCGGCGCTCGGCATCAACCAGGACTACTTCAAGTTCCGCGTGAGCGCCATGGGCGCGACGACGCGCGACTTCGAGTTCGTCGTCACGATCCTCAGGACGGAAGTGACGCTGCGACGCAACGAGAAGCTGCTGCTGCACGGCGTACGGGAACGCGTCGTGTCGGCCGACCACCTCCTGGCGGTCAGCTCCGTCGCCAGTCACCGGCCACGTGACATCGTCTACAGCGTCATCTCGGCGCCGCGCCGCGGACACCTGCAGCATCGCGGCGCCGGCGACGCGCGACAGCGACGCCTGGCGGTCGGCGCGAACTTCACGCAGGCGGACGTCGACGCCGGGGCGATGGTCTACCTCCTGCACAAGATGCTGTACGCACCGATGAACGACCAGTTCCAGTTCCGCCTCTACATCCCCGGCAACTCGTCCGGCGTGCACGCCTTTGACGTCGCCTACGAGCCGATCGACACCGACGTGAAGTTCGTCAACAACGGCCTGGTGGACGTGTTGGAGGGCGACTCGAAGGTGATCACGCGCGAGGACCTGTACATGGAGACGGCCGCCGTGGGTGAGTTCCGGTTCACGGTCATCGACGGCCCGGCGCATGGACTCATCCAGCTCGTCGACCCCAACTCGGGTCGGATCGTGAAGAACAACATCACGTCCTTCAGCAATGACGACATCCGGCTCGGAAACATCCAGTACCACCACGACAACTCGGAGAGCGCCGACGACCAGTTCAGCTTCACCGTCACGCCCATCATACACCACTCGGACCGCGTCGTGCAAGAGATCTCAGAGTTCACCGGGTCGTTCAAGGTCAAGGTCAACCTGCTCAACGACAACCCGCCGAGACGCGTCGTCACCAAGGTATTCCACGTCGTCGCCGACAGGGGGCGGGTGATCACAACGGACGACATCAAATACGAAGACCCGGATGTCGATTTCAACAGTTCGAAGCTGTTGTACACTCGACGCACGGTGCCGAATGGAGACTTCGTGAGCGCCGCCAACCACTCGGCGCCTGTGTACCAGTTCACGCAGCAGGACCTGCGCGACGGCAAGATCTACTTCCGGCACAGCGGCCCGGCCTACGCCAAGACCGTGCTGTGGGTGACGGACGGACAATTCTACTCGACGGGCTTCCTCGAGATCCAGGTGTCGGATCCGTACGTGAAGATCGTCAACAACACGGGCCTGGCGGTGCTGAAGGGTGGCAGTGTCCAGATGACGCCGCTCAACCTCAGCGTCGAGTCGAACCTGGACGTGGCCGAGAGCGAGATCAGATTCGTCGTCACGCGGGCGCCGCGCTACGGCAAGATCCGGAGGAACGGCCGGGAGAAGCACCGCTTCTCGGCCGGCGACCTGCGCTCGGCCGGCGTCACGTACAACCACGCGGGGGGCAACGACCTGAAGGACGAGTTCGAGGTGACGGCGAGGGTCGGGGTGACGGAGGCGCGCGCCGTCGTGCGGGTGAGGATCCTGCTCGAGAGTCACCGGGACCCGCCGAAGATCGTCAACAACCTGGTGCTCGTGATGAACGAGCGCGAGCGTGTGACGCTCGGCGCCGCCGTGCTGCGCGTGGAGCACGTCGAGACGCCGGACCGCGAGATCGTCTACACGATCACGTCACCGCCGCAGTACGGCGCGCTGACGCTGCGCGGCGGCCGGACGCACCGTGGCGACACGCTGCGGCGGTTCACGCAGGACGACGTCAACCGCGGCCGGCTGCAGTACCGCCACAAGGAGGCTGGTCGCGACACCGACATCTTCACGTTCGACGTCACCAACGGCGTGCTGGCGCTCCACGACCTCGAGTTTGTCATCGAGGTCGTGCCCGGCGTCATCCCGCTCACCGTCGGCGAGTTCTCTGTCGTCGAGGGCGAGCGGAAGCTGCTGTCCGGTGACGTCATCAAGGTGACGAACAAGCACTTCCACCGCGGCCCGCTCGACTACCTCGTGGTGCGCGGGCCGCGGAACGGGTGGGTGGAAGACTCGAGGCGCCACCTGACGCCCGTGCTGCAGTTCACGCAGGACCAGCTGAGTGAGGGCGTCGTGTACTACGTGCACGACGGCAGTGACACTGTCGCCGACGAGTTCTCGGTCCTCGTCAAGTCGGCGACACTCGGCAAACAGAGCAACCCGCACACCGTGAGGGTCGTCGTCATCCCCACCAACGACCAGGCGCCCCGTGTCGACGTCAACCGCCGCATGAACGTGTGGGCGGGCTCGACGACACCCATCACCCGACAACACCTGCACGGCGTCGACCTCGACACGGGCCCCGGGCAGCTCGTCTACGTCGTCACCAACCCCACCAACGGGGCCCTGACCCTCGCCACCAAACCCAGCGTCAACGTCGCCAACTTCACGCAGACGCAGGTGAACGACGGCCACGTGTTGTACACGCACGAGGGTGAGTGTCACGTGTTGTACACGCACGAGGGTGAGTGTCACGTGTTGTACACGCACGAGGGGGAGTGTCACGTGTTGTTTACACGTGTACACATGCCACGTAGTCATTACTGTCCAGTTGTGTTTCGCTCCGTATCGTCACCAGTTGCTTTTACGTAACAGTGTCCATGTCATTGTGTCATAGGTGTCCTTGTAGCTGTGTCACAGTGATGTTGCCGCTATGAAACCAGTGTTATTGTCACTGTGTCACCATTGTCGATGTCACTATGTCACCAGTGTCGTTTTCACTATGTCACTACTGTTGTTGTCACTATGTCTCCACTGTCTGTCATCAGTGTCATTGTCACCAAGTCACCAGTGTCGTTGTCACCATTTTACCAGTGTCATTGTTACCATGTCACCAGTGTCGTTGTCACCATGTCACCAGTGTCGTTGTCACCATGTCACAAGTGTCATTGTCACCATGTCACCAGTGTCGCTGTCACTATGTCACCAGTGTCGTTGTCACCGCGTCACCAGTGTCGTTGTCACCATGTCACCAGTGTCGTTGTCACCATTTCACCAGTGTCGTTGTCACCAAGTCACCAGTGTCGTTGTCACCGTGTCACCAGTGTCGTTATCACCATGTCGCCAACGTCATTGTCACCATGTCACCAGTGTCGTTGTCACTATGTCACCAGTGTCATTGTCACCATGTCACCAGTGTCGCTGTCCTGCAGGCACGAGTCACGGCGAGTTCCAGTTCCAGTTGACAGACGGCGTCAACTACGACCGACGACGGGCCTTCAGCGTCACCGCCAGACCACTGCTGCTCACCATCGACACCTACCGCCCGCTAGAGGTCGCCACTCTGTTTAGTCCTCTTGTGCTTTTAGCTGAATTTATGACTATTTTACAGTTGTCTTAGTTTATTAATTTTAATACTAAACGTAATACATTTTACCTACGACTTGTACAGTTTCTACTAATTTAACATCAGCCAGTTAGTCAAGTGTGTGGTGTTTTGACCTGTACTGCCTCTGTATGGCGCTGTGTGACGTGTGTGGCGCCGTGTGACGTATGTGGCGTCGTGTGACGTATGTGGCGCCGTATGACATATGTGGCGCCGTGTGATGTATGTGGCGCCGTGTGACGTATGTGGCGCCGTGTGACGTATGTGGCGCCGTGTGACGTATGTGGCGCCGTGTGACGTATGTGGCGCCGTGTGACGTATGTGGCGCCGTGTGACGTATGTGGCGCTGTGTGACGTATGTGGCGCTGTTACAGGTGTACCCCGGTCTTATCCAGCCCATCACTCGCGACATCATCCGGGTCGTGACGAACGACGTCAACCAGACCAACCCCATCACGTTCACACTACAGACGAAGCCGACCCTCGGCTCACTGGTCACGTGGGTCAACGGCAGCGTGACGGAAGTGACGAACTTCACGCAGGCTGACGTCGACGCCGGCCGGGTCGGCTACCGCCACGCGGGCACGCTGGACACGTGGGTCGTGCAGGACTCGTTCATCTATGACGTCACGACGGCCTACGCTCACAGCATCTCGTACCAGACGTTCGAGATCTCGATCTCGTACGAGAACATCAACGACGAGAACAAACACCAGCTGATACACGTCGGCCGCCTCGAGGTGGAGGAGGGCGGTCACGTGGTCGTGCGGACTGACCAGCTGGACACGGGTATGTTGATAGAGCGGCTGGCGGACAGCGGCCTGCTCCACCCGAGGGTCAACTACGTGGTGATGGAGGCCCCGTCCCACGGTGTCCTCGCCGTCGATGGCGTCAACGCGACGAAGAAGACGCGCTTCACGCAGAAGAACGTGGACGAGGGTCTCGTCGTCTACAGCCACGATCACTCCGACTCGCTGTGGGACGCCTTCCTCTTCGTCATCGAGATCGAGATTCCCGGCAAGCACTCCGACGAGTCTACCCGGCGTGCATCGCGCCTCAGCAACGTGTTCAACATCACCGTGCTGCCCATCAACGACCAGCCGTTCAAGCTCGTCACCAAGTACCCGGATGTGGAGGTGGTGCAGGGATTCACCGCCAACATCACGTCGTCGGAGCTGCTCACCACCGACCCCGACACGCCACCTAGCGGCATCGTGTACGAGGTCGTCAACGGCCCGAGTAACGGCCATCTTGTGACACGTGACAACCCCGACACGACCATCAACCGATTCACTCAGGACGACGTCGACCGCCGCCAGGTGGTGTTCGTCCAGGACGGAAGCATGGAGTCGGGCGCCTTCTACTTCCGGGTGTCGGACGGCCGGTTCAAGCCGTTCTACAAGGTCTTCAGCATCCGGGTACATCCGCTCACCTTGGAGGTCGTCAACAACTCTGTCGTCGACTTGACCCAAGGTCACTCGTCCGTCGCCCTCACGTCCGCCCACCTCGGCACGGAGACCAACGGTCATCGCGCCAAGATCATGTACAACGTCACCCGTCCACCCGTGTACGGCCAGTTGTACCTGCGTGACCAGCCGGCCACCCGCTTCAGCCAGGGCGACGTGGACAGTGGTCACGTGTCCTACATACAGGCCGACTTGACCAGTGCCAAGGACCACTTCGAGTTCGTCGTCTACGACATGCAGAACCTGATCGTGGGCAAGAGACTGGACATCGTGGTCAAGGCGCAGCTCAAGAAGTCTGACCAGCCGCTGCGTGTCGTCCCCGGGGAGCCGGCTGTCATCACGGTAGACGCGCTGGACGCGAGCGCCCTGGCGGCCACCACCGGAAGTAACCCGATGTACGTCATCACGATCCCGCCGCAGCACGGCGCGCTCGTTAAGTCGCTCGCGCGGGTCCGGCGTGACGTCAGCGATGAGGTCGCCGTCGTGTCCAACTTCACGCACGCGGACGTCGTCGCCGGCGTCGTCGAGTACAGAGCCCAGCCGTCTGACGTCACCAGTGACGTCACCGACAGCTTCGCCTTCCTGTTGACCGCCAGGAACGCGCAGCCGACGCCCGGCTCGCTCGAGGTCGTCGTCGCGCCGCCGCCGACTGTCGCACCTGTCGCGAAGGACTCGCCACCAGGGGGAGCCGCCGGCGCCAACGTCGATGGCGCTGCCGGTGACGGGGCCTCGTCGACCCCTGACCCGGCGGCCGACAACGAGGCGGTGTCGTCGGGGCGAGTGGGCACCGACCACCTCATGGTCGTGTTCATCGTGTGCGGCGTCACACTGCTCGTCATTGTCGTCTTCGTCGTCATCAAGTGCGCGCGACGACGGCGACGTAAGCAGGAGCAGGAGCCGCCGGAGCAGGAGGACTCGAAGGAGCCGCTCTCGCCGCCACCGCCGATGCTCGTTGAGTCTCACCGCCACCGCCGTGGGGCGCCAGGGGACTCGGACGACAACTCGTCGGTGGTCGGCGGCAGTCGCTACGGCGCGGTCCCCGCCACGTCCGACTTCGACACGATCCTCTACGACGACCACCGCTCGCGCTCGTCGTCGTTCGCGTCGCGCGTGTCGTCACTTCCGGCGGCGTCGTCGCTGCCGCGCGGCTGCGCCGTCGACAGCGACCCACGCGCCGTGCAGCAGACCCCCGTCATCCGGGTCCGTGCCAACTCACAGGGCATCATCAAGTCTACGGCGACGGACCCCGCCCCCGCGCCGTCCACCGGAAGTCTGCCCGTGACGTCACTGGGGCGGACTCACACGCCCACACACCCCAGGGCGCCTGCCTACAGCCGGGTCACCAAGCCGCCCACTCCCAGCGTCTCCCGCTCCCCGCCCCCCGAACTGTCCACCATCCCACAGTCGCCGCGCCTCGGCCGGACCGAGGTCAGTCACACGATGCCCAGCTGTAAGGTGACGCAGCTGCTGGACGACGACAAACCGGACAGCGTGACGTCACCGACGTCGACGCCTGTCGAGAGTGTCAAGAGTGACCAGGTGACCGTGGACTGGCGACACGCCGACCCGGAGCTGCTGCAGCACTGTCGCACCACCAACCCCGTCCTGCACAACAACAAGTACTGGGTGTGAGCGCCACCACGTCACTTCCGGTTCACGGAAACTCTGGGATAGTGTCGCATTAAGGCCCGGCTACGTCGCGGCCGTCCTTCCTGCACGGTGCCAGATGCAAGGCGGAGTTACTTCCAGTCGTCGGGGTGTAGTTGGTGCGTGGTGCATGCCGGGAAGAGTGGCGTGAGACGGTGACGCGTGGAATGCTGGGATTGTCCTAGACGGACAGATGGTAACTGTGTTGATGCGACTGTGGCACGTCACCACGTGGAGCAGCGGTCTCTTACTGTTTGAAGGGTGGTGCGAGACTGAAATTAGGGCTGAGACTGAGCTCTTGGATCTGGTGCTAAGACGGGAGACTCGTGCATAGCAGTGATATCACCGTACTGATATCAAGTACTGAAGTCACAGTACTGAAGTCACAGTACTGATATCATAGTACTGATATCACAGTAGTAAGACATACGTTTGTCATGGTGCTATTTTGAAGACTGCTGTCACGTAGAGGTTTCAAATGCAGGTAATTTACATATTTATGTTGCACTCCGAGAACTACCACTTCAACTAGTTTCACGAAGAACCTGCATAATGTGAACAGCTTATTTCACATGCTTGCTGCCGTATGATGACGTCACTACAGGATTTGGTTCAGACGACGTGTCCGGCCGGCGGGGTAGTAACACGTGGCTTCACTGACCACTTGTGCAAAGTTGAGACAAATGCAATATTAACATTATGTTTGCCATGTCGGCAGAATATTCAGTGTCAGCAAGATCATGCTCAGATTACTCAGTGTCAGTAAGATCATGTCAGCGGAATATTCAGATCGTGTCAGCAGATTACTGAATGTCAGTAGATCACCAGTAGTCAATCATTCAACCAGATGTTTCGTCTGAATTAGTGAGTTAATTGCCAAGAGCCAACGTCAACACTGGTTCAATTACAGCAACACCTCTACGGTGCTGGGGGGGGGGTCATCCGTGAATGACGTCATCGCAGTGCCTGTTCTGCATGCGTGTGCCAAAGGAATGTCTTTCTAAATGTCAGTTGTCATAGTGATGATATTGAAAAGAAGTGTGTGCGCTCACTGCGCATGCGTGTGTGTTTATGTCTGCGTGAGTGCGTGTGTGAGTGATTTACGTTATTCTTTGTTTATAATAATATATTGGCTGAAACCAAAGTCATGTGCGCTACAACGCTATCCAGCTTGATGGATTCGGGCACTTTTTTTATTTAAAGGATTTCTTAAATAGTATTTAAAACAACCATTAATTTATTATTGATATTAGTCATCACTGTCGCTCGCAATAGCTGTGCAAATTGTTATTAACTTTTGCAGTAAACACCTTCTGCTTGGGAAGTTTTATTTTCTAACCGTTACGTGTACCGTTTGTGTCATGGTTATTTTGTATGTCTACAGCAATCAAAGGCCGTGTTGTCACGAGGAGCAGTTTGTTGTGCATCACGTGACTAGATTCACGATGCGCCATTGGTCATTTAGGGGAGACGTTGTCGTGGCGAAGTCGTAACGTTGTTACCTCTTTAACAAAACAAAACAATTTGCCACACAGGATATTACAAGACGTAATTTGTATAAATAGTTAATAATGTAGTATTAATAAATTATCTTGTTTTTATCTGCGTGCCCGTGTTTATTTATAAAACGAATGTATTCCTCGTGAAAGAAACATCGCAGAAAGTCATCACGCAAGAAGGCCATCACGTGATCACGACGCCATCACCATTTGCCCCCTGCGTCGTAACGCCAACTTTATCTTCCAAGTCTGCCATGTCAGAGTTTAAATTCAGGTTCCAACCGTTTCTGTTATAAATAACTTTGTCGGAGTGGTTCAGTGAGCTGGCTCTGGACGACACTTCCATCGTCCAACGAGCGACCGGAATCCGTGGTGCGATAATAGAGATAGGGAAGGAGTTGGATTTGAGGGATCAGGATAGGGAAGTACTTGAGTTTGAGGCATCAGGATAGGGAAGGAAGTTAGGTTTGAGGGATCGGGATAAGGAAGGGAGTCGAGTTTGAGGGATCAGGATAGGGAGGGTAGTGGAGTTTGAGGGATCAAGTTGGGAAAGCGATTGCGTTTAAGGGATCAGGATAGGGAACGGAGTGGAGTTTGAGGGATCAGGATTGGGAAAGGAGTGGAGTTCGAGGGATCAGGATAGGGAACGGAGTGGAGTTTAAGGGATCAGGAAAGGAGTGGAGTTCGAGGGATCAGGATAGGGAACGGAGTGGAGTTTAAGGGATCAGGATGGGGAAAGGAGTGGAGTTCGAGGGATCAGGATAGGGAACGGAGTGGAGTTTAAGGGATCAGGATTGGGAAAGGAGTGGAGTTCGAGGGATCAGGATAGGGAATGGAGTGGAGTTTGAGGGATCAGGATAGGGAACGGAGTGGAGTTTGGGGGATCAGGATAGGGAATGGAGTGGAGTTTGAGGGATCAGGATAGGGAATGGAGTGGAGTTTGGGGGATCAGGATAGGGAATGGAGTGGAGTTTGAGGGATCAGGATAGGGAGTGGAGTTTAAGGGATCAGGATAGGGAAGGGAATGGAGTTTGAGGGATCGTGATAGGGAAGGGAGTTGAGTTCTGAGGATCTGGATAGGGAAGGGAGTTGTGTTCTAGGGATCGGGATATATAAGGCGATTAGCGAAACAGCAAAACACCCGCCAATCGAACACGACGATGTTGTCTACAGTCGGGGTGTCGACGTGTTGAGAGAAAGAGGTGATGTTGCCGTGTTGGCGTGACGGTGGTGTCGGTGTATTGACGAACAGTGTTGTCGACTTGTTGACAGATCATATTATTGGCTGCGTGTTGACTGACAATATTGCAGGCCGGCGTGTTAACGAACGGTAACAAGACGTCATTTGAGATCAACCATCGGTTGAAGAGTCGCGGGAGAGTTACGACTGTGTTGTGACGCGAAGTGTCTGCGGCCGACGACTGACCGTTTGTCCGGTACACGGAGACGAGGTGATATTGCGGTCACATAGGAAAAGGTTAGAACTGCCCAGTCACTGCCTTTGAATGTATCTCTGACGAGCTGCACGTGAAGGAGACGCTGCCGATGGGCTTTGATGCCTTCGTGTCTAGTTCAACTTGTTTCACGCACTCAGCGACGGTTTAACAACTAACTAATGATGACGTCCCGCTCAACTAGTCAACATGCTTCAGAACAGTCTCGCCAGGCCGGTCTCTAAAGACTACGTTGTCCCTGAGACGCGTGTTGTGCACTGGGAGGTCACTGCCAGGGTCCTTTCTTCCTCAATCACAAACTGAGTCGGGACGGACATTAAATGATTGATTCTTTTAAGATGATAAACTCTGTAATGACAAAAACAAATAAATATACTTATAAGTATAGCGCCAAATCTAGTTAAAAACTAATCAGGGCGCTTTAGATGTACATGTCCTTAACATTACTTAAACGTATAACTAAAATATACTCACCATTATAAAAGTGCATATAGACAGACTAATAAAAACATAATAAATAAACAAATAAATATAGAAGGCTAAAAAAACATAAATACAAAAGGTCATTAATGTTCCCTTCGATGCATTCACAAATTGTCTCTTCACTTAATTATCACTGCATAAGCAAGTATTGTATAAAATATAGTGTCTTTAAATTCTCGTACTGAAAAAGGTAGCCGGTTCCACAGGTCTGGAGCAACGCAATGTTTTATTAATCCTGTTAAAAAAATTATGTCATAATTCTATACCAACATTTAATTATAAGTGTGTTTTATGAAACCCTGACAACACATCGAAAACATAACTTCGCAGGGTTTCTTCTTTGGCCTCGCCTATACTATGCGTATAAGCATATTGCAAGGCTAGTCATGAATATTCGGTTCAATTCGCCAAAGTTCGATTTTACCCGACAAGTTCACTGTATTTAAAGGCAATGGTCATTGCGTGGTTCACTGCGAGTAGGAATATTCATTATAATTATTGGACTGTATATGATTAATCACCCACGTAGCAGCTAGCTCAAAACGATTAATATAACATCAAAGTTATGCACTAACTTGCCAGACAAAACTAGCAAAGAAAATAGGTCTACTTATGGCAATGCCAATGAGAAATTACCGTGTGTTGATAGTACACCTCAAATGCATTATAAATCCCTTTAAAGTAATCATAACCCATTGCATTTGTTTTCTGAGTAATCACACTAATGCATCTTCAAAGTAATCGTAATCGATTGCATTTGTATTGTGATCACTCCATCTCGGAAAGATAGCAAAGCCATCGCCGACTGGGACGACTTCAAACCGCGATAGTGTCGCCACATATCGGAGTTATGATCTGGCAGTAATGCAAGGGATGGTCGTCAGGTGGCGATACCTACCGGTACGACATTCGTAGGCAATCACTAAATCAGTCGCTTCACAATAACACTTACAACAGTACAAAACGTGCGAGTGTTTAGCGGCCAAGAGAAGCAAGTTATTAGTAACTGTATCTATTGCAGATGAAACAAAATACTGATCCACTAAAATATCCCGTGTTTTGCTCTATGGCAGCATCTCCACAAAAACAATGTAATCCAATCCTAAATTTACTCATGAACCAGGGCGCTTTATTTTTCTGGTTCTATTGCAAATCTTTGATACCGGTCTTGTATGAATTAACCGACACGGTGGAACATGGCTAAGCGATTGAACTGTTAATTAAGAGAATTCTTGATAAGTTAACTATTTTATACTCGGCTGTAGAAAGCGTTGGATAGTAGGTGTGGTCTTTATGCTGTTATTGCAGTATTGCTGAATACTTCACTGATGAATCAAGATGGTGTGTGATTGACAAGATCTGCCAAGGTGTAGCGCTTAGAGTGAGATTGGATACACGGTACTATATGTAAGCTCAAATTTATATTACATGAATAGCACCATTTCAATTGGTTCTCACAATATCTTGCAACACAGTAGAAACGGGCCAAGACGCCCTGAAGTACTTTGACTGTGTAGTGAGTTTGTAATTATGATTAATGAATTAAATGTGTTTTTGTGAATCAGTCACTGCCTTAATCATCTATTTGTATATAACTTGCCTTTTTTATTTGGGATTTTCTTTTGTTATTCACGAGATGACTAGAAACGCAGCCAAACTGTGTGAATGCGTCAGGCCTGGTCATACCAGTCACATTATTTAAATGAAAATAAATAAGCATAATTTCGTTTTTTTTGGGAGGCACCCTTGAGATGTTACAAAAGAATTCAACAAATTTCTTGTGTGCAGAAACACTTCACCAAGATATGCAAAAAGTTCTTGAAGTTAAAAAATCCTTTGAAACTGTAAGGTAACATTTTTATTTATTGCTATAATGGCACTACCTTCGGAAATCTATGCAAGATTAAAACAAAACAGAGCCTAAAATATTTTTAAGATATGGGAGCTAATGTCAGACAGACTTATGCCACTGGCCCAAAGACCTGGAGAAAGGTTGTACTTTTAATATCTAAATGAAGTGTATTATTTATTTTTATCTGAAAAAAACTATCATATCTGCCCAGACATTTTAAAGCAGAATACTTCAGAATTCACATTTCATTGTTTATAAAAAAAAACCTTCATGCTGTGACATGTATTCCTGCATAGCAAGCAGAGCTGAATCTGAGGACGGCCGTCATCTGCTGGCTCACGTCAATGCACTATCAGGTCCGACTATAACCCTGAAGCCACGCCTTCAGATGCTACATTAACACAATTGTTTCTATCAGAAACACCTTTACTCAACAACGGATCATAGACACCCAGTACGTTATAAAGTGTAGTCTCTACGACACAACATAGCACCCTCCCCAAAACAACAGCAACACACTTGTTGAGTTCAGAGATGTCACATTTATTGAGCTCTGGAGCGAGGTGAGGCGTCTACGTGCGGGGGGCCCGGTAGCCCGTGTTGACGATGGGCTGAGTGACCTGTAGGCCGGCAATGTTGTGCATGTCCAGCAACTTCAACATGTCCTTGGTGTCAGGGTCAATCTCAATGATGTCCATCTCAATGGCGGATTGCTGCAGACAGAGAACACAATGGTCATTGCAAGGCAACAACATTCACACCCAACTGAATAAACTCTTGTACCCTTTCAAGATTCAAAGAGTTTTCCCTATGACACCAACAAAGAACCTTGTCACTTGGTTCTTGACATAACTAGCCACTGACTGACCACAGTTGGACAGGTCCTTCTGGAGAACAGGAGGGTTCTGTGAATGTGTGGCACGAACTTATACACACAGTTAACTCATTCATGTACTATGTTCTTGCTAACATATTTATTTATAAGTTCACCAAGTAGTTTCATGATTATCTAAGTAAGTTGCGTATTTTTGTGTTTTTGTAACAGCGAAGTTTGTTCTACGTTCGTTGTAACATTAAACTTGCCCTATTATTTAGGAACACTTACAATATAAGACAGAAGTTTCCACGTCCATGTGTGACATTATCTTCGAAAGCTACTCTCAGCACGCAGTTTCCAAGCAGCATTGCGCATGAATACGTTACGAGATATTTGAATGCGTAGCGAAAGTTAACAGATTTTTACTTGGAATTCGAAAGTTTCATTTAGGTGGTTGTGGTAGTTCATTTATATTTTAGTTTAGGTAGATGTTGCTGTAGTTTGTGTTTGTACATATTTCTTAACTGCTTAACGTGTTATTGGAGCGGATTTCATTTGAAAAACATGCTTTGAGGCAAATTTCTTTTCGTGTTTACAATCTTTGAAATTCCAAGATAGCGGCACCCATGGACGGACCGAAGCCGAATGATATAGCTCGCTGTCTGAATGCATTTGCGTTGATGAATATACATGATATTGCCAGCGCCGACATCATCAGTGACCTTGTGAATGCTTACTGCCTCACGTGACTGATCGGCAACAATGACAGCACCTGACCTGTCTGAATCGAGTAACAATGAGTGTGACCCGGAAATTGGCCTGGAATTGTACTTGGATGTAGAACAGTAGAAGTGAACGGATATGTCAACGGTGTTTAACTTTTTGTAACTTTAAAAGTCCCCATCAGAATTGGATGTTTTCAGCACAATAAAGCTAACAAACACAGCTACATTTGCCTCACAGGGCTTTATAAGGTAATTGCAACAGCTGTTGTGTTATGCCATCATAAAGTGTGATCTTCATGTAAATAATGAGCCTCGACTTTACAACTCTACATGTTCATTTCTCCTGCAATCACTGAATCAGGTTTGACAGGTGCCTTGTTTAATTTCTTATAACTTTAAAAGCCCCCATCATAATTGGATAATGTTATCAGTGCAATAAAGCTAACGAACACAGTTACATTTGCCTCATAGGAATTTATAAGGTAATTGTCACAGTTATTGTGTTGCACCATCATAAAGTGAGGTTTTCATGTAAATATCGAGCTTCGACTTTTTACTTGGAGTGCAACGTATTTGTTGAAATAACAACCACAAGAATATCCCCCTGATTTGGAAGTGAAAGTGACAGAGGCCCAGGGTGTTTACCTCAGGCACATAGTTGTCTCTCCTCTCCCTCTCCTCCTCCTGCAGCTTGATGGAGATTCCCCGCACTGGGCCCCGCTGGATGCGCTTCATCAGGTGTGTCACAAACCTACACAGGAACATCAAGTGTGTCACAAACCTACACAGTTACATCAAGAGTGTCACAAACCTACACAGGAACATCGAGTGTGTCACAAACCTACACAGGAACATCAGGTGTGTCACAAACCTACACAGGAACATCAGGTGTGTCAGAAAACTACACAGGAACATCGAGTGTGTCACAAACCTACACAGGAACATCAAGTGGGTCACAAACTACACACAGGAACATCAAGTGTGTCACAAACCTACACACAGGAACATCAAGTGTGTCACAAACTACACACAGGAACATCAAGTGTGTCACAAAACTACACAGGAACATCAAGTAGGTCACAAAACTACACAGGAACATCAAGTGGGTCACAAAACTACACAGGAACATCAAGTGGGTCACAAAACTAGACAGGAACATCAAGTGTCACAAAACTACACAGGAACATCAAGTGTGTCACAAACCTACACACTGGAACATCAGATGTGTCACAAACCTACACACTGGAACATCAGATGTGTCACAAACTACACACAGGAACATCAGACGTGTCACAAACCTACACAGGAACATCAGACGTGTCACAAACCTACACAGGAACATCAGACGTGTCACAAACCTACACAGGAACATCAGGTGTGTCACAAACCTACACAGGAACATCAGGTGTGTCACAAACCTACACACAGGAACATCAAGTGTGTCACAAACCTACACAGGAACATCAAGTGTGTCACAAACCTACACAGGAACATCAAGTGTGTCACAAACCTACACAGGAACATCAGACGTATCACAAACCTACACACAGGAACATCAGACGTATCACAAACCTACACACAAGAACATCAGATGTGTCACAAACCTACACATAAGAACATCAGACATGTCACAAACCTACACATAAGAACATCATTGCTTCGCTGCCATAACCAACACTGACACACTGTAACATCACATGTTACACACATGCTCCTGATCATACAAAACAAACATATGTGTTTGATGCATCAGCAAACCTCCCCTGGTCATGTACACACAGTAGATGACTGTTTACAACACACCATGCTTACTAAGCCATGCATCAAATCATTCAAATGTCTGAGATACAATAACATGAAGAACATGACCTAAGAGTGACTTTCACTGAAATTGTAAGTCTTACCCAGCAATCTTATTCCTGAGCTTCTTGCTGGGGATGATGGCGATCTCCTCACATACTCGCTTGTTTGTGTGGAAGTCAAGAGTCAAGCGGGTGTAGTACTTCTCAATGATGACCCGAGCGGCCTTTTTCACCGTCTTTGTCCTGACACGACCCTGAAATAAAGAATTCTCTGTTGTTACTAACAATGTTTCCGTTAGTAATACGTAAAGTATTCCAATTTGGATGTTATTTGCGAGTTGTAAATAAAATGCATGCACATTAAGCGTTTTTAGGAAACTCGGCCTGGGTGTGACGTATGTAACCAAAGCTACGTCAGAGCAGATAAAAGGACTGCGCTTGCGCGCGCATGTGAGTTATGCATTTAGCCGAATCTGGGTCTGCCCTGGCCTGTTGCTGTGCGATACTGGGATTAAAACAGCAACAGAACAAAGCAGTGTATTATCTGTATGTTGATAAAAAATCAGGTCACTGTTTAACGTAGGCCATCTGAATGAGATTAGGTCGCAAAATTTGTGTAACATAGATATGTTACACAAATGTTATCCCAGAGCCTGGGATAACATTGAATGTTGGAACCAACGCAGAGGTATTAAATGTACCTAGCAAAAATATAGTAATAAATACACAATCTTAGGATAATTGCAAAACCGAGGTGGATCCGGAAAGTCGGATACGTCCTCGGCTAATCCGTCAAGTCCAGGCATAACTGATTTCAGCCGCCACATCTGCGGCTCAAACACTCAATAATATGCGCACCCCCAGCCCCCGTCGTATATAATACTAATAGCCAACATTACATTTGTTCCTTACGATGTACCCCATTCAGACTCAACCGTTTTAAAAGGCGACATTCGAAATGTTATTTTAAGTGCAGTGCGGGGTGTGCGGAATGAAATTCGTAGTATTTACCTGAATAAAATTACATAAAAGCACACATAATTATTATTTCAAAGACTAATCGGTGATACCGGTTGCCATCCGTATGAAATAGCTATTCGCCCGGCAGGGGTTAGCCTGTCCCCGAGTAAGTAGATGGGTTATTTTACTGCTCTGTTGACGAGACTTTTGATTTGACGAGCATATTTCGCATAAGGTATGACTATATTATCAAATTTTTCAATTTGAAGGCATTGGGCGAAAAACGTGGAAAGCAATGAATGTTTGAAGGCGATGTCAACCATCAATGGCTGTTAGGGAAGCATGTTGTAGGTGGGTGTATTTCATCGACTGCGACCATGTTCAATGACCATGAAACAAAATCGCAACAGTTCTACATACATCAATAATAATTGAATATCATCCAACTTTCAAATCATATTGATTTTAAAGGATAAGGAAGGATGAGAAGGATTAAAAGGCAACACCTAACATAACCCACCATTTTGGATTGGTTAGACCGGAAAGAGAAAGATGGCAGTAACGTGCTCGGAAATTTCTAGCGTTTTCATTGGTTGAATTTTCTAAGGCTCGTCGACATTTGATCGTAGATCTCACAGGTAAACAAGAACACGTGGAGTGATGCTAGGGCGATGTTCCACTTATTTGTTCAACGTCTAATGGCTAAAAGTGCTATAATGAGTTTTTTTTAAAGCATTTTAAATTTAAACTCATTACATTTACCAGTTAGTGCAACGTAATGAAGGTAATGAAACAGGTAAATCTGTATTCACGTTTTTATAATCCAGTTCACAACATAAATTGTGAAATTATTGCAAAGGTAATTTTTTGTTATAAAACTTCCTCCACGTGCAGGTTAGCTCATCATTTACATCTTAAACTCATTATATAACAATAATGAAACATTATTAAAGGTTTGTAAACTATATACCATAAATAAATTCTGATATTGTGCATAGGCCTACATAAGTGTTTTTAAGTTGAAATCTGTTGAATTGTTATTATATAATCCAATTCCAAACAAAAGCCAATTAATTAAAACATCTGTGCTGCTGATCACAGGATAACCAATGGCACAAAACATCTATATTATAAACAGTTTTTAATCTGTGTTTGGGTCCACATTTGTGTTTGTTTCTCATGTATGCTGCCAAAATGTTGCATGTGATCTAGTGGGCCTATTGGATTTGGGGTGGTTCTTATATTGAGATTTTTTTCATAAATGTTCATAGGGAGCTGCCAGGTGACCTAGGGTCCTAGGGAGCTGCCGGGTGTCCCAGGGAGCTGCCGGGTGACCTAGGGTCCCAGGGAGCTGCCGGGTGACCTAAGGTCCCAGGTAGCTGCCGGGTGACCTAGGGTCCCAGGGAGCTGCCGGGTGACCTAGGGTCCCAGGGAGCTGCCGGGTGACCTAGGGTCCCAGGGAGCTGCCGGGTGACCTAGGGTCCCAGGGAGCTGCCGGGTGACCTAGGGTCCTAGGGAGCTGCCGGGTGACCTAGGGTCCCAGGGAGCTGCTGGGTGACCTAGGGTCCTAGGGAGCTGCCGGGTGACGTAGGGTTCCAGCGAGCTGCCAAGCCTTAGTAAGTTCGTACATTCTGATTTCTTGGCTAAATTTGAGACATCATTGAAGGAAATATTAAGGAAATAAAGGTTTTGATTACCGCGATATATATCAAGTCTAGAATAGAAATACTTGTGAAACTACTGCAGGAAGTGAAGTCTAGAACAGAAAATGTGTCATGTGAATACAGTAACTACACTACTCCATATTTATTTTATACTTATCACCACTAATATTTTAATATCTATATTCATACAATTTAGTTATTAATTATTGCAATTCAACTATCTTTTACATTATGTTGTGTAATGTTGTGACGCATCACATGCAACACTGGATGTGACATTTGGCCAAATCAAATACATAATTACTTATTACTATAACATAATATAACATAATACATTTAATGCTATTTATTATCAAAATAATACTTACTTTGATGATTACATTAGGAAACAATGCAGCCACTTTTTACCTCTCGAGAGAATGTAGATTTCATGGTGATTCATGCAATGCAACAAAGAACACTTCCTGTACACGCTGGTAGACACATAACCAGGAGAGAAACTAGAGTTAGTGTACGAAATGATTCTGAAACTTGCTGATCAGAAACTTGAACTGCACACATGACACTAACTTTGACACTCCATGGACACTTCAACAAACACTGAACATTTGGGACTATGCAAAATGATTGTCATCAGGAGCCACTTAGTGATGGCAATGCAACTCGATCTGTGCAGTTGAAAGCAGAACACACAACTATTGCCAATATAATCACCTGTATTACCTGGTGTCATACATGAAATGTTACTAAGACAATTGCAATCAGCATATGTCAGACAGGAGTGAACATGTTACAAACAGTATGACTGGACACAGACTGGACATGGAATCACACGATATGTCTGGCTAACAACCAGTTTTGCACATTGGTCTTCAAAGATTAGACTTCAAACATACACAGTAAACTACACACACATCTAAATGCCAGGGGTATCTTGTTTTGAACTATATAATGAGATGAACATATGATGTGTAGTGAAACAAATTCTGATCATAATTATACTCCGCTATTGTCATATAAGAAGTGACAGTTTTAAATGACACCCATTCTTAGGATATTATTTAATCTCTGTATGCTAATAATTATTAAACCATTGCCAACACGTTGCTATTTCTGACAACCATTTTCCACCTATCACATGCGTTGTTGTCATTATATGAGCATCATTCTGTGTTTCAATGTGTTATTTTCATGTCTTTGGGAACACTTCACAACTGATCAACATATTACCAATCCGAATATGGCACATGATCAACATATTACCAATCCAAATAGGGCACATGATCAACATATTACCAATCCAAATAGGGCTGTGACAAAAATAGAAACTTTGATTATGTAATGTTTCCCGAAAAAACATTTGAAACTTTACAATCTAACAAATAAATAAACAAACACAAACTAATACGATTGGTTGGAAGATATGTTATACTAGTAATGTGTTGCCTACATTCTCAGAGATGGAAGATTATAGCCTGTTGGACAACTTGGACTGGCCAATTGTGTAGGTCAGTAGTAGGTCAACAGGTCACCGTTTTACACACTGGATTTCTTTCTACGTATTCGCCGAGTTAAAATGGAAAACAATTACTCAAAATGAATTAAATTTCAGCATTAAGCTTTGCCGTGGCAAGAAAGTAAGCTAGAGCACACACATTCATATTTCCAAATAGTTCTTTGTAATCACAAGACTTTGCAGTTTGCAAAATCTTCTTCACACAATGCATACATATTAAACAGGCATCTACTTATTCTGAAGAAGAGTTTTTATAAAATCACTTCACTACTAAGCATACTAGATACACAGCAAATTAGCTGAAGGCCGACACATGGACTTAGCAATTTACACCTGACCCTCCTTGTTTTATATTAAACAATTTAGACCCGACCCTCCTCGTTTTATATTAAAACAATTTAGATGCGACCCTCCTCGTTTTATATTAAAACAATTTATACCTGACCCTCCTTGTTTTATATTAAAACAATTTATACCTGACCCTCCTTGTTTTATATTAAAACAATTTATACCTGACCCTCCTTGTTTTATATTAAAATAATTTAGATCTGACCCTCCTTGTTTTATATTAAAACAATTACTAAATTGTAAAAATGGTAAGTTCTTATAATGATATATATATATATATATATATATAATATATTATACACATATATATATATACAGTACTATATATATATATATACATACAGTGTATATATAATAATTATATATATATATATATACAGAACTATATATATATATATATATACAGTGTATATATATATATACAGTACTATATATATACAGTGTATATATATATATAATGCACTATATATCATGGTTAGCAGTGCAAGATACCACACAAACCACATTTCCCTTTCAATCTTAATTAAACAAAATCACTTATCTGGGAAGTATTAAGCTATGCTGTGATTACTGCACTAATAATCACTGCTCACATGTACCCAACAGCTGTCTGGAGACTCGCCAACACAGCTAGTGAACTAAGGCAATGTGACGTGGTCACAATTGTCCAAGTTCTCTGAGCAAATGGATTCAAACCCAAGTGATCTGGACAGGGAGCTGCTGGTTTATCTACCACTCTAACTTCTGCGCCCCAACTAATACGGACGTTTGTAGCACCCCCAGTTAGTTGTGTACTAATAAATGAAGCTGTTCTAGATGCATGATGGATGAAATGAGTGATGTGTCGCCTGTTCTGAACTTATTGCTTGGGTTTGCAAGGAAATAACCAGGAGATGTTTGAAAAAGTTGATACGTTTCTTTTACACATCAAGGCACTTTTTCTTGAGAAGTAAAACATTTACTAATTAGAGGTGCTGTGTTTTGTACCTAAACATATGTGATGACAAATAAATATCCAGATGTACAATTGCAGGTATTGGCAGCTTTCAAATAATCATACTAACGACAGGACTGTGTAAATCCAACGCAATATAATTATGTTAAATATTAGTGAATAAGGATATTAATTTGTGTATATATCATAAAACCTGTGAAGTGGAATAAGAACTACACAAGATAATTATAGGTCACAAAACGACAGTATTACTACAGACTGCCACGGGTAGATCTGCATGACACGAGAAAACAAACTAAACTCAAACAAAGCACTATCAAAAACAGCCACTATAACATTGTGAGAAAATAGCTTTTCGTCTTAACATTAACACGTAACTGACGTTGAGTACCCAATAAAATACATTTCTTGTAATTAAACGCAGGGTCAGTTAAATGTGCATGTAATTGATCACAAACTATGAAATCATAATTACTTTTCCAAATTTCATTAATACCAATTAATTCAGACAGGATTCTGTACAATAATTTTACAAATACATAACGCTGAACATTCAATTGTCACGACACAGGGGACACATTTTTCCAATGTCAAACATATTTTCGGTGCACTATATTACCATACTCTTAACATTTATAAAAACACTATTATATTTATATAACTACCAACTTCATAGACAGACTATCACTTGAAGAGGCAACAATGGAAACCTTTCTAAAATTAGGCATATTTGTGTAATCAATTACAATGGTCATTGTAACCAACCCCACGTTTCTCCGTAAGTATGACTGGCATTGTTATTTACAACACTGTGAGTCCCTCGATGGATACAACGACCAGATCTAGTCAAGTCAACACTGTGAGTCCCTCGATGGATACAACGACCAGATCTAGTCAAGTCAACACTGTGAGTCCCTCCATGGATACAACGACCAGATCTAGTCAAGTCAACACTGTGAGTCCCTCGATGGATACAACGACCAGATCTAGTCAAGTCAACACTGTGAGTCCCTCCATGGATACAACGACCAGATCTAGTCAAGTCAACACTGTGAGTCCCTTGATGGATACAACGACCAGATCTAGTCAAGTCAACACTGTGAGTCCCTTGATGGATACAACGACCAGATCTAGTCAGAATCAACACTGTGAGTCCCTCCATGGATACAACGACCAGATCTAGTCAAGTCAACAGTGTGAGTCCCTCCATGGATACAACGACCAGATCTAGTCGGAGTCAACATTGTGAGTCCCTTGATGGATACAACGACCAGATCTAGTCGGAGTCAACACTGCGAGTCCCTTCATGGATACAACGACCAGATCTAGTCGGAGTCAACACTGTGAGTCCCTTGATGGATACAACGACCAGATCTAGTCGGAGTCAACACTGCGAGTCCCTTCATGGATACAACGACCAGATCTAGTCGGAGTCAACACTGTGAGTCACTTCATGGATACAACGACCAGATCTAGTCAGAATCAACACTGTGAGTCCCTCCATGGATACAACGACCAGATCTAGTCAGAATCCTCCTCTTCGCCGTAGTCATTGGAGACAATTCGTGGTCGAACTGGAAACAAAGAATGATATAAACATGTACCCAGGTAATCAGACTTGGATGTGGTGTCATGTAAGTTGTGGCACACAGCAAAAAGACGCAATCTTTCAATTACAACCACTCCATCACGAAACGTCACATATTAAATCGTTACTCATTCATTAAAGGAAAGCAGTCCACTAGTTTTTGTGTCAAAAATCGTGGTACACTTCACAGACTTTGTCTGCTATAAGCCTATAACACAGTGACTGCTAAGATGTGTTTTAGGATTTTCCATGGTTGTTTTAGGAGGAAACACGGCAGAGCACCGGTTTCAAATATATGGCCTCAGGTGTGACCATACTGTGGGCCGGGGCGAGTAGACAGTAACACTAGACACATGTCCACTACCTAGCCAGTCTACTGGACACTGTGTGGACATTAGCTGAATCAAATTATACTTTGATTTCACTGGTTGACCAGAGTACACTGGTCCATCTCCAAGACGGCGACCTCCATTTACAGGAATCTCAAGATAACCTTACACCAGCTTGTTTTAGTACATCACCATAATGACCATACACACCAGTTTGTTTTAGTACGTCACCATAGTGACCATACACACCAGCTTGTTTTAGTACATCACCATAGTGACCATACACACCAGTTTGTTTTAGTACGTCACCATAGTGACCATACACACCAGCTTGTTTTAGTACATCACCATAGTGACCATACACACCAGCTTGTTTTAGTACGTCACCATAGTGACCATACACACCAGTTTGTTTTAGTACGTCACCATAGTGACCATACACACCAGTTTGTTTTAGTACATCACCATAGTGACCATACACACCAGCTTGTTTTAGTACGTCACCATAGTGACCATACACACCAGCTTGTTTTAGTACGTCACCATAGTGACCATACACACCAGCTTGTTTTAGTACGTCACCATAGTGACCATACACACCAGCTTGTTTTAGTACGTCACCATAGTGACCATACACACCAGCTTGTTTTAGTACGTCACCATAGTGACCATACACACCAGCTTGTTTTAGTACATCACCATAGTGACCATACACACCAGCTTGCTTTAGTATATCACCATAGTGACCATACACACCAGTTTGTTTTAGTACATCACCATAGTGACCATACACACCAGTTTGTTTTTGGTACATCACCATAGTGACCATACACACCAGCTTGTTTTAGTACATCACCATAGTGACCATACACACCAGCTTGTTTTAGTACGTCACCATAGTGACCATACACACCAGCTTGCTTTAGTACATCACCATAGTGACCATACACACCAGTTTGTTTTAGTACATCACCATAGTGACCATACACACCAGCTTGTTTTAGTACATCACCATAGTGACCATACACACCAGTTTGTTTTAGTACATCACCATAGTGACCATACACACCAGCTTGTTTTAGTACATCACCATAGTGACCATACACACCAGCTTGTTTTAGTACGTCACCATAGTGACCATACACACCAGCTTGCTTTAGTACATCACCATAGTGACCGTACACACCAGTTTGTTTTAGTACATCACCATAGTGACCATACACACCAGCTTGCTTTAGTGCATCACCATAGTGACCATACACACCAGCTTTTTTTAGTACATCACCAGAGTGACCATACACACCAGCTTGTTTTAGTACATCACCAGAGTGACCATACACACCAGTTTGTTTTAGTACATCACCATAGTGACCATACACACCAGTTTGTTTTAGTACATCACCATAGTGACCATACACACCAGCTTGTTTTAGTACATCACCATAGTGACCATACACACCAGCTTGTTTTAGTATGTCACCAGAGTGACCATACACACCAGCTTGCTTTAGTACATCACCATAGTGACCATACACACCAGCTTGTTTTAGTACATCACCAGAGTGACCATACACACCAGCTTGTTTTAGTACTGCGGCCACTTGGGGGTTCTTGGCGAGGGAGTAGGCCGTCTTGCCGTCTTTGTTGGTCAAGTCAGTGCGGGCACCTGCAGGGACAGAAGCACTGGTAACACAGCAATCACATGTAACACAGCATTCACTGGTAACACAGCAATCACAGGTAACACAGCAATCACAGGTAACACAGCAATCACTGGTAACACAGCAATCACATGTAACACAGCAATCACAGGTAACACAGCAATCACATGTAACACAGCAATCACTGGTAACACAACAATCACAGGTAACACAGCAATCTCAGGTAACACACTATCACAGGTAACACAACAATCACAGCAATCACAGCAATCACAGGTAACACAGCAATCACTGGTAACACAGCAATCACATGTAACACAGCAATCTCAGGTAACACAGCAATCACAGGTAACACAGCAATCACTGGTAACACAGCAATCACTGGTAACACAGCAATCACATGTAACACAGCAATCACAGGTAACACAGCAATCACATGTAACACAGCAATCACTGGTAACACAGCAATCACTGGTAACACAGCAATCACAGGTAACACAGCAATCTCAGGTAACACACAATCACAGGTAACACAACAATCACAGCAATCACAGGTAACACAGCAATCACAGGTAACACAGCAATCACAGGTAACACAACAATCACAGGTAACACAGCAATCACAGGTAACACAGCAATCACACGTAACAACACCAGTGAAGTAACACTGCAACAATGCTGTAATGTACTGTAACACACAATGACAACATTGCAATCTAATTGTAACATTACTGTAATGTGTTGTAAAACAGTGTAAATATTCAGTGCTACAGCCTACAGTTTCACTATTCAGTCACCCTGTTACAGTGTCATCACTGTAATGACTTTGTAATGTATTTACTATTCAATGTAATAACATTGTAACAACGTCATGGCAACATGATGACAACATGATGTTACAATATAACATAACTCATAACACACCAGACACTCTAAGATGTCACGAGAAGACATGTCACTTGTTCACCGACACCAATTTTTATAAATGCAAGTGACACCAAGTTTATCAATGCAAGTGACACCAAGTTTATCAATGATAGTGACACCAAGTTTATAAATGTAAATGACACCAAGTTTATAAATGATAGTGACACCAAGTTTATAAATGTAAATGACACCAAGTTTATAAATGACACCAAATTTATAAATGCAAGTGACACCAAGTTTATAAATATAAATGACACCAAGTTTATAAACGTGAGAGGAGGTAGGAGCAGACAGTGCTGCCCCCTGGGAGAACTAGTCTAAACTAGACCAGGTTCACTCAGCAGCAGCAGCTGCTGTCATCTGCTGTCTGCTGTAAACATCTAACCTTTCTCAAGCAGCAGTTCGACGGCGTGGGCGTGGCCCTTCCACGCGGCGGAGTGGAGCGGAGTGTCTCCAAGTTTGTTCTGAAGGAGACAATGAACAACTGCAGTCATAACAACACATACACTGGGACAACATGACACGACACATGGAGACTCAAGCAGGCACAGAGATTGGTGCTGACAATAACTGACACCTATGCTTGTATATTTGGGTGTCATTTATTGAAATAACACAGACATGCTACGCCTGTCTGTCCATTAGCTTGTGTGTGTGCACGCGCGTGCGCGCGTGCGCACGTGTGTCTAATGGGCCCTCGTATCTATGTCAGTTTCACTAGTACATGACAGACATATTTAAATCAGTGGCCCCTCAAAACGAGGATGACGTCTTCCCAATGGAAGGCCTGTTGCCTGGTATATGATGTGGCCGGTTCGCAACCATAAGTTCCCAGGCATTGATGTCAATTTGCCCGTTCTTCATGTAATGTTTAGCAGTGTCTATGAATTGTTTTCTCTGGCCACAACATGTTCTCGTATCATGTGTCAGATGTGCTCTTGGCTTCAAGCCACTGACCTGAACGTTGACCTCACAGTTGGGGACGGCCAGTAGTGTCTCCATGCAGTCCACGTGTCCTCCGTGGGCCGCCCAGTGCAAGGGGGTGGACCCTGCCTTGTCCAGGCCGTTGACCGACACCTGGCA
This sequence comes from Oasisia sp. SBJ-2009, assembly GCA_964017155.1. Lineage (NCBI taxonomy): Eukaryota > Metazoa > Annelida > Polychaeta > Sabellida > Siboglinidae > Oasisia > Oasisia sp. SBJ-2009. The sequence continues at coordinate 45,466,127 of OZ024866.1, forward strand.
ACATAAAAACATCACCAGACAGTGTCATCAAACAGTGTCATCAGACAGTGTCGTCAGACGGTGTCGTCAGACAGTGTCATCAGACAGTGTCTTCAGACAGTGTTATCAGACAGTGTCATCAGACAGTGTCGTCAGACAGTGTCGTCAGACAGTGTCGTCAGACAGTGTCACCAGACAGTGTCATCAGACAGTGTCACCAGACAGTGTCACCAGACAGTGTCACCAGACAGTGTCAGAGAAAAACAGATTAAGTACTTTCAGGTGGTAGATGTCATTTTGCAAAATAAAAACGTTTTCTTTTACTCTCTGTCCTGTCCGTCCTGTCCGTCCTGTCCGTCCTGTCCGTCCTGTCCGTCCTGTCCGTCCTGTCCGTCCGTCCGTCCGTCTCTCTCACTGTCTGTCAATCTTTGACCCTATGTCTGTCTATCCATCTGTCTCTAGTCTAATACAAGTAGGTAGTGTGTACGTCAATCAATGTGTGTGTGTGTGTGTGTGTGTGTGTGTGTGTGTGTGTGTGTGTGTGTGTGTGTATGTGTGTGTATGTGTGTGTGTATGTGTGTGTATGTGTGTGTGTGTATGTATATGTCTGTATGTATATATGTTTGTGTGTGTCTGTGTGTATGTCCATGTAACACAGCTTGTGGGAGCATCTGTGGTAGTGTCTAGCGTTAACCACTGGTATAAGCCGGTGAAGCCACCAACGTGTCAACTTCAAAGCCGACTCAGTATTTAGCAGGTGACTCTGTGGCTGAGTCCCACTACTTGCCTTGTTGGCGATACACTCCATCATGAAGTTCAGGTTGCCTCTCTTGGCTGCTTCGTGGATGGGGTAGTCCATGGTCTCTGTGTTCGCCTCAACTGTCATAAACACAACATTCAACATTACTACAGCTGTACCATGTCAGAGGTCACCAAATATTTTGACTGGCCCCTGACTCTGAACAAATGCTGGCTGATGTATTAACAAACAATGTTCACAGTTGTGTTCTTCCAAAACAGGAAATTTAACATGTCACAGTAATAAAAATGTTGGAAAAATGTTTGAGCCGATTTTTGAGTTTAAACTCAGAACTTCCGTGGCCCGTCCACAGTCACATTCTAAGTATCAACCATAATACTATATGTAGTCATGATGTAAACAAGACTGACAGAATGCAGGGGGTGGAGTTTTTAGGATATGTTGTCATGACAACAATGAACGTAAACAGGACTAAGCTGGGAGCAGTGATCAGCACTGGTGACATAAGTACACAGTGCTAAGGCTCAGCAAGAGTGAATGTGAGACCACGGTTACCATAGTTACTGGGGATGAGTCCCGTCTTGTTGCCGCACTTTGCTTTCCACCAGTCAGGGTCAGACATGTCGAGTATGTACAGGGTCTCTCCTTCGTCAAATGTCAACTCATCCGACTGTAACCATGACAACGTCACAACTCCAAGACAACCATTCAGCATTCCCGCAAATCTGAGTACACATGACAATACACTCACATGCACCAAACGAGTACTTTAACTAAAATAAATAAATAAATACGTAAATTAATAAATAAATAAGAACAACCACATACAATAGGTCTGAATAGAAATTTGTTCTTTAAACCTAAAACATCGATAAATAATAGTTTTTATGATAAAATAAATATAAAACCATAAAATGTAAAATAAAATAAATCATGTCAGTTGAAAGTGACAGTATATATTAAATGTAACTAACGTTGTGGTACCTTTAAAAGATGATGTACACAGTTATAACGTACATTTATTAATATGTGATGTCATCATCAGTACATTACACAGACAGTACACTACACAGGTAGTACAGTACACAGGCAGTATAGCACATAGGCAGTACAGTACACAGGGAGTACCGTACACAGGCAGTACAGTACACAGACAATACAGTACACGGACAGTACAGTACACAGACAGTGCTGTTTCATTGGCAATTAAAACAGTCACAAAGTGTACCTGTTGTGCTTCATATTTGTACAGTGACCGGACCACTTTCACAGAGCCTGTTGAAATAAAATAATCATACATCAACAGTCACAATACAAATAATAACTTTGAAAGTCAAAACCATTTCAGTAACTATTATTAGGCACATATAATAACAATACAATTGATTTGTATAGCGCCCGAATCAATAGTATTGCTCTCAGGTGCTTTACATAAATGTACAAATAGTAGCTAAAATTGGATGATAAATTATTATGTGTCCATGAATTGCTCTTGAACTCATGTCAAATGATGATGCCAGTTTTGTAACTATGTTCAGTTACCAGTCATGTTTATTTTGGTACAGGGTGTATAGCGGTATCTACTTGGGGCATCTTTTGCAGGAAATTATTAAAAATGTGTGTCTTAAATTTGTCCATCAAGGCCATCAAGGGTACACGTTTATATTATCAAGGGCAGGGTAGTCACTTTGAGCTGCACACTTCCTGACCACATGTCATGGAAGTGCACCACTATGAATGTAAAGCATATTTAAGTCAACAAGCTGCCCATGTAACTGCCTAGACTAGTCTGATGACAGACTCAGAGCAATGGAGAGAAAGTCTCTTCTGCTGGTTCCAGAACTCGACAGGGTTCTATATTAACTGACTAGTCTGTAACTCTCTATGTAGTGTAGTTTCAATGTTATGATCTTATCAGGTCTCACTGGAGTAGTACGTCTCTCTTTTTCTGAACACTTTCACCAATCCGACCTTTTTAGGTTGAGGCTGTCAGTTTGACTGGCTCATTGACAAGAAGTAATCACTAAAAACAGCCAACTTTGAAAGTCAAAACCATTTAATTAATATTATTAGGCACATATAATAATAATAAGTACTGGGATATAATACTTCTCCTTCCTGTACACCGGTACAGTACACGCCTTATCTCAACTTGCTGTGATACAGGTGGAAGGACAAGGCAGACAAACAAGAAAACTATATTTAGGGTGCAATTTGTAACAGTAAATATTGTAAACAGTAATATGTGCAAAAGAAAAAAGTGGACTAATACAAAGTCTGGATATTGTGTGTAAATGTATCCAGGCTGTTTCCATTTACAATGTGTTGAGGGTCTAAAGTCGAATGGAACTTGGGAAAAATAATACAAGTGGTATTTCACATCTGGAATAATAGCACAATGGCTCAGGGTCGAGTATCAGACTCTCGACTAAGAGGACCCGGGTTCGAATCCTGTGCTGTCGTGTGAAACCTCGGGCAAGTTTTTATTACTCTACATTGCTCCAGTTCACTAAGCTGTATGAATGAGTACCTGGCTATAGGCAGTGATGAATATTTGTGTACAAGCAGTTTTCACACAATTGCAGCAGGCTGAATGCTTCACAGAGAAGCCGAGATGGTCTTTGATTGAATAGGTCTGCCAGGGAGTAAAGGGTAAAAAGCACCTTAAGTTGTCCTACAGATTGGATATTGAACTTACCTTTACTTTTTTTTTTACTAGACATGTTGCTTTATAGTGGCTATGTTTACAGTACTAACATTTTGATTTGCTGGTATACCGACTAGGCCACTGGTTATCTTACACATCATAATATATAGTGTGACAGGTGTCTAATTTCAGGAGGATGTCAGTTACACTTGAGGTATTGTGGTGGCAATGCATTACATTATCCTATGCCATGAATGTAAGACATATCAAGCTGCATGGCATTGGATCATTTTTATTTGGTTTATCTGTGTTAAGTTCTTACAGGTTCTTACAGGTCCTTTTCTGGCTTGAATGAGGCATTCCTGCCTCTTGTGCCAGCTCTGTCTTGAGCATTGTGTTGAGACTGTGCGCATGCGTCTAAAGGTGACACAGTCCATAGTAGAGGTGGTGCAGTAAAATAATTTTTTATAGGATGATTTTTCCATAGTTTATCAATTTTACCTTCAAATGATTGGACTGATGGAGCATCTACCACAGACTGTGGCAGACTATTCCATACATCAGTAGATCGGTATACAAATGAATTTTTCCGGATGTTTAATCAGCATCTTTCTTTAAATATTTTTAGGTTGTGCCCTCTCGTTATTGAATAATATTCCCTTAATGTAAAAAAAGTTGATGTAACTGTGTTAAAGTGTGTGGTTCTGCTGTTCTCCAGGATAGGTCTGACAATTTTAAGTGTTCAAAGTAAGCCCGAGTTATTGTTTGAATTGGTGTAACTTTGACACTTCTGCAGAGAAACCTTGTGATTTATTTTGTTTTAAGAACATGTAATTTATGTGAACATTAGGGGTGTGAATGATAACAGTTTGAGTTATGTCAGCTAAAAATGTTCGAATCCAGGAAATCTGTGTTTCTAGGTCTTGGACTTGGACGTTTGGTTGGGTGGATAATCCACTTGGCCTTGGAAGTTGGGTGCCATAATGATTGATGGAGCTTGAGAAGGGGATCAGTTGGCTATGCATATGGCTGACTTTATCAAATGCGTTTGAGAAAGCATGTCCTTAACAACCAATACATGTTTCATGGACAAATACAGACACTGTTTCACTGGCATAATATCTTGATAATAACCCAGCCCTCCAGTGCCACTGGAATGCAGTGGAATGCCCGTCATAAATAATTTTGTAACATTTCGAAACCGTGGCGGCCGTGTCAAACTTCAACGTATTCGACTTATTTCGTCCATTTAACTATGCCTAGCGGACTAACCTGGTTTTCTGGGTTTAGGGGGTGCCGGTCGCGTCGGCAAAGGACCTGACATTGTCACGATATGTTATTTTTTATACTGTACGAGTATGTTTTAAAAGTTCACTGCTTTACTCGCCGTCAACACGGAAGTAGTCGGGACACAACCGGATGTTTCCTTTGCGTTTGCTCGAATTAACTTCCGGTGCTTGAAATGGCTACACGTTTCTACGTAAACAAGGTTCAAATGCAACATGTGCGACGAATGTGTCCCTACAAAGGTTGGGCGCTAGTACAGGGAATTATACAGGAAACACAAAATAACCTCTTGGCTTTTTTAATATGCTATATGTTACGAATAAACACCGCATTCCGTAACATCGCCCACATGTTTTGCCTGCCCAGGGTCAGGCTGCACCTATTCCAGCCTGGGTAGGCAACTAATGCTTGTATGAGGTGGTTCGCCACATGCACATAATATGATAGTTCTACTTCATAAACTTCACTATCCGTTTAATTGGCAGTCAACATTATGCTGAGGCAATGAAGTCGTCATAATTGACGGTATAGTGGATTACTGGAAGAAGATGTCTCTACTACTCTGAGTAGTGACAAGCTTTTTTTGAGACTTGTACACCATTCTAAACTTCTAATGTTCATGTTGCTTAGTAACCTTTTCATTTCTGAAAGGAGAGGTAGTTTTCTATTTAGTTTATGAAAACGTAATAAATAACACAGCATAACTTACTTTCACAAATTTATGCACTTAATCTGTGTTTTGCATGATAATCATAAACACCTTTCTTTGTTGTATACAATTTCTGGTTATTTTGCTGTCAAACTAATACAGAAGTACATATAATTGTAAAAATCTGCAGCCCTATACAATTGTTTGTAATGGTTTTACCTCATTGGTCAGTTACAATGTAGTCTCGTTTAACCAACCGTCGCTTGGCTGCATAACCTCGCGAAATGACAGTCTGCTGCCACTGTCAGCATTTGAATGTTCTCTGTGTAGGAGTAAACAGAGCTGTCACTTCGTGGAGACTGGGTAATCCTGGAATAATTCCTGCTTCATAAACAACCACAAATTTGTATTTTTGTTTATGTTTGTGTGAATACAAGTTACATTTTTAATATTTTTTTTATAAGAAACAAATTGTATATTTATTTATTTGTTATTTCAAATTTGACCTGAGAGCCAATCAGTATAATTCTTCTCTATTCTTGGATGAGGCTGCCTTGGTGGACCCATTGGCAGGCCATAAATATACCAGGTGGAGTTGAATGGCTAGAAAGTGCTGCCACCTCACAGAGTCTGGTTGATCAAGGCTAATGGTGCCAGGGACACCAGGGACACCAGGGACACCAGGGACACCAGGGACACCAGGGACACCAGGGACACCAGCTAATGCTGGGTGTCCAGTAGATGCTAGAACATGAGATCAATGCTCATGATTCTTGGCAAAATTGGAATTGGCTCTAAACTGGTTAATATTTCATCCAGGTTAATTGTTTAAAAATGACACAATGTTTATATTCTGTCAAGAAAACTAATTGGCCAATAGATTTTGAACTGTGCATTGTGAAATTACTGACGTTAATATCTCTGAAAAGTATTGCATATTAACTAAACATTTTTAAAGCTGACATGTTATTACAAAAGTCCACACATCAAATATATTTATGTGTAGTGTTAACTAGAATTATGTACATCATAGTAAATGAAACATTCTTCTACACTGTCACACTTCAGAAGGCCAGGCTGGACCACAACGTGCTCGACTGGCAGAGACTGCAACTCTGCCATCACATGTTAAGTGGCCAGACACAAGAACCTCCACAAGCTGAGAGTGTCGACATCTTCCTCCTGGAGCAGCTCCACTTGCTGTGTGGGTGGAGCAGTGACTGGTTCAGTGCTCCAGAAAGAGACAGCGTTCTTCTGCTTCTGTCTCTTGTACAGATGTCATACAGCAAGAACAGGTTGACGCGAGGGACACACCGGGCTACTAGACCGACACACGGGGCCACTAGACTGACACACAGGGCCACTAGACTGACACATGGGGCCACTAGACTGACACACGGGGCCACTAGACTGACACACAGAGCCACTAGACACGGGGCCACTAGACTGACACACGGGGCCACTAGACTGACACACGGGGCCACTAGACTGACACACCGAGCCACTAGACCGACACACGGGGCCACTAGACTGACACACGGGACCACTAGACCGACACACGGGGCCACTAGACTGACACTTGGGGCCACTAGACTGACACATGGGGCCACTAGACTGACACACCGGGCCACTAGACCGACACACGGGGCCACTAGACTGACACACGGGGCCACTAGACCGACACACGGGGCCACTAGACTGACACACAGGGCCACTAGACTGACACACAGGGCCACTAGACCGACACACGGGGCCACTAGACTGACACATGGGGCCACTAGACCGACACACAGGGCCACTAGACTGACACACGGGGCCATTAGACTGACACACGGGGCCACTAGACTGACACACAGGGCCACTAGATGCCCACAAGCTGTGTGTCTGTGTCTTGTAAGTGTTTCTGCTGATGTATATAGTAGTTCATGTTGGTTGTTTGATTTCTTACACTAAGTTACAGTTATTTTGTAAGAAATTAACCTACTTTGGAGCATATCCTTTGAAATGTGCAACATTTTGACCCATCGTCTCTAGGTCTCGACCAACACCCGGGACACCAGTACGTTACCAAGACCTATAGACAATGGGTCAAAACGTTGTATGTTTAAAAAGATATGCTCCAAAGTAAGTACATTTCTTGCAACATAACCATATCTTGGAATCATGAACATATAAGTAGCAGTTGTATAGTACCAAGTTAGCTACATTGTCTGTTACATTGTAAAAACATAAGAATTATTATTATTTCATAGAAACTGATCTAAGTTTTTAATGCATACAGACCTTTGCAGTTTACACAATGCTATCATGGAGGGAACGGTTGATTATGTAAATATGTAGGCAGAAATATAATTGTTATTTTACACATCTGTTCCAGAGGCACCTTCTCTGCAGTTGTGACATGTTAGTTTCATACTCGGCCTACAAGAGTTTGACCATGCTGCTACAGCAAGACAAGACACTGGTAGGTCGGCAAACTGAACACTTCATTCCAGTTGGACTGTCAGGGACAAATGAAGTGACACAGTCTTGGTTAACAAGGCAGATACAGCCTGGGTTACCAAGACATTTTCAGTGACACAGCATGGGTTACCCAGATAGATCATTGCTTAATGTGCTGTTACCAGCGTTTGGTACTTAACTGATGCGTTTCGTGTTGATCATACAGGTGTATTGAAATACCAGGACTTGGCTGGCGACTGTGTTCAACTGTTACTGTGTGTTGCAGGACTTGGCTGGCGACTGTGTTCAACTGTTGCTGTGTGTTGCAGCACTTGGCTGGTGAATGTGTTCAACTGTTGCTGTGTGTTGCAGGACTTGGCTGGCGACTGTGTTCAACTGTTATTGTGTGTTGCAGGACTTGGCTGGCGACTGTGTTCAACTGTTGTTGTGTGTTGCAGCACTTGGCTGGTGACTGTGTTCAACTGTTGCTGTGTATTGCAGGACTTGGCTGGCGACTGTGTTCAACTGTTATTGTGTGTTGCAGGACTTGGCTGGCGACTGTGTTCAACTGTTGCTGTGTATTGCAGGACTTGGCTGGTGACTGTGTTCAACTGTTGCTGTGTATTGCAGGACTTGGCTGGCGACTGTGTTCAACTGTTGCTGTGTATTGCAGGACTTGGCTGGTGACTGTGTTCAACTGTTGTTGTGTGTTGCAGCACTTGGCTGGCGACTGTGTTCAACTGTTGCTGTGTGTTGCAGCACTTGGCTGGCGACTGTGTTCAACTGTTGTTGTGTGTTGCAGCACTTGGCTGGCGACTGTGTTCAACTGTTGCTGTGTGTTGCAGGACTTGGCTGGCGACTGTGTTCAACTGTTGCTGTGTGTTGTAGCACTTGGCTGGCGACTGTGTTCAACTGTTGCTGTGTGTTGCAGGACTTGGCTGGCGACTGTGTTCAACAACTTGTTCTGTCTCTCTTGAGTGGACAAACCAACAGGAACGGAATTGTCCACGCCCTGGACTTGTGCAGAGACATTCTTAGTTGCAAGGAGACCGTGGACCGCCCCGTAGGTGTGTCCTTGGTGACAGGTCGTGTTGTTTGTTGTCAGTTATGACCTGTTTGTGTGTGTCGGTGTGTCATGTTACTGTTACGTTTGCAACGTTCAGTATTATGTTGACTATTATTTATCTGGAAACATTTATAAAGCGCTATGTATCCAGGTTAAAAACTTGCTCAAAAGTGCTAATAATATGCAATAAGTATATACATATATTGAAAAATTATAGATATAAGCTAAATTAATAGGTAAATTAATTCTTGTTAAAATAATGTAAATAAATAAGTTAATTCAATAAATTAAATACAATACTAAATTGACTGCTAGTGCAACTCGCTGCGAGTGAAATACAATTTCAAGAGTGGACATTAAAAATGGATAAGTTAGTTTGTGTGCTGTGAAAATATGTGGTAAATCATCAGTTGAGTTATGTTCTCAGTGGTCACTGTTCTTCACTGTAGATGTGCGCGAGATCTTCTTCAGACACATGTCTCAGCTGTGGACTCAGATTGTGGAGCAGTTCTTGTCAATACCTACGGATGACAGTGACCAGGACAGTCGGCAGCATCTTGACTGTGGCGTCTTGCATTCATTCCTGTCTTTGTGGGTGAAACTTCTAAAATTTTCACTCGCCAAGACTTGTGGTGACACCTGGTGTGAGAAGGCTAGCGTTTACCTCAGGGAGGGTGCATTAGTTCTGGTGAGGCGTCTGTCACTGGGACTCATTCCCACGGGATGTTTCAGTAAGGCTGTGTCAGTTGTCAACCACAGTCTCCCTGCCGTGTCACAACTGGTCACATGTCCACCCAGTCACAGCTGTGTGTGTAGACACGTCACTGAGTCTGTCATCAGTGTCACAGACAGTCACAGCTGTGTGTCTAGACACGTGACTGAGTCTGTCATCAGTGTCACAAAGTCCCTGTTGTCCTCCGTTCCCGTGCGGAGTGGCGTGCTCCTGTTCGGGGGGACTTACTGCGGACAGGAAGACCACGGCAGTAGTGAGATGTCCCAGGATGACCGGTGGTCAGTGGATGGCCGAGGACTGCGTGGTGTCACCCTGCTCATTATGAAGTCATGCGCAGTGTTGGTGACACCTGGTGGCGGTGAGTGGTGAGACGAGGTGTTCGTGTTCTTGTCTTTCGATGGATCTCAGTTTAGGACAAATAAATGGGAATGTTTTGATAAGACGTCAAAAGAAGTGAACTCGTGTGGCATTTAGCCATCGCATATGTGTACTTTCTTTTATGTCAAATTGTGTAACATCGATGCAGATTTTTTCTCTGATTCTTCACATTTTCACTAGTCAGTTTAAAATAGTGTACAATTTTGTTATCATTCATAGACGCAACTTTATAACCTAACTATGCCCTATTGAGTTCCCTGGTGAATTCATCCTATTGTTAAAATGTAATATTGCCAAGCCACAAGTGGCTATAGATTGTGCAATTGACAAATCTGTATTTTTTGGTTTATTGATTCTGGTGCAAAATGAGTTATCTTGTAATTGTGTGTAATCTAAAGTAGAGAGCGTTTCCGTGGTAACGGTTTACGAGTGATTGCTTGTTGCACAGAGAGCCAGCCAAGTGACCAGTCACATGACCAGCTGAGCAAAGTGACCAGGACACTGAAGCAGCTGCAGATACACGTTGAGGAGACTGTCCACTTGTCCAGCAGTGACCACTGGGTGACCAGTCTGTTTCTTGACCAAGATGACCAGCTGCTGGAAGCCCTGCTGTGTGTCCAGTGGGTGGCTGGACACTGCAGGAAAATGTACGTTTCTTTGTCACATGTATTTGTGATAATATGTTTTATATATATATATATATATATATATTTGTGATATTATGTTATATACATAAATTTATTATAATAAAAAATTGTATCCGCTTAAATTTTAAAGAACATTTAAAGTACTTTATTTATCATTATAATTGTTTTATTTATAATCTACTCATGTTTGGACATTTTAATTTAATTTTTTTATTATTACTTAAATTGGTAAAATGTTTCCTATTTATTTTGTAGTAACCTTTATTGCTTTATTGTATGTTTCTTTGTCACATGTATTTGTGATAATATGTTATATATATATTTGTGATAATGTTATGTTATACATCCCTGTATATATATATGTATATACATATAGACATGTATTTAGTATAATTAAAACATTTGTATCCGCTTAAAATTTAAAGAACATTTAAAGTACTTTATTTACCATCATAATTGTTTTATATATAATATACTTATGTTTGAACCACATTTTTATTTTATTTATTTATTATTATTTAAATTGGTAAAATGTTTCCTATTTATATTGTAGTAACGTTATTGCCCATCGTTTGTGAGGATAAATGGATTCATCTTCTCATCCACGTCATATATGAGAGACCTCATTCAAGAGTAGTGGAAATATGTAACATAGTGAGCTGGTCACCCTCTCACGTGTGGAGGTGAAGTTGATTATAGTGAGCTGGTCACTCTCTCACGTGTGGATGTAGTTGATTGTATCAGAGAATGGATTCATGTTTAATGACAAGTCACAATTTGTCACATCTCAAAATTTTCAAAATGTCACAGGGAAATCTCAATTGTCACAGCTTTTTTGGTGCTTTTTGCATGTCACATCAACTTTGCGTTTGTCACATATGCGAGACACAATATTTGTCAGTGATATTTGTGAAAAAAGAACCCACCACTTGATGCAGCGTAAAATAACTGTAAACCCAACAAAACACTAACAGCCCACTTGGCTCAGCAGATTACAACACAAGTATTGAATTCTACCGACCACGTTGTCACATTTTGTCACATAATTCTCACAAAGTGTCATAAAATGTCACCGAATTTCAGGCAAGGAAATTTTGTCACAGAACGTCACCATGTCACAGGGAATGCGTTCTGTTGTGTCTCACTGACAGAGGCTTCATCCCCGACTGTTGCAGACACGGCCCTTGTGTTCCCGGCTCCCAGTGGTCTTCCCTGGATCCCTTCTCCCCAATCCTCCACCTCCTGGACCACGTGTGTTGGGACGACTCCGTGCTGCTGGACTTCCTGTCGTCCCCGGAGACTTGCTTCCTGGTGCTGCTACTGCGACAGCTCCGTGTCATCGTCACCGACTGGACCGGCTTCTGTCGCGCGTGTCAACGTCACAGTTTGAGACCCGGTACCATTGTTGACGACAGAGATGTGTCACTAGGCAGCTGTGTCGATGACAGAGATGTGTCACTAGACAGCTGTGTCGATGACAGAGATGTGTCACTAGACAACTGTGTCGATGACAGAGATGTGTCACTAGACAGCTGGGTCGACGCCAGAGATGTGTCACTAGACAGCTGTGTCGATGACAGAGATGTGTCATTAGACACCTGTGTAGATGACAGAGATGTGTCATTAGACACCTGCATTGTTGACAGAAATGTGTCACTAGACACCTGCATTGGTGACAAGGATGAGAGGGTGACAACTGGTGTGAAACGTCCCCAAGTCGCCAGCCAGAGTGAGGCTGTGTTCAGTAGACGCGGCCAGTCAGTGCGGGAAAATACCAACCACCACGTGACGTTGGTGAGTTACTCAGACTCTGAGGACAGCGGTGACGATTGTGATGGTGACAGTGTTGAGAGGAAGACAGTTGACAGAGTCTACAATGACAGTTGTGACAGTGTCAACAAGGTCCAGCCAGCGGTCAGTGACACACACCACTGGGATGTGTCTGAACATCACACACTCTGTCACCAAACTGGACACATTGTAGACATGGTGGACACTGATCCTGTGTGGTCAGTGGTGGACACTGGTCAACCCACAGTGACCAGTTGTGTCTCATACGTACGTGATACACCACATAAATGTCAAACTGAGGGAGTTTGTGCATTAGTTGGCTGTCTCAGTGAGAGACCTAGAGACTTAGCTGTACCAGTCGTCACAGCGTCACAGCAGAGACAGCCAGGTACAGAGACTGGGCCAGGTACAGAGACTGGGCCAGGTACAGAGACTGGGCCAGGTACAGAGACTGAGCCAGGTACAGAGACTGGGCCAGGTACAGAGACTGGGCAAGGTACAGAGACTGGGCCAGATACAGAAACTGGGCCAGGTACAGAGACTGGGCCAGGTACAGAGACTGGGCCAGGTACAGATACTATGCCAGCTACAGAGACTATGCCAGATACAGAGACTATGCCAGATACAGAGACTGGGCCAGATACAGATACTATGCCAGCTACAGAGACTGGGCCAAACCCCTCCATGGACAAAGGTCCGGGAGGGATCACAGCCTCTGACCAGACGTTACCTGCAGTGGACACTGGACTGATGTCCGACTGTCTTGACCGGTGCATGGCCGTGTTCATCCGACTGCGACTGAAGCTGACCAGACTGCAGGCCCAGGGTCTGTTTCCCTACAACGTGGCGCCCCTGCTGCGACTGCTGGGGCGCAGTGAACAGTTGTACGAAAGCTAGGGAGCAGTCATTATTTGACACTGGGGCGGGCCACAGGAATCAGTGCAATTTGAAACCCAGACTATGCCAAATGTGTGTGTTTATTGGTGTGTGTATATATATATATATATATATATATATGTACAGCAATGTGTATATATATATATGTGTATATATATATATATAGGTATATATAGGTGTATATATATATATAGGTATATATATGTATATATATAAATATATATATATGATATCCTCCTAAATGCAGCTTAAGCTGACCAGTTAGGCATATAGTGTCCCTTTAAGCAGACCGGTGTTTTTTTTTAGTAGACCAAGGTCAGTCTGACCTAAGCTTGTATAAATTTTATTTTAATACTTGAACTGTTACTGTAGCATAACCATAAGTATAATGATATAAGTATTTGTACCAAAATAACATTATTCTGTGACAAAGAGCAGTATTTTTGGAGGTAGCCTAATGTAATGGCGTGGTCTGCCCAAGCTGCATTTAGGAGTATATAATCACCTGGTAATGACACCCATTGAAAACTGATCCTATTTTGTAAATTAGAGACAGATATAAATATTGTTGGTAGATTTGTACAAACTGGCTGCCATCCCACCTAACGCAGACCATCAGAATTATTGCAGGGACATGATAGTTATACTTCCTGTTTGGTTACAGATGAAACATAGTACAGTATATTTTTTTAATATTCACCTGCTGTGACATACTGGGTAAGTGCATTTGAGCAGTCAGATTTCCTGGTGTGATTGTAGAAGCTGACGACAGTGAAATGGTGCATTTTTAGCTGATTTTACTAAGCGGATGGGTACTTGGCAGTAATTTGGCTTGTTGACACCTCTGCTGTATTACTAATGATGCACTGTGACCACTGCGGTAACCACTGCGGTGACCACTACAGTGACCACTGCAGTGACCACTGCAGTGACCACTGCAGTGACCACTACAGTGACCACTGTAGTGACCACTGCAGTGGCCACTACAGTGAGCACTACAGTGACCACTACAGTGACCATTACACCTGCCCCAGACTGTGGCTCCATATATTGTACAGGTGCTCGCAGATTTAAAGGAAACTAAGGACAGCAATAAACCATGAGGAATGTTCATGAGAATGTGTTAGTGTTAATCTCGTCAGAACGTGACTGAAATGTTCCCATGCAACAAATCAAAATAACCATCATCAAAAGACTTTCACTGACATTTTTCTAGACGACAATTTTAATCACACGTTTCCTTAGTAATGGCGGTTTTAATATAACACGACATGGTGAATTTTTAGTGAGATGAGCAACATTTTAAATAAAGTTCTGATGTAGCATCATCTCTTAACTGGGAGTAGGATTGGACGTGTTATACACGGAGGTAAATAAACAATAAATGCTGGTTTGGAAGATTTCACTGTCCCCAAGCACAGTCCCAAATGTCCACTGTTCAGTCCCAAATGTCCACTGTCCACTGTTCACAGTCCCAAGTGTCCACTGTTCACAGTCGCAAGTGTCCACTGTTCACAGTCCCAAGTGTCCACTGTTCACAGCCCTAAGTGTCCACTGTTCACAGTCCCAAGTGTCCACTGTTCACAGTCCCAAGTGTCCACTTTTCACAGCCCTAAGTGTCCACTGTTCACAGCCCCAAGTGTCCACTGTTCACAGCCCCAAGTGTCCACTGTTCACAGTCAGTGACTGGTTGGTTCAACTTGAGTGTGATGTTGGGTGTCAACTAAACCAACTTGGTAATGTACGGGATAAACTGTTTGAACTAAAAAATCCAGTGTGATAGAAAACAGCTACACAAGTATCACATCATGTGTCACATCATGTGTCACATCATGTGTCACATCATGTGAGTCAAAGTTTGTGGTAAGTTCATCTTTGCCGTTGACAAATCTAATATAAAACGATGTGGCTTTTTCAGTAGAATTATGTACATTCAAAACATCCAGAAGAATCAGGTAGTGACCTTGCTTCATGCGCTTGAAGCAAAGCTACAAATGTAAGATATTATTTCAGGTGTACCCCATGGGGCAAAAGTCTACCCTATGGGGAGAAAGTCTATCCCATGGGGTGAAAGTCTACCCCATGGGGCGAAAGTCTAACCCATGGGGCGATATCGCTTGAAGTGAAATCATGTATGTAAAGCGTCAGGTCAAGTGTTCCTGCTGTAGCAATGTCTCTAGAAGTGGAGCCTCGGTTGGAAGGTATCTCTTGCAGACTACCTGGCACCCGCTGGAGCAATATTCCTTGAAGTGCGACTTTGTATGGAAGATATCCGTAGCGATATCGCTTGAAATGGATCCACAGGGAAGCCATCACCTGAAGACTGTCTGCTGTAGCATATCGCTTGATACGGACCCTTGTACGGAAGATATCTCTGGAAGACTGTCTGCTAGTGTGATAGCGCCTGGCGTGGGACCTCCTGTGGAAGATATCTCATGAAGACTACCTCCTGTAGCGATATCTCACGAAGACTACCTCCTGTAGCGATATCTCACGAAGACTACCTCCTGTAGCGATATCTCACGAAGACTACCTCCTGTAGCGATATCGCTTGAAGTGGAACCACAGCTGGAAGATGTTGTTCTGGAACTGGCAGCGGAAGCCGCGCTTGTAGGAGTACTCCCACTCACGACTCACCACCTTGAACGCAATGTCCTGCAACACGACACGCCATCACAGTTATCTCTAGATAACAGTCACAGTTATCTGTGGACAACACAGTCAGTTATCTCTAGATAACACAGTCACAGTTATCTGTGGACAACACAGTCAGTTATCTCTAGATAACACAGTCACAATTCACTCAAGACAACACAGTCAGTTATCTCTAGATAAAACAGTTATCTCTGGACAAGACAGTCAGTTATCTCTAGATAACACAACCACATATATCTGGATAACACATTCACAGTTATCTTTGGATAACAGTAACAGTTACTTCTGGATAACAGTCGTAGTTATCTCTGGATAACAGTCACAGTTATCTCTAGACAACACGGACAGTTATCTCAGGATAACTCCATCATAGTTATCTCATGGCAACTACCTCTGATAACTCTATGACAGTTATCTCTAGACAACACCATCACAGTTATCTGTAGATACATACAGAGCCATTATCTCTAGATAACACGATCAGTTATCTCTAGATTACACCATGACAGTTATCTCTAGATTACTCCATCAGACAGCATTACAGTGAAGTGAAATGTATTAATCACAATTCACTATAAATTCTTACTAATTAATCCAAGCCAGCCATAATGATATTTGTTGACAAAGTTCCAAGTTTGTAGGAAGACTGTCTGGATAAACTACTAAGCTACGTGGACCCTTTGAGGTAATTTATGAATTAACCTGTTGTTAATCCATGTCACATAACGACACAAACTTTATCCAGTTGCTATAGCAACTGGATGTCATCTTTGTAATGACAACTTTCAGTGAATGAATGAATGACATTTATTTGACAAGTACATGATATAATTGACTATTATATATAGGTCAGATGATGCCACGAGGCCCATATTGAATAACAATTACAGTATAATAATAGTAATATATTTACAAAGTAACTTTCGAGTGTGTGTGTGCGTTTGTCTGTGCGTGTGTGTGTGTGTACATGTCTACGTGTCACATACCTCATAAGGTGGGCCGGCTGTAAAGCGGAGACTTGCGAAGTCTTTGTCCCCCTCCAGTGGTGTCTGTAGAAGGAATAGACAGTGTCACATCTCCACTGGTGACACACAACTGTGGACTGTCACCAGTGAATAGTCACAATGTACAGTGACAGAAGGAATAGACAGTGTCATCTCTACTGGTGACACACAACTGTGGACTGTCACCAGTGAATAGTCACAATGGACAGTGACAGAAGGAATAGACAGTGTCATCTCTACTGGTGACACACAACTGTGGACTGTCACCAGTGAATAGTCACAATGGACAGTGACAGAAGGAATAGATAGTGTCATTTCTACTGGTGACACACAACTGTGGACTGTCACCAGTGGATTGTCACAAGGGACAGTGACAGAAGGAATAGACAGTGTCATCTCTACTGGTGACACACAACTGTCGACTGTCACCAGTGAATAGTCACAATGGACAGTGACAGAAGGAATAGACAGTGTCATCTCTACTGGTGACACACAACTGTGGACTGTCACCAGTGAATAGTCACAATGTACAGTGACAGAAGGAATAGACAGTGTCATCTCTACTGGTGACACACAACTGTGGACTGTCACCAGTGAATAGTCACAATGGACAGTGACAGAAGGAATAGATAGTGTCATTTCTACTGGTGACACACAACTGTGGACTGTCACCAGTGAATAGTCACAATGGACAGTGACAGAAGGAATAGACAGTGTCATCTCTACTGGTGACACACAACTGTCGACTGTCACCAGTGAATAGTCACAATGGACAGTGACAGAAGGAATAGATAGTGTCATTTCTACTGGTGACACACAACTGTGGACTGTCACCAGTGAATAGTCACAATGGACAGTGACAGAAGGAATAGACAGTGTCATCTCTACTGGTGACACACAACTGTGGACTGTCACCAGTGAATAGTCACAATGGACAGTGACAGAAGGAATAGATAGTGTCATTTCTACTGGTGACACACAACTGTGGACTGTCACCAGTGGATTGTCACAAGGGACAGTGACAGAAGGAATAGACAGTGTCATCTCTACTGGTGACACACAACTGTCGACTGTCACCAGTGAATAGTCACAATGGACAGTGACAGAAGGAATAGACAGTGTCATCTCTACTGGTGACACACAACTGTGGACTGTCACCAGTGAATAGTCACAATGTACAGTGACAGAAGGAATAGACAGTGTCATCTCTACTGGTGACACACAACTGTGGACTGTCACCAGTGAATAGTCACAATGGACAGTGACAGAAGGAATAGATAGTGTCATTTCTACTGGTGACACACAACTGTGGACTGTCACCAGTGGATTGTCACAAGGGACAGTGACAGAAGGAATAGACAGTGTCATCTCTACTGGTGACACACAACTGTCGACTGTCACCAGTGAATAGTCACAATGGACAGTGACAGAAGGAATAGACAGTGTCATCTCTACTGGTGACACACAACTGTGGACTGTCACCAGTGGATTGTCACAAGGGACAGTGACAGAAGGAATAGACAGTGTCATCTCTACTGGTGACACACAACTGTGGACTGTCACCTGTGGATTGTCACTTCAGAAGGAAATGGTCCACTTTTTTTTAAGGAAGGTATGAAATTATAACAAATACTAAAACACTGAAATAAGATATACAAAAATAAATTCAGGAACATACATCGTACTTAGTTTAGCTAAAAACTATATTGTGAAATATAATGTTTTTTAATGTACAGTAATATTATAAAATAATAATTATAAATATGGTCACAGCAGTTACAAATTAATTATAACTTAATATAGTTGTATTTGTTCCTGTTTATTTGCATACACAGTTAATACACTGCAGTCTTTGGTATTTTTTGTTATTAAAATATGGCATTTCACAACTATCCTGTGTCTGTAAATATAATAATTCATGCTTTGACGTGTTCTTCTGTCTCTACCTACCAGGGTATACTCAGGTGCTTTCAGTTTGTCGATGAGATCCGGGTAGAAGATCTGCAAGAAGTGAAAACAAAACACCACTGTACTAATAGCATCAGTCTTCACATGTGCAATTTGCAGCAAGTTAAAAGCTTGTTACTTGTTGAGTATTCAACTTTCAGAAGATTATATATATATATATATATATATATATATATATATATATAATATATATATTCTGATATTCTTTTTGATAAAATGGGTTACTGCAGCAGGGGAGAGAGAGGGGGTAAAGTGATCAGATAACACTCACATTGAACTTGTATCCTTGGACAATCTTGGGGGGTGGGTTGTCTATGTCATAATGGGTCTGGTTGTACTTGTTCCATTCGAAACCCTACAGGAAGAGATCAGAGAAAACATTGTTTATGATGATGTGGTTTTGTATATTTCCAAAGGCATAACACCTAATCTAGCACAGGTAGTTTTAGATACCATCTCACCGCTTTAGAATCATTTGTAAGATAATAATAATTTTAATAAAATACCAGACATTGAAAATTTGCCAGTTAAAACAATATTCAATATCATCTGACAAAAAAGTCCTCCATAATTTGAAATGATCTTTGTTGATATGGGAGAAAATTACAAATCTGATTCGGTCATCTGAACAGACAACACACAGCTACTGGCTGAGTGCGTGGTCTCTACTCACTGTGTAGACGTGGTTAAAAAAGTGTTGTTTTGTGGTTAGTGTGGTCTGTATTTACTGTGTGGGCGTGGTTAAAGATGTGTGGTGTGGTCTGTACTCACTGTGTGGACGCGGTTAAAGAAGCGTGGTTTGCGTGGTCTGTACTTGTCTGACCACAGAAGCACTTGTTTCTGCAGCGGCAGCTCCACACTGAACTGTGCCTCGTCATTCGTCATCCCGTCACGGGCCTTCTTCACCAGCTCGTCATCAATGTCCTTCTACAGCGTGACAACACAGGACAAGGTTACTTTGTCATCAATGTCCTTCTACAGCGTGACAACACAGGACAAGGTTACTTTGTCATCAATGTCCTTCTACGGCGTGACAACACAGGACAAGGTTACTTTGTCATCAATGTCCTTCTACAGCGTGACAACACAGGACAAGGTTACTTTGTCATCAATGTCCTTCTACTGCGTGACAACACAGGACAAGGTTACTTTGTCATCAATGTCCTTCTACGGCGTGACAACACAGGACAAGGTTACTTTGTCATCAATGTCCTTCTATGGCGTGACAACACAGGACAAGGTTACTTTGTCATCAATGTCCTTCTACGGCGTGACAACACAGGACAAGGTTACTTTGTCATCAATGTCCTTCTACAGCGTGACAACGCAGGACAAGGTTACTTTGTCATCAATGTCCTTCTACGGCGTGACAACACAGGACAAGGTTTCTTTGTCATCAATGTCCTTCTACAGCGTGACAACGCAGGACAAGGTTACTTTGTCATCAATGTCCTTCTACAGCGTGACAACGCAGGACAAGGTTACTTTGTCATCAATGTCCTTCTACAGCGTGACAACGCAGGACAAGGTTACTTTGTCATCAATGTCCTTCTACAGCGTGACAACGCAGGACAAGGTTACTTTGTCATCAATGTCCTTCTACGGCGTGACAACGCAGGACAAGGTTACTTTGTCATCAATGTCCTTCTACGGCGTGACAACGCAGGACAAGGTTACTTTGTCATCAATGTCCTTCTACGGCGTGACAACGCAGGACAAGGTTACTTTGTCATCAATGACCTTCTACGGCGTGACAACACAGGACAAGGTTACTTTGTCATCAATGACCTTCTACGGCGTGACAACACAGGACAAGGTTACTTTGTCATCAATGTCCTTCTACGGCGTGACAACGCAGGACAAGGTTACTTTGTCATCAATGTCCTTCTACGGCGTGACAACGCAGGACAAGGTTACTTTGTCATCAATGTCCTTCTACGGCGTGACAACACAGGACAAGGTTACTTTGTCATCAATGTCCTTCTACGGCGTGACAACGCAGGACAAGGTTACTTTGTCATCAATGTCCTTCTACGGCGTGACAACGCAGGACAAGGTTACTTTGTCATCAATGTCCTTCTACGGCGTGACAACACAGGACAAGGTTTCTTTGTCATCAATGTCCTTCTACAGCGTGACAACGCAGGACAAGGTTACTTTGTCATCAATGTCCTTCTACAGCGTGACAACGCAGGACAAGGTTACTTTGTCATCAATGTCCTTCTACAGCGTGACAACGCAGGACAAGGTTACTTTGTCATCAATGTCCTTCTACAGCGTGACAACGCAGGACAAGGTTACTTTGTCATCAATGTCCTTCTACGGCGTGACAACGCAGGACAAGGTTACTTTGTCATCAATGTCCTTCTACGGCGTGACAACGCAGGACAAGGTTACTTTGTCATCAATGTCCTTCTACGGCGTGACAACGCAGGACAAGGTTACTTTGTCATCAATGACCTTCTACGGCGTGACAACACAGGACAAGGTTACTTTGTCATCAATGACCTTCTACGGCGTGACAACACAGGACAAGGTTACTTTGTCATCAATGTCCTTCTACGGCGTGACAACGCAGGACAAGGTTACTTTGTCATCAATGTCCTTCTACGGCGTGACAACGCAGGACAAGGTTACTTTGTCATCAATGTCCTTCTACGGCGTGACAACACAGGACAAGGTTACTTTGTCATCAATGTCCTTCTACGGCGTGACAACGCAGGACAAGGTTACTTTGTCATCAATGTCCTTCTACGGCGTGACAACACAGGACAAGGTTACTTTGTCATCAATGTCCTTCTACGGCGTGACAACACAGGACAAGGTTACTTTGTCATCAATGTCCTTCTACGGCGTGACAACACAGGACAAGGTTACTTTGTCATCAATGTCCTTCTACTGCGTGACAACACAGGACAAGGTTACTTTGTCATCAATGTCCTTCTACGGCGTGACAACGCAGGACAAGGTTACTTTGTCATCAATGTCCTTCTACGGCGTGACAACGCAGGACAAGGTTACTTTGTCATCAATGTCCTTCTACAGCGTGACAACGCAGGACAAGGTTACTTTGTCATCAATGTCCTTCTACGGCGTGACAACACAGGACAAGGTTACTTTGTCATCAATGTCCTTCTACGGCGTGACAACGCAGGACAAGGTTACTTTGTCATCAATGTCCTTCTACGGCGTGACAACGCAGGACAAGGTTACTTTGTCATCAATGTCCTTCTACAGCGTGACAACACAGGACAAGGTTACTTTGTCATCAATGTCCTTCTACAGCGTGACAACGCAGGACAAGGTTACTTTGTCATCAATGTCCTTCTACGGCGTGACAACACAGGACAAGGTTACTTTGTCATCAATGTCCTTCTACGGCGTGACAACACAGGACAAGGTTACTTTGTCATCAATGTCCTTCTACGGCGTGAAAACACAGGACAAGGTTACTTTGTCATCAATGTCCTTCTACGGCGTGACAACACAGGACAAGGTTACTTTGTCATCAATGTCCTTCTACAGCGTGACAACGCAGGACAAGGTTACTTTGTCATCAATGTCCTTCTACGGCGTGACAACGCAGGACAAGGTTACTTTGTCATCAATGTCCTTCTACAGCGTGACAACGCAGGACAAGGTTACTTTGTCATCAATGTCCTTCTACAGCGTGACAACGCAGGACAAGGTTACTTTGTCATCAATGTCCTTCTACAGCGTGACAACGCAGGACAAGGTTACTTTGTCATCAATGTCCTTCTACAGCGTGACAACACAGGACAAGGTTACTTTGTCATCAATGTCCTTCTACAGCGTGACAACGCAGGACAAGGTTACTTTGTCATCAATGTCCTTCTACGGCGTGACAACGCAGGACAAGGTTACTTTGTCATCAATGTCCTTCTACGGCGTGACAACACAGGACAAGGTTACTTTGTCATCAATGTCCTTCTACGGCGTGACAACGCAGGACAAGGTTACTTTGTCATCAATGTCCTTCTACGGCGTGACAACACAGGACAAGGTTACTTTGTCATCAGTGTCAATGTAGTGTGACAAAATGGAGTGACAAGAATTAATGATAGGTCAAGCTTACTGATGTGTAAAGGGTTAATAATAAAGCAATCCTGCTGGGGCCTGAAAGGTTAATGACACCACAAATGTACGGTGGTCATGTTAGCAGGGCTGGAACTTAACAAAACATTTCCACTGCCCTTACATGTTTGTAGGGTGTGTGCAGCCAAATGTCACACACCACTGACCATTGATGTCCAAGAGTACACCCTTCACCTAGGTCCATACATTATGTGATGTGCCAAATTTCCTGTGACAGTTGCCCTGAGTAGTTGCCAATATGCACTGATATACACCAACATATATCCAATAAGTAACTGTGAATGCTGTGATAAAAACCTTCCTTTGCTCTAGTCTAGTGAGAGTTCCTTCATTGGATGCCCTTGTCTAGGGAGAGTTCCTTCATTGGATGCCCTTGTCTAGGGAGAGTTCCTTCATTGGATGCCCTTGTCTAGGGAGTGTTCCTTCATTGGATGCCCTTGTCTGGGGAGAGTTCCTTCATTGGATGCCCTTGTCTAGGGAGAGTTCCTTCATTGGATGCCCTTGTCTAGGGAGTGTTCCTTCATTGGATGCCCTTGTCTGGGGAGAGTTCCTTCATTGGATGCCCTTGTCTGGGGACAACACATGGAATACAGACCATTGATCTAGGAAGCCTCGAATAACCCTTGAAAGGTTATCGATTGTTTCTTTCCCTGTCACTGAGTTTGTTTCACCCTGGCTGTGAGTTGAGTGACCACGTACCTTGGCTTGACCAGTGCGTTTCACCTGTGTCCGGGCGAAGTCCAGCCGCCCCAGGTCCTCCTGGGGGTCGTACACGATGGCGTCCGGCTCAAGGTCACCGGGCTGTAGCAGGACTGGACTGTACTGACCACTCTCATAGTCCGTGTAGCACAGGTCTTCCTCCGTGACCAGCTCCTCCCTGGGGACACAGGAAAATGGGAGACACATAGGACAGTCACTCACTCTCCCTGGGGGGACAGGACAGTGGGAGACACATAGGACAGTCACTCACTCTCCCTGGGGGGACAGGACAATGGGAGACACATAGGACAGTCACTCACTCTCCCTGGGGGGACAGGACAATGGGAGACACATAGGACAGTCACTCACTCTCCCTGGGGGGACAGGACAGTGGGAGACACATAGGACAGTCACTCACTCTCCCTGGGGGGACAGGACAGTGGGAGACACATAGGACAGTCACTCACTCTCCCTGGGGAGGCAGGACAATGGGAGACACATAGGACAGTCACTCACTCTCCCTGGGAAGACAGGACAATGGGAGACACATAGGACAGTCACTCACTCTCCCTGGGAAGACAGGACAATGGGAGACACATAGGACAGTCACTCCCTCTCCCTGGGAAGACAGGACAATGGGAGACACATAGGACAGTCACTCACTCTCCCTGGGAAGACAGGACAATGGGAGACACATAGGACAGTCACTCACTCTCCCTGGGGGGACAGGACACATAGGACAATCCCTCCCTCCCTCTCCCAGGGGAAGACATGATGATGGGAAACACACAATGCTCTGAGATGATAACCCCCATCAGCAGTAAAGTAAAAGGTAAGTTGTCATTCAACAGTTTTCTGTTCTTGGAAATGCATTACACTTGACACACCTGACAGACATGACACACCCGACACACCTGACAGACCTGACACACCTGACAAACCTGTTTAGTTGAGAACCATTTCAACTTCACTTCACCTTTGAATGTTCCACGTAACCACCCATCAGATCTGTCAGATTGTCTAGTTGCCATGGTTACCATTATGTCAACTGATTAAGTGCTATAGACGAGTGACAACTATTACTATCCCCTAGCTGAGTGACAACTATTACTATCCCCTAGCTGAGTGACAACTATTACTATCCCCTAGCTGAGTGACAACTATTACTATCCCCTAGCTGAGTGACAACTATTACTATCCCCTAGCTGAGTGACAACTATTACTATCCCCTAGCTGAGTGACAACTATTACTATCCCCTAGCTGCTGTTCTGTCCAGACAGAAATATAACCAAATGTGACAGTTAATTACAGGCCACAACTAGACATACTTCTCCTCTTCGCTCTCTTCATCTTTCCCTGCCTCCGTACCGTCGGCTTCTGTACCGTCGGCTTCTGTACCGTCGGCTTCTGTGGCGCCAGCTGACGTACCAGGCTGAGGCTCTTCCTTCACCGCCGTGTCACCACTCGTGTCACCACTAGTGACATCTGGTGGGTGGCGGTCGGTGGCGTCAGACTCGGGGGTGTCGACCTTTGACTTGACAATGGGGAAGAGTGGAGCGGACGGCTCGATGCATTGCTGCAACAGACAGAGCTGGTGTCACGCCCTCTGGTGGACAGTGATGGAAACAGCACGCCCCCTACATGTGGTGTCACGAACTACACGCACCACCTGGAGGAAACTTGTCCGTCACTGACCGTGTCACGCAGAGTTAGTTAGTGCACTTAGCCATCTCCATACAACAGCTCCACCTAGTGGCCACATTGCTTGTGACATGTCTGTACTTTGCCATTCAAAGCATTACATTTTAACTCACATTTATCCACTGGGGGAACCACTACGGTGGGCAAACTGAATAAATTAAATATTTAGTCATTGTTGTAGTTTTTTATCGCTCACTAATAGTTTACGCAGATTTTCTTGGTTTCTGAAGATGGACTGTCCAAACCTGCAGTGGTTACACTGGCAGAAGGCTGCTTTCAACCAGTGCTTAGCCATCATACGTTTTGGACAGTTTCGTTGATAGTTTTGGCGAAGAAACTCTATTGGATGATGATTACGTTCGAAACTATGATGATGTTGGCAAACTTTGCAATGAAACTGACCGTGACAACAGGACTATTTCTGATTGATACTCAAATGCCAGCAATGATAAAATTGTGTTTTCAACGTAATATAGTAGCTCATTTATCTCGCTGGTTATCGTACTTTCCGAAAATATATAACATCCCTAGATTCACAAAATGGATATTAATTATTTTGATCCTCAAATCTTTACTTGAAATGAGGCTGTCAACTTGGCTGCACATTCACTTGGAAAGACGTACTCAGTGATTACAGCAAACCAGGGGTGTAGGACTGAAAGGGTTAACATTTACTGGGAATGAAATAATATGTAGCCATCTTAAATAACTACATTTATTTATATACATATATATATATATATATAAATATATACTGTATATATATATATATTCTCCCAAAGGCAGCTTATGTCAACCGATTATGCATATATATTCGACGTGTTAGTTCACAACTAACGCAACTGAATTGATGAGTACCATTGCTTGTGCACACAGTTCATATGACAGTGAAGTACTGTGCGTAATTAATTTTTAAATGACCAACATCTTAAGTGATTTTGAACATGTTTTTTCCAGCGCCGTGCATATTTTTGAGTATATTGTGTGCCGGGTTATGTATACCGGGTGAAAGTTCTTATAACTCTATATTTATGGTATATACCGAACGAAGGGTTGGAGTTTCGTGTTCAGTGTATGATACATTTCATACTGATGCAAAAGGCTATATTATTATGTGTAAATTTGTAAAATTTGCATTTTGTCTTTGTTGCATCGATACATTCCCTGATAAAACATAACTTGGCTGGTATTGGGATTCGACTTAGTTTACATTTTGCAACAGTGTTTTACCGTTTACTAGACTCGGTGGTCTACCGCAAAAAAGGCTAAATAAATATATGCAGCTTCCGGCATTGTTCCGGTCTACATAAATCGGCATCTGTGCATATGCGGATTTATGTAGACCGATTTTTTTTGCATATACCTTATTTATTGAAATATTTTGATGAACTTTCATTATGTGTAAACATTAGTATAAGAAATAATGTTCCAGTTTTACATCTTTGGAAAATGTATTAAATAAAAAAATATGCCTGGTCTACATAAGCTGGTCCTCTAGGCACTGGTCGACATAAGCTGCGTTTAGAGTATATATATATATATATATATATATATATATATATATATATATATATATATATAAGGTGGCTTTTAATATCAGTAATTATTTTAAGGTTTAACACACAATATCTGATGAAAATTGTAAGTTCTTTCAGTAAATCGGCCCTGGTGGCCCATAATGCACCAGTGAAACGACACACAACGTAGACCCCGTCTCACCTCCTGCTTAAGCTTGAACAGTTTTCTGCGGAGCTGTTGTTCATGCATTTCTCGCAGCCTCGTCTTCGCCATGTGCACCTTGAGCTGCTGCAGTAGCGACTCCCAGTAGCCTGAGACAGAACCACAACTACATGAACAGTAGCGACCCCCAGTAGCCTGAGACAGAACCACAACTACATGAACAGTAGCGACCCCCAGTAGCCTGAGACAGAACCACAACTACATGAACAGTAGCGACTCCCAGTAGCCTGAGACAGAACCACAACTACAGGAACAGTAGCGACTCCCAGTAGCCTGAGACAGAACCACAACTACATGAACAGTAGCGACTCCCAGTAGCCTGAGACAGAACCAAACTACATGAACAGTAGCGACTCCCAGTAGCCTGAGACAGAACCACAACTACAGGAACAGTAGCGACTCCCAGTAGCCTGAGACAGAACCACAACTACAGGAACAGTAGCGACTCCCAGTAGCCTGAGACAGAACCACAACTACAGGAACAGTAGCGACTCCCAGTAGCCTGAGACAGAACCACAACTACATGAACAGTAGCGACTCCCAGTAGCCTGAGACAGAACCATAACTACATGAACAGTAGCGACTCCCAGTAGCCTGAGACAGAACCACAACTACATGAACAGTTGTCATTTACTGGTTTCAAAGAAAACAAAAGTACATGAACAATTGTCATTTACTGGTTTCAAAAATAAATAAAGTCCAAAACTAACAAAACCAATGCATATAATCATCCCACACGACAATGATCAGGTGAATATCAAAATTCCTGTGCCAATGTACCCTCATGCGTTCCCCCGCTAACCCTACCTCCCATCAACCATACCCCCCATCAACCCTACCTCCATCCCCCAATCAACCGTACCCCCGCCAACCGTACCCCTGCCAACTGTACCCCCGCCAACTGTACACCCATTAACCATACCCCCGCCAACCATACCCCCGCCAACCACACCCCCGTCAACCGTACCCCCGCCAACCGTACCCCTGCCAACTATACCCCCGCCAACTATACACCCATTAACCATACCCCCGCCAACCACACCCCCGCCAACCGTACCCCCGTCAACCGTACCCCTGCCAACTGTACACCCATTAACCATACCCCCGCCAACCACACCCCCGTCAACCATACCCCCGCCAACCACACCCCCGCCAACCGTACCCCCATCAACCGTACCCTTGCCAACCGTACCCCCGTCAACCATACCCCTGCCAACCATACCCCTGCCAACCATACCCCTGCCAACCATACCCCTGTGAAACTTTGAGTGGAATCCTTCCCAGACATTAACACCCTCCCTCACCTTGCTAAGTGATTTTTTTTTAACCTGAATTAATACAATTTAATTTAGTACAGAACTTTAATATTGTGGGTCCCTAAAGTAAACGAAACTGAACTCACCAATGTCGACCCCTCGCCCCCATCCAAACTGAACTCACCAATGTCGACCCCCTTGCCCCCATCCAAACTGAACTCACCAATGTCGACCCCCTCGCCCCCATCCAACTTGGCCTGGATCGACTGCTGCAACCCTTTCAGCTGGACGAGGGTTTTACCCTTGAAGATGTTGGTGACGTCGTCCACCACAGACGGGTTGATGCCTGACCGCCGCTCACCCACGTACTCTGTCAACACAGTCACTGTGTCAACACAACACAACTCACTGTGTCAACACAACACAACTCACTGTGTCAACACAACACAACACTCCCTGTGTCAACACAACACAACACAACACTCCCTGTGTCAACACAACTCACTGTGTCAACACAACACAACACAACACAACACAACACAACACAACACAACACAACACAACACAACACAACACAACACAACACAACACAACACAACACAACACAACACAACACAACACAACACAACACAACACAACATTCTATAAATTGCAGTGCTACATAAACAGGTATCTATGTCTTCAAGTTATGGAAAATATGTCATAGTAAATTGATAAACATTATTATAAAAACAAACACAATGTAAACTTACAGCAGTTTTAAACTGTGCTGAAGTTGGAATGAAACAAATTGTAAACGCGACCAGTGAAACAATTTGTTTACTTTTTTCAATTACAGCAACAAACGCTGTCCATATAAAAACTGTGATGACTCGATGGACCTTGTTGCTAGGCAACAGGTCGGGTCACATGACACACAGGTGACTGACTGACCGTGACTGGTCTGGTCGAGTTTGCGCAGTGTGTCACACTCGTGCTCAGTGATGGTGGTGATGTCGCGCCAGTAGCTCGCGTTCAGACCCTGCTCCATCTCCGTGTACACGGTGATGTCCTCCAGCAGGTCTTCCAGGTCAGCCAGGGTCAGGCCCTGCAACCAGCATACGTAATGCTTCAAACACGACGCAGTCTACGACAGTGAACGTACAATGACGGCCTGCTTAGAAATATGTGACAACACTAAGATAACTATTTACAATGCTACAGTTCACAGCAGCTGTAGTTTCTGATAAAGCAGCTGTAGTTTATGAGAAAGCAGCTGTAGTTTTTGACAAAGCAGCTGTAGTTTCTGACAAAGCAGCTGTAGTTTCTGACAAAGCAGCTGTAGTTTCTGACAAAGCAGCTGTAGTTTCTGAGAAAGCAGCTGTAGTTTATGAGAAAGCAGCTGTAGTTTCTGACAAAGCAGCTGTAGTTTCTGAGAAAGCAGCTGTAATTTTTGACAAAGCAGCTGTAGTTTCTGACAAAGCAGCTGTAGTTTCTGAGAAAGCAGCTGTAGTTTCTGAGAAAGCAGCTGTAGTTTCTGAGAAAGCAGCTGTAATTTCTGACAAAGAATCTGTAGTTTCTGAGAAAGCAGCTGTAATTTTTGACAAAGCAGCTGTAGTTTCTGACAAAGCAGCTGTAGTTTCTGAGAAGGCAGCTGTAGTTTCTGATAAAGCAGCTGTAATTGTTGACAAAGCAGCTGTAGTTTCTGACAAAGCAGCTGTAGTTTCTGAGAAAGCAGCTGTAGTTTCTGAGAAAGCAGCTGTAGATTCTGATAAAGCAGCTGTAGTTTCTGACAAAGCAGCTGTAGTTTCTGATAAAGCAGCTGTAGTTTCTGAGAAAGCAGCTGTAATTTTTGACAAAGAAGCTGTAGTTTCTGACAAAGCAGCTGTAGTTTCTGAGAAAGCAGCTGTAGTTTCTGATAAAGCAGCTGTAGTTTCTGACAAAGCAGCTGTAGTTTCTGACAAAGCAGCTGCAGTTTCTGAGAAAGCAGCTGTAATTTTTGACAAAGCAGCTGTAGTTTCTGACAAAGCAGCTGTAATTTCTGACAAAGCAGCTGTAATTTCTGACAAAGCAGCTGTAGTTTCTGACAAAGCAGCTGTAGTTTCTGACAAAGCAGCTGTAGTTTCTGACAAAGCAGCTGTAGTTTCTGACAAAGCAGCTGTAGTTTCTGACAAAGCAGCTGTAGTTTCTGACAAAGCAATCATTTTGAATTTGTACAATTGATTTATCGAGACAATCTTGAAGTTGATAACTAGGACCCCACGGACCTTCAGAGACCTTTCAAAATGTTGCATGTCTCTTCCTACTGTTAAATTAGCATGCTGGTAGGTGAAGTGGCGTGTACTCTCCTGAAGTGTAGGGTGGGGGGGGGTCATACTGCACAGGACTACACTGTCCCCATCTAGTGACAGGTTCTGTCTGTGAAGACATGTGTGCCTGGGGCGTGAAACATTACAAGAAAACAGTTCAAACTGAGTGAGACAGAAGTAGAAATAGACACAACCAGGTCTGTAGACGTACGTTGAGGTATGTGTAGGGCTCATGCATCTCTATGGCGAGTTCGTCATCTTCCGCACTGATGTACTGGGCCAGCAGGTCAATGGGCTTGGCTGAAACACAAACACTGGTCAAGTAGGTCAAGGGGCTTGGCTGAAACACAAACACTGGTCAAGTAGGTCAATGGGCTTGGCTGAAACACAAACACTGGTCAAGTAGGTCAAGGGGCTTGGCTGAAACACAAACACTGGTCAAGTAGGTCAATGGGCTTGGCTGAAACACAAACACTGGTCAAGTATGTCAAGGGGCTTGGCTGAAACACAAACACTGGTCAAGTAGGTCAAGGGGCTTGGCTGAAACACAAACACTGGTCAAGTATGTCAAGGGGCTTGGCTGAAACACAAACACTGGTCAAGTAGGTCAAGGGGCTTGGCTGAAACACAAACACTGGTCAAGTAGGTCAAGGGGCTTGGCTGAAACACAAACACTGGTCAAGTATGTCAAGGGGCTTGGCTGAAACACAAACACTGGTCAAGTAGGTCAAGGGGCTTGGCTGAAACACAAACACTGGTCAAGTAGGTCAATGGGCTTGGCTGAAACACAAACACTGGTCAAGTAGGTCAAGGGGCTTGGCTGAAACACAAACACTGGTCAAGTAGGTCAAGGGGCTTGGCTGAAACACAAACACTGGTCAAGTAGGTCAATGGGCTTGGCTGAAACACAAACACTGGTCAAGTAGGTCAAGGGGCTTGGCTGAAACACAAACACTGGTCAAGTAGGTCAAGGGGCTTGACTGAAACACAAACACTGGTCAAGTAGGTCAAGGGGCTTGGCTGAAACACAAACACTGGTCAAGTAGGTCAAGGGGCTTGGCTGAAACACAAACACTGGTCAAGTAGGTCAAGGGGCTTGACTGAAACACAAACACTGGTCAAGTAGGTCAATGGGCTTGGCTGAAACACAAACACTGGTCAAGTAGGTCAAGGGGCTTGGCTGAAACACAAACACTGGTCAAGTAGGTCAAGGGGCTTGGCTGAAACACAAACACTGGTCAAGTAGGTCAAGGGGCTTGACTGAAACACAAACACTGGTCAAGTAGGTCAAGGGGCTTGGTTGAAACACAAACACTGGTCAAGTAGGTCTAGGGGCTTGGTTGAAACACACAAACACTGGTCAAGTAGGTCAAGGGGCTTGACTGAAACACAAACACTGGTCAAGTAGGTCAAGGGGCTTGGCTGAAACACAAACACTGGTCAAGTAGGTCAATGGGCTTGGTTGAAACACAAACACTGGTCAAGTAGGTCAAGGGGCTTGGCTGAAACACACAAACACTGGTCAAGTAGGTCAAGGGGCTTGGTTGAAACACAAACACTGGTCAAGTAGGTCTAGGGGCTTGGTTGAAACACACAAACACTGGTCAAGTAGGTCAAGGGGCTTGGTTGAAACACACAAACACTGGTCAAGTAGGTCAAGGGGCTTGGTTGAAACACAAACACTGGTCAAGTAGGTCAAGGGGCTTGGCTGAAACACAAACACTGGTCAAGTAGGTCAAGGGGCTTGGTTGAAACACACAAACACTGGTCAAGTAGGTCAAGGGGCTTGGTTGAAACACACAAACACTGGTCAAGTAGGTCAAGGGGCTTGGTTGAAACACACAAACACTGGTCAAGTAGGTCAAGGGGCTTGGTTGAAACACACAAACACTGGTCAAGTAGGTCAAGGGGCTTGGTTGAAACACAAACACTGGTCAAGTAGGTCTAGGGGCTTGGTTGAAACACACAAAAACTGGTCAAGTAGGTCAAGGGGCTTGGTTGAAACACACAAACACTGGTCAAGTAGGTCAAGGGGCTTGGTTGAAACACACAAACACTGGTCAAGTAGGTCAAGGGGCTTGGTTGAAACACACAAACACTGGTCAAGTAGGTCAAGGGGCTTGGTTGAAACACACAAACACTGGTCAAGTAGGTCAAGGGGCTTGGTTGAAACACACAAACACTGGTCAAGTAGGTCAAGGGGCTTGGTTGAAACACAAACACTGGTCAAGTAGGTCAAGGAGCTTGGCTGAAACACAAACACTGGTCAAGTAGGTCAAGGGGCTTGGTTGAAACACACAAACACTGGTCAAGTAGGTCTAGCGGCTTGGTTGAAACACACAAACACTGGTCAAGTAGGTCAATGGGCTTGGTTGAAACACAAACACTGGTCAAGTAGGTCAAGGGGCTTGGTTGAAACACAAACACTGGTCAAGTAGGTCTAGGGGCTTGGTTGAAACACACAAACACTGGTCAAGTAGGTCAAGGGGCTTGGTTGAAACACAAACACTGGTCAAGTAGGTCAAGGGGCTTGGCTGAAACACAAACACTGGTCAAGTAGGTCAAGGGGCTTGGTTGAAACACAAACACTGGTCAAGTAGGTCAAGGGGCTTGGTTGAAACACAAACACTGGTCAAGTAGGTCTAGGGGCTTGGTTGAAACACACAAACACTGGTCAAGTAGGTCAAGGGGCTTGGCTGAAACACACAAACACTGGTCAAGTAGGTCAAGGGGCTTGGCTGAAACACAAACACTGGTCAAGTAGGTCAAGGGGCTTGGCTGAAACACAAACACTGGTCAAGTAGGTCTAGGGGCTTGGTTGAAACACACAAACACTGGTCAAGTAGGTCAAGGGGCTTGGTTGAAACACACAAACACTGGTCAAGTAGGTCAAGGGGCTTGGCTGAAACACAAACACTGGTCAAGTAGGTCAAGGGGCTTGGTTGAAACACAAACACTGGTCAAGTAGGTCAAGGGGCTTGGCTGAAACACAAACACTGGTCAAGTATGTCAAGGGGCTTGGTTGAAACACAAACACTGGTCAAGTAGGTCTAGGGGCTTGGTTGAAACACAAAAACACTGGTCAAGTAGGTCTAGGGGCTTGACTGAAACACAAACACTGGTCAAGTAGGTCAAGGGGCTTGGCTGAAACACAAACACTGGTCAAGTAGGTCTAGGGGCTTGGTTGAAACACAAAAACACTGGTCAAGTATGTCAAGGGGCTTGGTTGAAACACAAACACTGGTCAAGTAGGTCTAGGGGCTTGGTTGAAACACAAAAACACTGGTCAAGTAGGTCAAGGGGCTTGACTGAAACACAAACACTGGTCAAGTATGTCAAGGGGCTTGGTTGAAACACAAACACTGGTCAAGTAGGTCTAGGGGCTTGGTTGAAACACAAAAACACTGGTCAAGTAGGTCAAGGGGCTTGACTGAAACACAAACACTGGTCAAGTATGTCAAGGGGCTTGGTTGAAACACAAACACTGGTCAAGTAGGTCTAGGGGCTTGGTTGAAACACAAAAACACTGGTCAAGTAGGTCAAGGGGCTTGACTGAAACACAAACACTGGTCAAGTATGTCAAGGGGCTTGGTTGAAACACAAACACTGGTCAAGTAGGTCTAGGGGCTTGGTTGAAACACAAAAACACTGGTCAAGTAGGTCAAGGGGCTTGACTGAAACACAAACACTGGTCAAGTATGTCAAGGGGCTTGGTTGAAACACAAACACTGGTCAAGTATGTCAAGGGGCTTGGTTGAAACACAAAAACACTGGTCAAGTAGGTCAAGGGGCTTGACTGAAACACAAACACTGGTCAAGTATGTCAATGGGCTTGGCTGAAACACAAACACTGGTCAAGTAGATCAATGGGCTTGGCTGAAACACAAACACTGGTCAAGTATGTCAATGGGCTTGGCTGAAACACAAACACTGGTCAAGTAGATCAATGGGCTTGGCTGAAACATACCACCAAACACTGCCCTCTGGTGACTGACAGTGCAGTTACTTTGTGCACAACTCAGAGCCATAAACAAACTTATAACATGTTATAATGTGCAATTAAACTGTTTGAGATATATTATGGCCACCCCTGACTTGCAATAAATCAATGTAAATCTGGACAACTGTGACAACTGGTGACAGTTTGTTACTGGCAATTATCATGTTCCCATCATGGAAATATTTGGCATAGATAACTTTACCCCATTGTATTGTTCAGCAACTAACATGTTGGACCGCAACTTACCTCGACCATCGGCTATTCTGATCTTAGACCTCAGCTTGGCCTGTTGCAGATGGAACTAAAACACACACAAAGAGGACACACAATGGGGCGCCAGAATCACTTGGAAAACATTGGGAAACTCAGTCTATCTAAGAAAACTTTGACCTTGGGGGGGGGGGCCATTAGGCTACACATTTGGTGCACATGGTGACGTATTTAATGGAGTGTGTCTGAAAAGGGTCGTATCATGTTTCTGTGTTATCACCGTACATGTTTCTGTGTTAACACTGCACATGTTTCTGTGTTAACACTGCACATGTTTCTGTTTTAACACTGTACATGTTTCTGTGTTAACACTGCACATGTTTCTGTGTTAACACTGTATATGTTTCTGTGTTAACAGTGCACATTTTTCTGTGTTAACACTGCACACGTTTCTGTGTTAACACTGTACATGTTTCTGTGTTAACACTGGACATGTTTCTGCGTTAACACTGCACATGTTGCTGTGTTAACACTGTACATGTGGCAGATCATGTGTTGGAATGTTCCTAAACACAATGTCACCTGATAGGGGGTTGATGTGGGAAGAGACAAGGAAACAAGGCCACTTACTCTCCTCCAACAATGAAAGAAAGGGTTTGCTGTGGGAAGGCTCTTCCCACACCAAGCAGGGCTACTCACGGTGTCTTCCTGTTCCTCCCACTCCCGGAAGTATTCCGACTCCTTGTTACGCTGCATGAACTCCTGACAACAGCAAGACAAGGAACAATGACACAATGACATGATGAAACGTTGACACAATGACACATTGACACAATAACACATTGACACACAGGGACATATACTTAAAGTATTAAGTTATTAATAGGATGTCTTTTTGTGCTGACTACAAAAATATGTTTAAAAGGAGCACAATTTAAATGACACAAACACACCAGTCAGGTAGCTAGGGACGTAAAGTCACAAACACACCAGTCAGGTAGCTAGGGATATAAAGTCACAAACACACCAGTCAGGTAGCTAGGGACGTAAAGTCACAAACACACCAGTCAGGTAGCTAGGGATATAAAGTCACAAACACACCAGGTAGCTAGGGACGTAAAGCCACAAACACACCAGTCAGGTAGCTAGGGACGTAAAGCCACAAACACACCAGTCAGGTAGCTAGGGATATAAAGTCACAAACACACCAGTCAGGTAGCTAGGGATATAAAGTCACAAACACACCAGTCAGGTAGCTAGGGATATAAAGTCACAAACACACCAGTTGGGTATATAGGGATATAAAGTCACAAACACACCAGTCAGGTAGCTAGGGATATAAAGTCACAAACACACCAGTCAGGTAGCTAGGGATATAAAGTCACAAACACACCAGTCAGGTAGCTAGGGATATAAAGTCACAAACACACCAGTCAGGTAGCTAGGGACGTAAAGCCACAAACACACCAGTCATCAGGGCATCTACTCAACCTCTCCGTCTCACACCCTCCTTTTCACCCCACTCTCTCACCCTCTTCTAACTCTCTCCCTCTCTCTCTCTCCTCCAACACTCAACCTCTCCCTCTCTCCTCCCACTCTCTCCTCCAACACTCACCCTCTCTCTCTCTCCCTCTCCTCCCACTCCCTCTCTCCTTCAACACTCACCCTCTCTCTCTCCCCCTCCCTCTCCTCCAACACTCACCCTCTCTCTCTCCCTCTCCTCCCACTCTCTCTCTCTCCTCCTACACCCACCCTCTCTCTCTCCCTCTCCTGCCACTCTCTCTCTCTCCTCCAACACTCACCCTCTCTCTCTCCCTCTCCTCCCACTCTCTCTCCCTCTCCAGTCGTCTCTTCTTCACCTTCTCCAGCTCGATCTGTAACAGATGGTGGCGCCACCTGGTCACATTCCATTCTCTTAATTTCTTCCCAAGACAGAAGTCACATGACCACACATGACTTATAAAAAACACACATCATGTCACATGAGTTCACCGATAACCAAACTAAGCCAGTAGGTGGCAGCACCAGTTTCACCGATGAAGTAAAAATATGTGCGATGTGTTTTGTCTGTTAAACACTTAGAAGACACGTCTTCATTGATTTAATCACTTTTAAGACAAATTTATTCCAATTTCCACACAAGTTAGTTGTAGTTTGTTGTCATTTCTGTAATTCACAATTTACACATTTGTTCTCTGAGATTTACGAGAAAATGAATACGATGACCCACTACAACATCTAACTGTACAGTCTTACCTTGCTTTTTCTCACTCTAATGTTGTACACTGTTTCATCTAACTCTACCCTGTACCTAGCTTTATCTAACTCTACACGGTACCTTGTTATTTATCTAACTCTACTGTCACCTTGCTCTCTACCATCTAACTCCACGGGTACCTTGCTCTCCAGCATCTAACTCTACGGGTACCTTGCTCTCCAGCATCTAACTCCACGGGTACCTTGCTCTCCAGCATCTAACTCTACGGGTACCTTCCTCTCTAGCATCTAACTCTACGGGTACCTTGCTCTCCAGCATCTAACTCTACGGGTACCTTGCTCTCTACCATCTAACTCTACTGTCACCTTGCTCTCTACCATCTAACTCTACTGTCACCTTGCTCTCTATCATCTAACTCTACGGGTACCTTCCTCTCTACCATCTAACTCCACGGGTACCTTGCTCTCTATCATCTTCTTGCGCTGGTGTTTGTCGAGCTCCTCCTGGTCGATGTCTTTCTTTCCCTCCTTCTCCAGTTTCTTGCCCCAGACAAACGTGTTCAGCAGATGGTCGTCTCCAAATGGGTTGTCTGAGTTTGTGTATCCCTAGCGACCAAATACGACAACTAAAGTGTTGTAAACTCAACCCACCACAAAGTGCAAGTTTAGACGTGTCTTTCGTTATTCACTATTGCTTGTAAATAAGTTTTTACTGAATTTTAAAGGTGCAATATTCTATGGAAATTGACAGGGTTTTACAGTGAGTGTAAATTTACAGGGTAGTACAGTGAGTGTAAATTGTCAGGGTAGTACAATGAGTGTAAATTGACAGGGTAGTACAGTGAGTGTAAATTGACAGGGTATTACAGTGAGTGTAAATTGACGGGGTATTACAGTGAGTGTAAATTGACAGGGTAGTACAGTTGAGTGTAAATTGACAGGGTAGTACAGTGAGTGTAAATTGACAGGGTATTACAGTGAGTGTAAATTGACAGGGTATTACAGTGAGCGTAAATTGACAGGGTAGTACAGTGAGTGTAAATTGACAGGGTATTACAGTGAGCGTAAATTGACAGGGTATTACAGTGAGCGTAAATTGACAGGGTAGTACAGTGAGTGTAAATTGACAGGGTAGTACAGTGAGCGTAAATTGACAGGGTATTACAGTGAGTGTAAATTGACAGGGTAGTACAGTGAGCGTAAATTGACAGGGTATTACAGTGAGTGTAAATTGACAGGGTAGTACAGTGAGTGTAAATTGACAGGGTATTACAGTGAGTGTAAATTGACAGGGTATTACAGTGAGTGTAAATTGACAGGGTATTACAGTGAATGTAAATTGATAGGGTATTACAGTGAGTGTAAATTGACAGGGTATTACAGTGAGTGTAAATTGATAGGGTATTACAGTGAGTGTAAATTGACAGGGTATTACAGTGAGTGTAAATTGATAGGGTATTACAGTGAGTGTAAATTGACAGGGTATTACAGTGAGTGTAAATTGATAGGGTATTACAGTGAGTGTAAATTGACAGGGTATTACAGTGAGTGTAAATTGGCGGGGTATTACAGTGAGTGTAAATTGACGGGGTATTACAGTGAGTGTAAATTGACGGGGTATTACAGTGAGTGTAAATTGACAGGGTATTACAGTGAGTGTAAATTGACAGGGTATTACAGTGAGTGTAAATTGATAGGGTATTACAGTGAGTGTAAATTGACAGGGTAGTACAGT
Source organism: Oasisia sp. SBJ-2009 (assembly GCA_964017155.1). Lineage (NCBI taxonomy): Eukaryota > Metazoa > Annelida > Polychaeta > Sabellida > Siboglinidae > Oasisia > Oasisia sp. SBJ-2009. The sequence goes on from OZ024866.1 coordinate 45,504,993, forward strand.
GAGTGTAAATTGGCGGGGTATTACAGTGAGTGTAAATTGACGGGGTATTACAGTGAGTGTAAATTGACGGGGTATTACAGTGAGTGTAAATTGACAGGGTATTACAGTGAGTGTAAATTGACAGGGTATTACAGTGAGTGTAAATTGATAGGGTATTACAGTGAGTGTAAATTGACAGGGTAGTACAGTGAGTGTAAATTGGCGGGGTATTACAGTGAGTGTAAATTGACAGGGTATTACAGTGAGTGTAAATTGACGGGGTATTACAGTGAGTGTAAATTGACAGGGTATTACAGTGAGTGTAAATTGACAGGGTATTACAGTGAGTGTAAATTGACAGGGTATTACAGTGAGTGTAAATTGATAGGGTATTACAGTGAGTGTAAATTGACAGGGTAGTACAGTGAGTGTAAATTGGCGGGGTATTACAGTGAGTGTAAATTGACAGGGTATTACAGTGAGTGTAAATTGACGGGGTATTACAGTGAGTGTAAATTGACAGGGTATTACAGTGAGTGTAAATTGACAGGGTATTACAGTGAGTGTAAATTGACAGGGTATTACAGTGAGTGTAAATTGACAGGGTAGTACAGTGAGTGTAAATTGGCGGGGTATTACAGTGAGTGTAAATTGACGGGGTATTACAGTGAGTGTAAATTGACGGGGTTTTACAGTGAGTGTAAATTGACAGGGTATTACAGTGAGTGTAAATTGACAGGGTATTACAGTGAGTGTAAATTGATAGGGTAGTACAGTGAGTGTAAATTGACAGGGTAGTACAGTGAGTGTAAATTGGCGGGGTATTACAGTGAGTGTAAATTGACGGGGTATTACAGTGAGTGTAAATTGACGGGGTATTACAGTGAGTGTAAATTGACAGGGTATTACAGTGAGTGTAAATTGACAGGGTATTACAGTGAGTGTAAATTGATAGGGTATTACAGTGAGTGTAAATTGATAGGGTAGTACAGTGAGTGTAAGTTGGTAGATGAGGCCTTCATGTGATGTAGGGTTGTAGCACCGAAATGGTTTTTAAAACCTCAAAGAAAACACTGCTCGACTTGTGCTACCAGGACATGTAAGGAGGGTGCAGGAGGGCGCGAGGGTGCAGGAGGGTGCAGGAGTGTGTAGGAGGGTGCAGGAGGGTGCAGGAGTGTGTAGGAGGGTGCAGGAGTGTGTAGGAGGGTGCAGGAGTGTGTAGGAGGGTGCAGGAGTGTGTAGGAGGGTGCAGGAGGGCGCGAGGGTGCAGGAGGGTGCAGGAGGGTGCAGGAGGGTGCAGGAGTGTGTAGGAGGGTGCAGGAGTGTGCAGGAGGGCGCGAGGGTGCAGGAGGGTGCAGGAGGGTGCAGGAGGGTGCAGGAGGGTGCAGGAGTGTGTAGGAGGGTGCAGGAGTGTGTAGGAGGGTGCAGGAGGATGTAGCAGGGCGTAGGAGGGTGCAGGAGGGCGCAGTAGGGTGTAGGAGGGGGTGAATGAGGCGGGGCAGTTGAGGTCTTACCAAGTACTCGGCGTCCCACCCCATCTGAGTCCGACGGACCTTCTCCTTGCGTTCCTGGACAAAAATGACAGGCAGAGAACACTTCAAGTGAGGGCAACAGAACATACAGTGTGTAAAGGAAATATTTAAAAGGTGTAGAGTTGACACTGACAGTAACATTGAGTGGTGTTGACGTGACGTGGACACAGACAGGACTGTCACTGACCTTGGGTCATTGTCACAGCTCATGTCCAGGCAACAGGTGAGGTAGCACAAGGCACATTGTGGACATGAGGCCATTGGTGTAAATACACGGCCATTGGTGTAAAGACACGGCCATCTGTGTAATGACAAGGAATTTGGTGTATAGACAAAGCCATAATTGGTGTTTAGACAAGGCCACTGGTATAAACACATGGCCACTGGTGTTAATACAAGGTCTTTGATATATAAACAAAGCCATTTGTCTGAGTGACACAAGGAACACAGACAGTGGGGGTGAGTGACATGTGGCACTAAGCACCCTGCCCTACCCTCAGCTGACAGACCAGTGTTGTAAACAACTGCGTTCTCAGCGTGTAACGGTGTACAATGATAACATTCATCGACTGGAACCTAATAAAAAACCTAACAACAACAAGTGTCAGCTGGCACGAGTGAGTGAACTTGGACAAAGTGGGTGAGTAACATTAGTACAACCATGAAGTGACAGTGAGACGACTGAACATGGCACTGAGAATCAGACACCTCACCCCATGTTACCCCGCCCCGCGATGTGGGCACTTGACACTGCCCCAAACAAACCGACCTTCTTGGCGAGTCTTCGCGCCAACTTCTCCTCTGGTGTCTCCAGCATCTTCATCAGCTGCTTCTGCTTCCTGCATCAGCAACACCACCAGAACGACTGACAATTTGTCTTCTTTAAACATCAACACCACCAGAACCAGTGACAGTTTGTCATCTTAAACATCAACACCACCAGAACCAGTTTGTCTTCTTAAAACATCCACACCACCAGAACCAGTTTGTCTTCTTAAAATATCAACACCACCAGAACCAGTTTGTCTTCTTAAAACATCAACACCACCAGAACCAGTTTGTCTTCTTAAAACATCCACACCACCAGAACCAGTTTGTCTTCTTAAAACATCCACACCACCAGAACCAGTTTGTCTTCTTAAAACATCCACACCACCAGAACCAGTTTGTCTTCTTAAAACATCCACACCACCAGAACCAGTTTGTCTTCTTAAAACATCCACACCACCAGAACCAGTTTGTCTTCTTAAAACATCCACACCACCAGAACCAGTTTGTCTTCTTAAAACATCCACACCACCAGAACCAGTTTGTCTTCTTAAAACATCCACACCACCAGAACCAGTTTGTCTTCTTAAAACATCCACACCACCAGAACCAGTTTGTCTTCTTAAAACATCCACACCACCAGAACCAGTTTGTCTTCTTAAAACATCCACACCACCAGAACCAGTTTGTCTTCTTAAAACATCCACACCACCAGAACCAGTTTGTCTTCTTAAAACATCCACACCACCAGAACCAGTTTGTCTTCTTAAAACATCCACACCACCAGAACCAGTTTGTCTTCTTAAAACATCCACACCACCAGAACCAGTTTGTCTTCTTAAAACATCCACACCACCAGAACCAGTTTGTCTTCTTAAAACATCCACACCACCAGAACCAGTTTGTCTTCTTAAAACATCCACACCACCAGAACCAGTTTGTCTTCTTAAAACATCCACACCACCAGAACCAGTTTGTCTTCTTAAAACATCCACACCACCAGAACCAGTTTGTCTTCTTAAAACATCCACACCACCAGAACCAGTTTGTCTTCTTAAAACATCCACACCACCAGAACCAGTTTGTCTTCTTAAAACATCCACACCACCAGTGTCACTTGTTTTTATTCTATGGTTGTGATTCTGATCATATCAATACTGCCAGTGGCCATACTGACCACTAAAAAGCAACTCCAATAACAACCAGACAATTCTGTTGCAGAACACATTCTAAGAATGTACATAACAACCGTCATGACTGGCCCAAATTCAAGTCAATTCAAATAACGGCCTGAGCTTCATTTTCACGCCTGGACAAGGCAGTAGATGTGTGAGAACAAACAGACACGGATCTAACCAACAGCGCCCCCTGGCGACAGAGATGATTTACAATTTCACCGACTCACCTCTTTTCTTCGTCTGTCAGGGGCATGCTGTTACACTGTCGCGTCTTCTCCCTCGACCGTGACCTACTTCTGTGACGGTCTCTCGAGCGTGATCGCTTTTTGTGACGATCTTCTGAATGTGACCTGCTCCTGTGAAACAGAATGGTAGAGTGACGTGACACACACAGCCAGGACCTTGTCTCTGTCCACTCTCTACGGTAGAGTGACGTGACACACACAGCCAGGACCTTGTCTCTGTCCACTCTCTACGGTAGAGAGACGTGACACACACAGCCAGGACCTTGTCTCTGTCCACTCTCTACGGTAGAATGACGTGACACACACAGCCAGGACCTTGTCTCTGTCCACTCTCTACGGTAGAGAGACGTGACACACACAGCCAGGACCTTGTCTCTGTCCACTCTCTACGGTAGAGAGACGTGACACACACAGCCAGGACCTTGTCTCTGTCCACTCTCTACGGTAGAGAGACGTGACACACACAGCCAGGACCTTGTCTCTGTCCACTCTCTACGGTAGAGAGACGTGACACACACAGCCAGGACCTTGTCTCTGTCCACTCTCTACGGTAGAGTGACGTGACACACACAGCCAGGACCTTGTCTCTGTCCACTCTCTACGGTAGAGAGACGTGACACACACAGCCAGGACCTTGTCTCTGTCCACTCTCTACGGTAGAATGACGTGACACACACAGCCAGGACCTTGTCTCTGTCCACTCTCTACGGTAGAGAGACGTGACACACACAGCCAGGACCTTGTCTCTGTCCACTCTCTACGGTAGAGAGACGTGACACACACAGCCAGGACCTTGTCTCTGTCCACTCTCTACGGTAGAGAGACGTGACACACACAGCCAGGACCTTGTCTCTGTCCACTCTCTACGGTAGAGAGACGTGACACACACAGCCAGGACCTTGTCTCTGTCCACTCTCTACGGTAGAGTGACGTGACACACACAGCCAGGACCTTGTCTCTGTCCACTCTCTACGGTAGAGAGACGTGACACACAGCCAGGACCTTGTCTCTGTCCACTCTCTACGGTAGAGTGACGTGACACACACAGCCAGGACCTTGTCTCTGTCCACTCTCTACGGTAGAGTGACGTGACACACACAGCCAGGACCTTGTCTCTGTCCACTCTCTACGGTAGAGTGACGTGACACACACAGCCAGGACCTTGTCTCTGTCCACTCTCTACGGTAGAGAGACGTGACACACACAGCCAGGACCTTGTCTCTGTCCACTCTCTACGGTAGAGTGACGTGACACACACAGCCAGGACCTTGTCTCTGTCCACTCTCTACGGTAGAGTGACGTGACACACACAGCCAGGACCTTGTCTCTGTCCAAACTCTCTACGGTAGAGTGACGTGACACACACAGCCAGGACCTTGTCTCTGTCCACTCTCTACGGTAGAGTGACGTGACACACACAGCCAGGACCTTGTCTCTGTCCACTCTCTACGGTAGAGTGACGTGACACACACAGCCAGGACCTTGTCTCTGTCCACTCTCTACGGTAGAGAGACGTGACACACACAGCCAGGACCTTGTCTCTGTCCACTCTCTACGGTAGAGTGACGTGACACACACAGCCAGGACCTTGTCTCTGTCCACTCTCTACGGTAGAGAGACGTGACACACAGCCAGGACCTTGTCTCTGTCCACTCTCTACGGTAGAGTGACGTGACACACACAGCCAGGACCTTGTCTCTGTCCACTCTCTATGGTAGAGAGACGTGACACACACAGCCAGGACCTTGTCTCTGTCCACTCTCTACGGTAGAGTGACGTGACACACACAGCCAGGACCTTGTCTCTGTCCACTCTCTACGGTAGAGAGACGTGACACACAGCCAGGACCTTGTCTCTGTCCACTCTCTACGGTAGAGAGACGTGACACACACAGCCAGGACCTTGTCTCTGTCCACTCTCTACGGTAGAGTGACGTGACACACACAGCCAGGACCTTGTCTCTGTCCACTCTCTACGGTAGAGAGACGTGACACACACAGCCAGGACCTTGTCTCTGTCCACTCTCTACGGTAGAGTGACGTGACACACACAGCCAGGACCTTGTCTCTGTCCACTCTCTACGGTAGAGAGACGTGACACACAGCCAGGACCTTGTCTCTGTCCACTCTCTACGGTAGAGTGACGTGACACACACAGCCAGGACCTTGTCTCTGTCCACTCTCTATGGTAGAGAGACGTGACACACACAGCCAGGACCTTGTCTCTGTCCACTCTCTACGGTAGAGTGACGTGACACACACAGCCAGGACCTTGTCTCTGTCCACTCTCTACGGTAGAGAGACGTGACACACAGCCAGGACCTTGTCTCTGTCCACTCTCTACGGTAGAGTGACGTGACACACACAGCCAGGACCTTGTCTCTGTCCACTCTCTATGGTAGAGAGACGTGACACACACAGCCAGGACCTTGTCTCTGTCCACTCTCTACGGTAGAGTGACGTGACACACACAGCCAGGACCTTGTCTCTGTCCACTCTCTACGGTAGAGTGACGTGACACACACAGCCAGGACCTTGTCTCTGTCCAAACTCTCTACGGTAGAGAGACGTGACACACACAGCCAGGACCTTGTCTCTGTCCAAACTCTCTATGGTAGAGAGACGTGACACACACAGCCAGGACCTTGTCTCTGTCCAAACTCTCTACGGTAGAGAGACGTGACACACACAGCCAGGACCTTGTCTCTGTCCAAACTCTCTATGGTAGAGAGACGTGACACACACAGCCAGGACCTTGTCTCTGTCCAAACTCTCTACGGTAGAGAGACGTGACACACACAGCCAGGACCTTGTCTCTGTCCACATTCTGTATGGTAGAGAGACGTGACACACACAGCCAGGACCTTGTCTCTGTCCAAACTCTCTACGGTAGAGAGACGTGACACACACAGCCAGGACCTTGTCTCTGTCCAAACTCTCTATGGTAGAGAGATGTGACACACACAGCCAGGACCTTGTCTCTGTCCACATTCTGTATGGTAGAGAGACGTGACACACACAGCCAGGACCTTGTCTCTGTCCAAACTCTCTATGGTAGAGAGACGTGACACACACAGCCAGGACCTTGTCTCTGTCCAAACTCTCTACGGTAGAGAGACGTGACACACACAGCCAGGACCTTGTCTCTGTCCAAACTCTCTATGGTAGAGAGACGTGACACACACAGCCAGGACCTTGTCTCTGTCCAAACTCTCTACGGTAGAGAGACGTGACACACACAGCCAGGACCTTGTCTCTGTCCAAACTCTCTATGGTAGAGAGACGTGACACACACAGCCAGGACCTTGTCTCTGTCCAAACTCTCTAAGGTAGAGAGACGTGACACACACAGCCAGGACCTTGTCTCTGTCCACTCTCTACGGTAGAGAGACGTGACACACACAGCCAGGACCTTGTCTCTGTCCACTCTCTACGGTAGAGAGACGTGACACACACAGCCAGGACCTTGTCTCTGTCCACTCTCTCTGAACCAGCTTTAAACTCACAGCACTGGTATGCCAGGCAGGTTTGCTAAACACTACACTCACGTTCTCCGATATTTGTAATAGCCACCCAGGCAGTGAGACTGACCATTAGAATAAAAATTTGATCACAGTTACATCCCTTAAGATCAATGGGATCATTTGTCAAATCCGGACCCATCTCAATTTCATCGTTATAACTACCGGTTTAACGTGTATTTTGCCAAATGTTTGATACCGTGCTATGTTAGTTCCGTCAGTCAACATTATACCAGGGATGTTCATATTAAACATTGCATTTTAATGTAGTTTGGAAGCCAATGACTGACACGGTGTGCACCAGCCTGCAGCGATGTGTAACATCCGCATATGTTTGTGTAAACCAGGGCACTTCCTTAGAAGCTGGACACACCTCAAATTTGCCGTAGTAACTGTATCTTTGCCAACAATTGATATTTCGATACGTTATTACAATCATTCAACTTCATCCCACACATATCCAGGGCTTTATGCAGGATAATAACATTATTATTGCCAGTCACACAAGTTTTGGTGGACACACGGATGTTAACTGTTACTGGAACTTTAGATGTGTTTTATGACCTGAAATGAACTACAAACACGTGTGCCACCAGTAAACTCATGTTTAAGGCATAGCTGACAATATCTAGATACGATTTTTGTAGAGATATTTTTGCTCCTTCATTTTATTTACCCGTCCACTGATATTTCTAACCGTCCACAGTGAGTTCTACCCATTCAAATCACGGGTGGACAGGTGTCTGCATAAAGAGTGTGCATATATATATATATATAGATATAAAAAACATAGAAAACAATTAACAATATTTTAACAACAAAAACTTAAAACAAATAAATTTGCTTATACAGAATACAAATTAATGATGTTGCCTTAGATTTGGGGACATATCTGCAAATCGCAAGATATCGTCTTTGTGGTCCTGGTGCTTCTGGGCATCAGTTTTATTTACATCGCCTCAATGACATTAAATTGTTCTAAAACACAATTTAAAAATAATATCAGACTTCTTTGTACCGGAAGTGATGTAGAATGACATTCCAAACATATACACATCGAATAAAGGTGCTAAAACTGTTTTGAAAAGCCAAAAGGCCCCAATAATTTAGGCCAGTTAACTGGAAGATTAGAAATTGTTCAACATTATACAACTCACTCAGCACTAAATAAAACTGTCATAAAAATAACCCAGAAACGACATACTGAATGTGTCAGTCTCCCGCCAGATGCGTGAGAGTTTGTAGCACTGATATCGTAATGTTAATGGTTAATAAATAGCCACGGGCCACAATGAAATGGGGGGGAATTTGGCCTGAGCGATAATATAAGATCCCCGTGTAATAGTCACCGTTTGCTGTGTTCAATGCGTTTCTTCTTTGATTTGTGACGATCTCGCGAAGTTGATCGCGACTTGTGTTTTCTTTGATGTTCTTCGCGCCCCATTGTTGTACACTGGCGTAAGATGTAATTAAAAAGCTACCGACAAACGCACAACTGTCGCATTTTGCAACCACATTGCAATGTTAGGTAAACGGTCATCTCGGACTTTCGCGATCTCGGCCTGAGTGATATCGGCCTGTTTCGGTGAACTCGGCCAGTGATCTCGCCCTGTGCTCACACTAAGAGGGGCGGACCGCATTTACAAAGATGCTGCTGGTCGACGTTTACGTATACATCTTTATTATTGTGGTTTATGATGTTCGTGTGATGTTGAAATGTCTTTCAATAATAGCTATGCGGAATGAGAAGACTTTAATGTTTTAACAAACAAAATTTAACACACCAGTACAATTAATAACAGTCATAATAATTTTTCGATGTGTTGTTTACTTGTTTCTGTTTGTTTAATTTTCACCGTACCCCAACACACAACCTCATATGTAATCACTTTTCAATCACTGTGTGAGTATTCATCATACACCGTGTCAGCATAATACGCTACTGAACATTTACATTAAAAATTGTTGCAAGTAGCTTAAAATTAGATACAAAGACTGTTTTTAATCTGCACAAATTACACACTTGTTTACACAGTTTGCAGTGTTTTGAAATACATTGAATGGCGTAATAAATTAGCAGTATTGTTTTTTTTCCATAGTAATTAATTCAGTTAATTAGTTAATATTAGCTAATTATAGTGCACCAAGTTAACAGACAAACACATTCTAATTAAGACCAGCAAAGTTCATAAATATGAAGATATGTACATACACATTATGCAGTGTGCATAACCACATTTATTATGAGAATAAAAATATATTAACTAGTCATGTAATAATCAATTAATTAATTAGTTAATAGATGATAATTAGCGGCTAACCTCGACAGACAGAATGTTTGTTTTAGTAAAATGTCAAAATTTCCATGAATCATAAATACGTGTTTATATATATACATGCAATTTGAAGAAAAAAACGTGTAATTGTTGTAAGAGATATAATTTAATAGTTTATATTTAGTTTTAGTAGTTTGTATTAAATAAATCAATATTCGTATACAGACCAACACAAAAATAAAAGGACATAATGTCCATGATTATGAAGATAATTACACATATTATGCAAAGTGTGTAGCCACATTAATAGTAGTTACAAATATAAATTAATAAATAATTTAATAATAATTAAATTAATTATTCAATATGTTGTTATTAGCACGCCACTTTGATATACCTACACATCTTAGTAAAAGGCCGTAATGTCCATATTTATAAAGATATGCATACGGTCACTATGAATTATGAACAATCACATATACAGTGGAAATATATGCAAAATAACACACCATTTAATAATAATAGCAATTTAATATTTGTCAATATTTAGTAGTTACCATGGAACATTGACAGACTGACATGTAAGTAAACACCCTTATGTTCATGATCATGAGGACAGTCGTATAATCTATGCAAGCAGTAACCCACTGCTGCCACTGATACAACTGTCCTACTAGCTAAGTGTCACATAGGTATTAATTACCCTAACTTTGGGGTGATTTGGACTTGGGTGTGCGTCATGCAACTGGCCACGGGGCGTTTTGACGGCTCTGTCACATTGTTCTGACGGCACTGTCACAATTGTCACAAATAATATACCTTTCCTTCACTCTAACTTCCAATCTCATTTCATCCATTTTCTCTTATCAGCTCCCTTAAGGTCAGGCATAACCCCTTAAAATATGATTTTTTCAAAAAATATGGATTATTTTTTTTATTTTACCAAAATGACAGTTAGTTATCCTTCTATGCACACTGTTAAATTCAAAACTAAATAAAACCTAGAAATACTATTAAAAGTGCATTTTATCAACCACCTATCTCACATTGTTTGCCTAATTAAATATGCATAATTTTAAACTAGTATATTTCACGATCTACTTTACTGATTTATATCTGGTTTTCACCAAAGTGCATGGAAAAGTGTATATTGCATCCTCAATGCACCCAGAAATATTTCATGAAAGCTTGGTTTCTATTGGTTGTTGTTTGTACAGGGGAATAGGCAGAGCTCGCGAATGAGCCAATCAGAGTCGAGCTTATGTCGTGGCTTGGCTTTGCATTACTTCCTGTTCTAGCAGCCTGCTGAAGAGAGTTGTGGAAAATTAATTTTGCTCAGTTCGTTTTTTACTTTATGTACTACATACAGAGACCATTTAGTCAACTATCACACAAGGGATTGAAAAGTATCTTCATGTATGTATAGGAGTTACTTTTTTACTAAAAATTGTTGAATTAATTGTGTAAACAGAGAGATGATGTAACGTGTTGTTATCACATGTGACATTGCTTGCTGTTTCTGTTGTATTGCTGCAAATAACGTTGCCATTTGTTGGTGTCCTTTATGTAGTCATTTATAATGTAAAATATTATCTTTATGGGTTTTTGTTTAGTGTCATTTTATTTGAGAGTCCATACTAAATCACACTGACATCTCTAATCATGTGATGTAGGCTAAACCTGGACTGGAGGCTGAACTAAATAAAATGTGGTACCTGTGTGGCTGTGTGTTTATCAAAATGTTTCTGACTAGCTATAAACCCACATAATTTAATATATCTCTCACATATAACTAATTTAATTTAAATATATTTCAGGTGAAGATGTCATCAAGACGGAGGAGTGATCGTCCCAAACAAATTCTTGGCTATCTGTCATATATTGCGAAATCTTGTGACATAAGGTAAAAATACAGAGCTGGGAGCAACGCAGTTTATTAGTGTAATCGGATTTAACAAGATTTAACAAGATTGCCACCTAGAGAATCAACTCTAGATGGCAGGTGGACAAGGAAGCCGTTTGGCTTATCGAGAGTCCAACCTATCTATCTAAGTATACCCTGCCCGTCTTAGGTATATGTCAATTTTATTTTTAAACATATTAACACTTCTAGCACCTACACAATCAGCTGATAATTTGTTCCATTCGTTTACTATTCTTTGGGAAAATGAAAATTTTCTAATATCTAGTCTACACTGCTTCTTTGCTAATGCAACTCCATGTCCTCTAGTCCTTCTCTCTTCCTTGACCGTGAAAAAAATATTTCTGTCAATATTTTCATACCCATTCAATATTTTAAAAACCTCAATCTGATCTCCTCTCAATCTTCTGGTTTCTAGTGTTGTTAGACCACATTCTTTTAGACGCATTTCATAACTAATATTCCTGAGTTTTGGTATCATTTTTGTTGCTCTCCTTTGTACTCTTTCTAGCATATCAATATCCTTCTTGCGATATGGCCTCCATGCTTGTATACAATATTCTAAATGAGGCCTAACTATTGTTTTATAAAGCGGTATTATTAGTTCTTTTTCTTTGTATACTATATTTCGCCTAATTAATCCAAGAATTTGGTTTGCCTTCGCTGCTGCAATTCCACACTGCTCTGATACCTTCATGTCAGCACTAATGGTTAAACCTAAGTCCTTTTCCTTTACAGTAGTATTTAGTACAGTACCACCCATTGTATATTGTGCATTTTCATTCCCATGTCCTGTGTGGAGGCACTTACACTTTCCAAAGTTAAACAGCATTTGCCATTTCTCAGACCATTCTATCAACTTATTTAGATCATCTTGTAAATGCTGTCTATCTGCATCACTTTTTATTTTCCTAAACACTTTTGTGTCGTCCGCAAACTTCAACACCTTGCTTGTTATGTCATCATCCAAATCATTGATATATATTAAGAATAAAATAGGTCCCAGATACTACAACAACTAGGCCACCCAGGCTCGATAGTCTCCGTTCTGTTGTTCATGATAAATTTGTCCGTTGGGTGGCGCAACAGTGCCATACATCACATTCCTCCCTCTTTAGATTTGTCATAATCTATTGTCCATAAACTAACACTGGTTTTTCAACAACATCTCAAAATATACTATGACAGTCTCCGCCACAATTATGTTGTATAACTCAGTGTGCATGCTAATATTACTACATCTATTTCTGAACTGGCTTGATGATGAACAGGGGTAGACTACCCTGTGTCATCCTATGGTGAGGAGGTGTTATTCTAACCTTATGTCTTCTCACCATAAACTGACTATTTCTACTTCACTACTACAGTGTACTGCCAGTTCACATGTCGAAGCGCTGTACTGGTTTTCGCACTCGCTGAGACCTTCGCAACTGCGGAGTCACTGGTTGTAACTCTACAGTGGCATCAGAGGTCGCATGTTTATCCTTGCTGTTCATCTCAGCCGTCGAGTGTTGTGTGCTGTCAGTTGTGCTGTCAGTTGTTGTACGAGATGTCACTGTCGATTACTCCTGATCAGATGAACTTGTTGGCACAGTTCGTTCCTCCGTTGTGCTCTCCTTCTCTTCCCCCACAACCGGCTGAACCTCCACGTCAGGTGGAGATATCATATGCGGTGTGTAGCGTGCCCTGGTGTGGTCTTGGTGACGTCGAACAGTGCGACCATCTTGCAGTTTCACAACGAACGATACTGGTCCAGATTGGCTCACAACTACTCCAGGAAGCCAACATGGCCCGCTACTGAAGTTCCTCACATAGACCTTGTCGCCCTCATCTATCCGTCTGTCTTTGGCGTGGTTGTCATGGTAACGTTTCTATAGGCGTTGTTGCTCTTCCACAGCTCTGGCTTCATCGGGGTGACACAGATCAAGATGTGTTCTCGCTTTTCTTCCCAGCAACAATTCAGATGGTGATCTACCCGTGGTCGCATGTGGTGTATTTCGGTATTTGAACAAATACCTCGCCAACTTGGTTTCCAGGTTTCCCTGTGACATCCGATTTAGACCCTCCTTGACCGACTGTACAGCTCATTCAGCAAGTCCGTTTGAAGCAGGATGTTTCGGGGCAACCTTGATGTATTTGATGCCATTCCGACTCATGAACGTCTGGAACACTTCACCCACGAAACATGTCCCGTTATCGGAAACCACCGTCTCTGGAATCCCAAAAGCTGCAAATGTTGTTCGCAGTTTCTCCACAGTGGCGTCTGCAGTGCTAGAAGTCATCACATGTACTTCTACCCATTTGGTGAAGGCGTCCACGATGACTAACAACATTTTGCCACAGTACGGCCCGGCATAGTCCACGTGTAGTCGACTCCATGGTCTTTTAGGGTACTCCCATGGATGGAGCAAAGCCTTTGCTGGTTGGTGTCTCTTGCACTGGCATTTCTCGCAGCTTCGGACTTTTGTTTCGAGATCTTGGTCTAACTTTGGCCACCACACATAATTTCTGGCAAATGCCTTCATTCGCACGATTCCTGGATGTCCTTCATGGATCATCGCAACGACTCTCTCTCGCGCCTTTTTCAAGCGTATACACGTTGTCAACGCTCCGAGTACAAGTGGCGCCTGATATCGGACCCAGCATGTAAGTGCATGGTGCCGGAACAGATAGTCGACCATGCGATTAACGAATGTCGGTATTTTCGATCTCCACCCGCCAGCCGGGGCTCTACCGACCTGGACCAACCGACAAGAGACTGGGTCGGTATCGATCAGGTCGACCTGTAGGCTGTTGAGGTAACATCCACCAGCATCCTTGCGAACCAGGGGTTGCTGCTGCTGATTACATCAGCACCAGTCTTCACCAACCCTGGCCTTGGGAAAACTCCTATTTTAACGTCAACCCGTGGAATGTTCGAGTTCGACTCCATTCACTTCACGATTTGCTGATCGAGACGATCAGTCACGGGTACTGTAGCGCAGCGCAACAACCCTTGGTTTGCGATGATGTACGCGAGAAAAGAAGACTTATGCCTGCTGAACATTAAGAGGTGACGATGGACAGCAAAACACAATATAATTCAACAAATCAACCGTTTGTAAACGGACTTAAAAAAGCGTCATGATGCAAGCGAATTCCACCACACATTGGTTCCATTCATCGGCCGATCGCCATCTTATTCCTTGCCTTTTCACATTCCTGTGGTGTCGCCAGTGAGGCTGTTGATTTTCTTCCTCGTTGTCGCCTTGTCTATCATTTCGACTGTGCTGAGAACCACGGTGTTCATGTCTCTTTTAAAGGCATCTTTCCACCTGGACTTTGGTTGTGCTTTCTTTCTTTTTCCTTGTATATCTGTCACCAGTTCTCTTTTCACTTGACTTTGTCAAAAGCTCATTCCATTTCAGTCGTCTCTCTGTTATATGTTTGGATGATTGTGTTACTCTGGTTGTTTCTCTAATACATTCGTTTCTTATGTTATCTGTCTTCGTTGTTCCACACATCCACATCCTCATCGGCCGATCATCGATACCCGGAATCTCCGCAGGTCCATGCCGCTGTCTGTGTAGCATCGTACCAGAGTGCATTTGCAAGCATTTACTAGTGCCTACATTTTGTTAGTGCTGCAGTGGTGCAATGCGCAGTGGTGCAGTGGTGCCGTAACGCAATGGTGCCGTAACGCAGTGGAGCAGTAATGCAGCGGCACATTGCGCAATGGCGCCAGGGCGCAGTGGCACAGTAGCGCAGAGACGTAGTGGTGCAGTAGCACAGTGGCGCACTGGTGGTGCAGTGGCGCAGTTGAGTAATGACCCAATGACACAATAAATACTTGTATGTTTTACCGACAGTGCTTCCATGAGTAAATGTGCTGTTAATTTCGTGCCGTGGCACATTGCGCAGTAACACAGTGGCGCCGTGATGCAGTGCGCAGTGGCATTGGCGCAGTGGTGTAGAGGCACAGTTATGCTGTGCGTAGTGGCGCAGTGGAGTAGTGACACAATGACACGATCAATACTTGGATTTTTTAAATATAAACTGTTAGCATTTATATAATAAAATTATAATAATAAAACTTTATTTCGACACCATCAAATCCGGGACGTATGTCCCGTTCACGGGTGTGTACATACATGTAAATAGGTAAATAAATTAATAAATATAATTAAGCTAAAATATAATGTTCGCGGGTGTGTACATACATATAAATAGGTAAATACATGTAAATAGGTAAATAAATCAATATACACCGACAGTGCTTCCATGAGTAAATGTGCTGATCAATGTCGCGTTCATGGTGGAAACAATTCTGCTGTTGAACAATACAAACGACGCAGTGAACATATTACTCAATAACTGTTAGGAGACGAAACGTTGATGGTACAATCTATCAGATAATATTAAGCAGTGACTGATGTTGAGTACATACGTCCAGGATATGTGTCAGGAATTACCCTGGTTGCTCGTGTATGTATTAGGGTACTAATTTCAGTTGTTTATATAATTACCACTAATTAAAATATCCCATGTGCTTGTGGAATTAACAATGGCCAAGGGAAGACTGTCCTTGCTCAGCGGGGGCAGGAATTATAGTTACACAGGAAGTAGGATTAGAAAGTGACGAGATGCTTGATATCTCTCTTTCACCCATTCTGTCTATGAGCTCTATTGCTTCAGCCGACACCCAGGATATGTTTACATTTGTCTAAGTGCGACTGTTTCAGCTTTTGTTTGACACCCCTGAGTAGGACCAATCAGGTCGAAAAAAGATACCGAGTTACAGTAGGATACCTATGTCGCCAACTCCGCCACCTCGTAGGTCGCTTCGAGGAACAAGGCTGAAGTTCATGAATTACGATGACTACTCTGCATGCTTTCTCTCTATCTGCGCCAACGATTTGTAATCAACTCCCTATTACAATTAACTTTTTTGAAATTATAGCCATCTTTCGTAAAAAATAGTTGAAAACAATATGTTTAAAATTGCTTTTCCACCATAACCTTTCGGCGGTTCTTTGCTCCAGTGACGACGTTCGCCTGTCCGTGTGTATAATTACACCAACTGAATTTGTTAGTTGCGCCTCTGAGCGTAAATTTATTTAACGAACGACATAGGCGCTATCGAAGTGCTACATTTATTATTATTTGTATTGCTTGCAGCCGTAGTGTCACACTTTATGTATCAGATAACTCGTGTTCAAATCCCTGGTAGTAACTTTGCAGTGAGTACAATGTGCTGTGCAACAGTTAATCATGATGACATCCACTCGACACACTCGAACGTATCGACCAGATGTCCACAGCTGTGAATAATGCAGAGTAATTTTGTGATAATAATCATGAAGATAATACACATCAATTGTAACAAAAGGCACTAACATATTTTTGCTTTTTTACATCCATTTGACCCGCTAAAAAGTCTTACTTTTTATTAACAGATGTACGAATTGTACTTCATAATTCGTTCTAGAGTGTAACACCATCACATATAACATATAATATATTTCATAACTTGACCCTTTGATTTGAGTTACAACGCAAAATTAGTTAATAATAATATTTATTATTATTAATTAAATAATATTAATAACATCACTTTTTACATTGTTCTCCAGATTAAATATCTGTTCAAAAGTACGTAGTCATCTATAAAACAATATAAATTATATATATACAATTAAAATTAGTGATATAACTGTGACTATGACATTGTATGAAACAAAATATAAATAAATTAAGTGAGTCTAAGAAAACAAAAATTGTAAACGAAATAACTTAAATAATATTTTAACAAATTAATACTCATTGTAACATGTTATTACCTAAGTAATTATTAAAATCATATATAATGGTAATATAATGGTAAACATCCATTTGACGTTAATATTATAGTTTAATTTTAGATAATTTCTACGCTTTATCACATTAAGTGTGTACCATTAGACTTATTACATATTGGTCATAATGTGACTTGAACAGTTAAGTCTAAGTAAATAATGAGATGCATGCTGAAACTCGATATTTCGCGCTACACCGACGCGACTTTTTCAAAACAAGTCGTGTCGTTTTTTGCGCCCAACAAAACGTAGTTTGCGGCGAGAAACTTTTGAGTTGTTTGAGTCGAGTGAGTGAAAGTTGTGAGTTTCTACGGCGACTGTTTTTATTGTGTCTCGAATGTTTTGTGACGTCGCCTCAGATCGGCCCTGGTTTATGTTTAGCCTCCATGAGAACACCGTCACAAGTGACGCCGCACGACGTCTCGGACAGGGCCTCGAGACGGGGCTGAGACAACTGGAGTGGCTAGGGTGAGTGTTGTAATTACGTCCACTTGACAGTGTTTGACAGTGACACGTCCATGCTTGGTGACACTGTCACAGTGACACACGCACACACGGTAGCTACAGCACACGCACGAACACACTCAGTCTCGGTTGTGTCCAGTCGTTGCTGCCACTTGTGTCGTGTCGTGTTCATTTTCCTCTTGACGTTTACCTGTAGGTTGGTCGCCTGTCACGTGACAGACGACATGGCCCGGCACATCGTGGGAGGCATCGTGAGGTCGTTGACAACAAGACAGAGGCTCATCCTCGAGTAAGTCTTTGATCTGTGTGACTTCACCGCCAGTCTCCTCTCTACCGGGTAATTACCCCTCTAGCTGATGACTCACGTTATAGCCCACCCACCGACGACAACACTTGGTGACAGTCTCCGGCGAATTGACGTCATAGAGTGTCATTTGTCATTTGTTGCAGAAAATGTACTTTTTTAAATCGTTCTTTTTTGTTCCACTCGACAGTCTTTTCTCAACAACCTGTTGCACTGTCACATCTAATGTCGCAAAGTCAAACATCCAAGCACAGTTACACAATCATATCAGGTCAGGTTAATGCGACAGTGCAGTGTCACCATTGACTCACCAAATCAGTCGTTGTCATCTGTCGTCAACATAAACTCTTACTGACATGAAATGACCTGTTAAATGACAGTCAACGAGTCGTGTATTTCTACAAATTTGACAGATGTTTCACGAAAGACTTTCCACAGCAACAGTCGCCAGTGGACGAGGTCACTGAGTGCACGTGACTCTAGACCCGGTAATCACCCCAGTAGCAGGGTCTGTGGTGTCAGTTGAGTGGGGTAGAGGGGGGTTGTTAGGTGTAATTGTTATCGAGGGTGGTTAGGTGGGGTGGAATGACGTCTGTCTCGTTGTTGTAGGCTCGGGGCCAATCACCTCTCGTTGTGCGGCCAGAGACGGGTGAGGGTGATGACGGCCGGGTGTGAGGGACTGAGTGTAGGGTGAGTAGATCTTGTCTCTTGACACACACACACACACGTACATACACACACACACACGTACATACACACATACATACACACACACGTACATACACACACACACACACACGTACATACACACACGTACATACACACATACACACACACATACACACACGTTCATACACACACACACACACGTACATACACACACACACACGTACATACACACACACACACACACACACACGTACATACACACATACATACACACACACGTACATACACACATACACACACACACACACACGTTCATACACACACACACACGTACATACACACACACACACGTACATACACACATACATACACACACACGTACATACACACACGTACACACACACACACACGTACATACACACACACACACTCACACACAAACACACACACACACACATAGAGTCTAAGAAAACAAAAATTGTAAACGAAATAACTTAGATAATATTTTAACAAATTAATACTCATTGTAACATGTTATTACCTAAATAATTATTAAAATCATATATAATGGTAATATAATGGTAAACATCCATTTGACGTTAATATTATAGTTTAATTTTAGATAATTTCTACGCTTTATCACATTAAGTGTGTACCATTAGGCTTATTACATATTGGTCATAATGTGACTTGAACAGTTAAGTCTAAGTAAATAATGAGATGCATGCTGAAACTGAAATTCACAACTTTAATAATTGTGAGGGGCAACTATCCCGATGCATGACACTTTCAAAAATAGACAGACGGCGTCTGACATTGATTTAAACGTTCCCTCTTCGCAATGCTATTAATAAGAACAATTACCAATGTTGTTTCAACATTTACCGTAAGTAGATTGTATAATACTTACAAAGTACGACTTGTGAAAGTTATTTCATGTATACTCAATTAATAACGTTAAACCACACCACAATCTTTGAAGTTTGGCCAGCACTGCCACAGCCACTGACACTCGTTTGAAAGGATGATGTCAACGCCTTCACTACACAAGATCAGTGTCACGTTTACTATAATTATGCACCTCTTCGGCTTCACTTCATTGGGTTACCTAAAGGATAAATACTGAAACAATGCTCATCTTTAATTTAGCAAGTTTAATCACTGACATTATTAATATTAGACCTAGTGTTTAAAGTTTAGAAAACTTTCCCATTTTCAACATATGTCTGGTTACACACTCAGTCTCAGACACAGTACATGAAGATGTTGATCTGGTTATGCTACTGCAAGTCGAAATAATGTGCACCCACAGCCCACTGTCAATATTGTCAAAATGTTCTGTAATATTACAAATATATTGTGATCAATGTATGATATATTATATACATGTGTACTTTTATGTTTCCGTGTCAACATTGACACCAAGTGACAAAGTCGTATAAATATTTAGTATCTTTCGTAGACTTAGTAGTAGACACAATCCAAGCACTTGCCTGAGGGTAAGGCTAAGTAAGATCAAGTTGCCTTGAGCTGTAAGTTTTATGGTTAGCCAGGCATGAACTACTATATAACAGTCAGCGTCTCTGAACAAAAAACATGAAATCATAGTACAGAAAACATTCCAAATTACATTCTGCAATGCGTATAATAAAAACATTATGATATTAACAACGTTTGTTTCTTCAAAGTATTGAGATAAACTTTGCTGTCGGCGGGTGTTAAATCAACTGTTCATATCCACTGTTGTGTGTTACAGGTTATACAACTGTCGCCTGCCTCCAGACTCACCGACACCACTCGTCGACGTGCTACGAGATACACACCTGGAGGTCCTCAGGTTTGTTGGATGTTTTCACGAATACAAATAATTTAGTCTTAATGAACAACGAAGCAACAATAACTGTTACTGCCAACACATTGATGGGTCGGTCACTTAAACCCGACGTTCGTTTAAAGTTAAACAAATCACTGGAAACATTTACTTAATTTAAATTAGTTTTGAGCGTCGATATTTCGCGCTACACCGACGCGACTTTTTCAAAACAAGTCGTGTCGTTTTTTGCGCCCAACAAAACGTAGTTTGCGGCGAGAAACTTTTGAGTTGTTTGAGTCGAGTGAGTGAAAGTTGTGAGTTTCTACGGCGACTGTTTTTATTGTGTCTCGAATGTTTTGTGACGTCGCCTCAGATCGGCCCTGGTTTATGTTTAGCCTCCATGAGAACACCGTCACAAGTGACGCCGCACGACGTCTCGGACAGGGCCTCGAGACGGGGCTGAGACAACTGGAGTGGCTAGGGTGAGTGTTGTAATTACGAATTGTTACAATGTCGCGACGTTCGTCTAGAAATAGTTCACGGCTCATGTCAGCGCCAAATTCAGGGACTGTCTCAAACTGCTCAATGATTCTGTTTGTATTTAACATTGTTGTTATTCCTTTATCCGTTGCGCTCAGTTCTTAAAGGTTTCGGTGATAAACGTGACTGATTTATGTAAACTCCGAGTACTTGTATCTGTAGAGGTTAAATTAACCTGACATGCTTAAATCATGTCTGTTGTACAAAGTATCACCGCGCGTACAATCTGTAAGTCTTATTAGAATAGAATCTGTTGTGTTTGTTCCAGACATTACTGCCTCCAACCTGCATCGAAGTGTCACCAACCGAATGAAGACATTGAAGACTACATATCAACATGCTCAAAAACGTTCATAAAACACGAATTTTCAACTTCTCTGTGTCATCACAATTACAGCGGAAACAAGGGACCGCCACGTCATCCAACCAAAACTTACAGCCCGAGCTAATGTGCTATGACTCATTTATCCAGTGTTTTTTCAGCACCCTGAATTACTAGAGCATTGTTACTGTGTTTACGTTAACATTGGTTGCATGAGCAGATTATATCATTTTCTTCATGAACATTTCAAAATAGCGTTGTCTTTTGTGTAATGAAAATATTAAAAATTATGTAAACACAGCAATTTATATCAACTGTGCATTGTGTAAACACAGCAGCCAGTCGGTTAGTATATGATGCGTGTTGATTTTGAATGCCACTAATGTGCGTTAGGACGTCTCTAAAGATGGGTCTACTTTCTCGTCGGGTGTCGATAGCTACTCTTTGTGTAGTAATGCCGTGGCGCAGTGGGTAGAGCGTCACACTCGCCACGAACAGAACCCGGGTTTGAATCCTGTGCTGCTGTGTAGAACATTGGGCACGTTCGGCCACTCTACGATGTTACAATTCATTCATCTGTATGGATGAGTACATGGCAGGAAACAAGGGTGGAAATGTATATATACGAGTAGTCTTTTCGCTAATAGCAGCGTTGCTGGATGCTTTTTAGTAAATTTGGGAAGATGTTCAATTGCACAGGGCTACCAGAGAATATAGTGTAATGCCCTTTTCATGACCTTGAAGATTGTATACGATGACATTTAATGCCCGTTGTATCTCGCATGCAGTTGTCCAATAGCACTATGTGTATAACGGGCAACATAACATATATGTTTGGTGCACCATGTATGTGATAGGCTCTTAACCATTGCTGTGTTATTGTATATATATAATTGTCAAATCTTGTGACGCTATTTAATACAGAATTAGCTACTGCTTTGTTAATTTGAGTTATAAAAGCGCCCAACTCCTACAGACACAATTTTACAGGAGGACACATTTTCTAATTACTTTTTCCTAAATATATAATATCTATAACATGTTTAGGTGTAGCATATTGTTGGCTGTGTCTTGCAACATAATATGGTTATAATATCACTTCAAATAAAAACATAAACAATTTGTCAGTGGTGGAGTTAGGCCCTTTTAAAATGAAAGGTCTTTACTTGGCAATGACACGATGAATGTCTTCATTGATGAGCATTTTATTGAAAATAATACAGCGTATTATTTCACATGAAATATAATATGTTACATATTAGGTAAGTAATAAATTGTTGTCAAACAGAATAAATGTATTGTGAGAGCGTCTTTACGTCTTCCAACTTGTCTTCTTTGACTCCCGACTGCGCAACGCAAAGACACTGCACAGGGCATGGCACCTCACTGTTAATCTTTGTCATTTGATTCCAGATCGGTATCAGCATATTGCTCATTTGTAGCAACTATATGTACATTAAACTGCTGTGCAACATCTTAGACAATCGCAGCTTTGACGGCCAACAGCTCAATGTAACTGTTGTTGACGGAAATCAACACGAACACCTCTGTCAGAGCGGGACGGGAAGCACGACGCCACACATGTTCGCGAAATGTGGAGGAAACCGGTTGCCAAACTCATGATTCACGACGAAGCCAGACGTGTAACATGAATGAATGAATGAATGAATGTATGAAAGTATATTTAACAACAACAACACAGGAATATACACCATATAATGGGAAATTAACACAATATAATGGTAAAGACAATACAATATATACAATTCCATGATTGATGAATCGCTGCTGTTGTTAAAGGGACATAGCAGAAATCATATGACTTGTAAGGCGCTATGCCCTTTTCAACTAAAATGCGTAGTAGTTATAGTAAAACTTACAAGACTGAATAAAAAGCAACAACAATGTTTTCTGCAACACATCCGACCTCAATGCGTGTGACGGATCATTTCAGAAAACAGTTCAGCGACCCTACTGTAGAAGCGTTGACAGCTTCTGCAGGAAGGCCGTTCCGACTGGCAGAACGTATTACTCCCGACGAAGTTCATTGTGCGATGGGCAAATTAAACAGCGGCTGAGCTGCTAGCTATCGAGTATGAGAACATCCCGGCCGAATTTTTGTCGTCTTCGTTGTCCCGGAGACACGCGCAATGCACAATAGAGGCGCATCCTTCTACAGGCATATACCAGCCCACATGGGATGGGATGAGTTGGGGTGGAAGTGAGGGTGTAGCCGGAGATTAAGCGGTTCAGACGGACTGGGAGTTGCATACAACAAACGGGACACTTCAACAAATTCCGAGAGAGTTGACAGGCATACAGTACTCAACGTAGGGTAGTCTCGATTACCTAGGCTCCGTGAGGTGGCTGCACTTCTTAGCCCCTTGCTACCGCCTGGGAGATAAATGATCTGCCGAGATTGTCACGTGCGCGGCCTAACCCCAGAGTTAGAATAAATAAATAGAGTAGAGACGCCGATTGTCTCGGAGGCCAACCATGGAACAACACTTAAATAACGATGCGATAATACTACATTGGGCCTGCTATAAGTATTCAACATTAAACTTGTATTAACACAACAATAAACAGAAATACAACATTTCAGTTGTTTGCGATGCAGGAAATATGAGAGGATTAGTGGCAGGATTTTGCATTGGAGGGGGCCACCCGACAACCAAGCAAACTGTGTGTGTGCGCGCGCGCGCGTGCGTGCGTACGTGCGTGCGTGTGTGTATATATAATTGTTGTATATTATTCAAACCTAACACTCTTAAAATGAATATCGACATGACAACCAAGTTCACTGACCAATGTAGCTGGCAGTTCAGCAAAACCATTCACAGAAGGTGAAATAGAAAGTAAGAGAGAAACGACACATTATTAAAGAAGCACGAAGTGACGAACCCAAAGCCTATATATAACATCAGCCTAAAGCCGGCCTCCACATTCCTTACGCCACTCTCCTCAATCTATCGACAAAGACCATGGCACATACCAACGTGCAGTCACTTACTCTGATGAAAGAATAATTAAACTACCCTATCTTGACATATATGATGTGGCGTTGGCCTTCAACCAGCAACTTCACAACATATAACGTTGCGTATTACTATTTATAAATTCACGATAGGAAGTGGCAAAAAACGTTCCGATTGACGTTTCTGCGCACGCGCAATAAATGTAAAATCATCAATGTCCAGCGAAACAACAACGCATTTTTGGTATGAATGCCACGAACTGTTCGTTAACTCTCCTGTGATGATTACTGTGAAGAGGTCCTTAATATGTCGTTCAATGCAATAAAAGATTACGTTTTATTTTATAAATCACTGTAACGGATTATGGTGCTCTACAGTCACGTGATTTACCCTTGCTATAAAAAATATGCCTCAAAACTTGTTTGCCTCGTCTCAGTCTCCTCCAAACAGCCCAATCTTGGGCTAGCGCAGGAGTCGCTGAGGATGGTGACTGCCAGGGTGCTTGACGTCCTCAGTGGTTCTATTACGTCGAAATTGAGACGTAACCGACAGTAACGTGATTCTCCGATTCACGACGGATACACAGTCCCCAATGTTGAGAGCCAGATTTTTATATCACAACTGCCGGTAGGGGAAGGCGGGGTAAGTTGAGCATAGGGGTAAGTTGAGCCACCCCCTCCCAGTCTGTTATGAATAAGTCAGCCATCGCGGTGTCGTGATTTATACATGTCCAGTCACATGACCTGTACCCCCGCCATATTGTTTTCTTGAAACCTGGAGACACATGTGTAAGAAACGGGAAAATGTGATTTTTCTCCAAAAAAGTAAAAAAGCTGGAAACCGGTAAGTGTAAATTAATGTATTCCATATGCAGCATTGATCTGATCTGGATATCATGTGATGATATGTAGCTCGGGTATGTGTCTACACGCTTGTCATAGACATTTGTAGAATTAATGCATATATTATGTGTACATGTGTAAACACAGTAGGTGGTTAGAGGCGGGGTAAGTTGAGCCAAGGCAATTGGGGTAAGTTGAGCTATGGCTCAACTTACCCCAATTGGCTCACAGTGCCCCCAATAGGGCGTGCAAGTCTGTAAATAGGCGTTGTTCTCTGGCATATGAATTCGCCAAAAGAAACAATCTTGATGTCCCAATCAGCTGGGACTGTGACCAGGTAGCAGGCCAAGACTGGTGGTTAGGTTTCTAGAAGCGTCAGAACCTTGCAATTAGAAGTCCAGAGGCCACATCATTTGGACGAGCTACTGCTTTTAATCGACCAGTGGTTGATAAGTTCTTCGACAATCTTGCCAATGTTATGGACAAATATAAGTTTTCACCAAGTGACATATACAACACAGATGAAACTGGGTGCACCACAGTTCAAAACCCTGCTGCTGTTGTGGCCGAAAAGGGAAAGAAACAAGTTGGCGCAATCACCTCCGCTGAACGTGGGGAACTGGTGACTGTCGTGTACACAGTGAGTGCAATTGGGTCAGTAGTGCCTCCCCTCTTCATATTTCCACGAGTCCACTATAAAGCACACTTTATCAGAGATGGACCAAATCAGTGCATAGGCAGAGCAACGCGCAGTGGGTGGATGAACGAGGAGACATCTGTGGAGTACCTAAATCACATCATCAAACACACCAGATGTTCACCACAGAAGAAGATTCTCCTTATACTCGACAACCATGATACCCACATTTCTCTCAATGTTGTGGACACTGCAAGGTCTCGTGGCGTTGTCCTACTGACAATACCTCCCCACACTTCACACCGCCTTCAGCCTCTCGATCGATCAGTATATGGGCCCTTGAAGACCGCGTACAATAGGGCCATCGATGGGTGGCTACGTTCTAACCCTGGGAAAACTGTGACAATCTATGAAATTCCAACTCTAGTGAACCAAGTCCAAATGATTCCCATGACACCATGAAATATCACTGCAGGCTTTCAAGCAACATGTATTCATCCATTCAACAGGGACATCTTTAGTGAAACTGACTTTGCCCCTGCTGCCCCAACCGACTGTGAAAAACATGATGCTGCAGAAGATGGCACCGAGGGGACCCCAACTCCGGACAATATGACTTCATCAGATATGACTCCCACTGCTTCCTTGCCAAGTGATGTTGTGCAGCCACAACAACTGCAAACAGATGATACTGAGGTGAATCCAATTCCTGAAAATACAACATCATCAGATACGACTACGGCTGCTTCCTTGCCAAGTGATGTAGCGCAGCCACTACAACGGATACCAGATGATGTTCAACCAACCACATCTGATAACCCTGATTCACCCATGCCTTCCCCAGGATACGTGTCACCGTCGGATGTACACCCATTTTCTAAAGCGACGAGAAGGAAAACAAAGGCTGGTCGCAAAAAAGGCAGCACATAGATTTTGACAGACACGCCGGAACGCCAAGAACTTGCTGCCATATTTGAAAGTCGCAAACGTAAGGCAACATGTACTGCCAAGAAGCCAAAGAAATGTCTATTTAAAACGAAGGGGGAAAAGTCATGCCCTCCCACCAAGTCCAAAACACCAACACCAAGTTCCAGCGAGGGTGACGATTCAGAAGTTGAACATAATGACGAATCAGATGTTGACAGTGATACGCCTATCATTGAAGGCGACTTTGTAGTTATCAAATGTGCTGAAAAATCACGATTCGTTCATTACATTGCTCGCGTTGATGTACTCAGCGGAGATGAGTTTGAGTTTGAAGGAGTATTTCTGCACAAAGTTGCTGGAAAGGTTGGATCGGATAGACCAGTATTTGTACCAGATACAAATGATGAAGCAGCCTTTGACTTGGAAGATGTTGTGCGTAAGCTGCCACTGCCCAAGACTGTCGGTAGTTCTTCCCGTTGTGCTGGTCAGCTTGTGTGCAGTGATTTCTCAGAGTGGCACCTCACTTGACTTCATTTCTGGTCTTCTGACGTTGTGTGTTTTATGTCCCCACCCCCTTCCACCCCTACATCCCCCCACCAATTTATTTCGAGTGGATATTGTGTGTTTGCCCTGTACATCAGTGCGTGCATCCGTAATTCAGTTTAGCAAAGCACTACTTTTGCATTTCATTTTTTTTTGCTTTCAAAGCTTACCCGTCTTTTCGAACGCATTTTCTAGTCATGATAATTGTATTCTCAAGGAAAATGTAATCATTGTGTTCAATGTTCAATCTCCATGATGTTGCAGTTGCAAATTAAATATGTTTTCAAGCAGAACTATTGAATTGTACCTTTATTTTAGCCAGCTTACCCCGTGTGGCACAACTTACCCCAGAGGGTGGTTCAACTTACCCCACATGCGGGGCATGTTGAGCCATTTGACAGACATTTTTGCAACGTTCAATGTGACTTTTAGTGAGGTGATATGAGAATACAACTTGCTTCAACAGTTTCCCCAAAGATTATATTTGATGGTGAGTTACGCATTTCGGCAAAAGTATCAATTATTTCAAATATAATCGAAAAAAGTAAACATTGGCTCAACTTACCCCGCCTTCCCCTACCGGGGATCGAACCCGGGTATGGCTGCCGGATGTGGTAACCACTACACCACCCTCGCAGCGCTCTCTGTCTCGTGTTAATTTGCGACGAATAACTTTGCTGAGAGGTTGTATACATCCTAACGATCAAACCATAGTATGTATACCATAAATGCTTTGCTTTTTCGATGAGCATTGATGAATTTATATATATATCGCGCATGCGCAGTAACGTCAATCGGAGCGTTTATAACGCCGGAAAATTGTAAGCGCTACAACGGTTAAGTGGGACTATCTCGAAAACAGATTAGCTCTAGCAGGCCTAACTTGCGTATTTTCAAAACGGTAATACAACCAGTGGCGCCCCTTGTGTATCCTTTCTAGCAAAGTAGTACGCTAACTTATGTAACTTTGGCACTTATGCCAGACAGGCCAGATGATACGGATTACCCGTATCCGATACGGATTTTGGCGGTTATTTAAGTGATACGGCCGTACTCCGTTTTGATACGGATTTTAACACAATTTATTGAGAAATTCTTGTTAACCACATTATGCCTTGTATGCGTCACAAAGCTATACTGCACAATGGAATATTCGTTTACTGTTAGTGACTAAGTAAATCGATTCGAAACGAACGAACTAAACCACCGATTAGTTTATTGTAGCGCGTAATAGATGGCGTGCTGGTAAATATTTTAGTTCTGAAAACTACGGCAGGTGGTTCAACGGGTGGGAACGGGGCGCGTGGCAGGCGCGTGACGGTTACAAAGCAGTACAGGAAATGGAGCTCGACGCCGAGTTCAATGAAATCGCGTGCATTTCTGATTTCAAAATGTTGACGGTTGCCAGTGAAACTTCGATATACTCGCGAACTGCTGAAATAACTTGTCATTATTTGATGACATTGTCTGTTTTGCGGTACGCAGTTTAAACGTGCTGAAATGAAGTAAAACGTCGGTAATCTACCAGTTAACTGGCCCCAATAATCGAAAACACGGTGTAAAAAACGTTTTGAAAAGGCCTTAATAACTTATGCCAGATAACGGGAAGATTTGTTTAATGATACGGTTTGATACGGATTCTTACCAAATGTTAGGTCAAAAATACGGATTGCCATCTCAAAGATGTGGTAAGTCTGTATTATGCAGACGTCAGACCCACCTCAATTTTTCCATTATAACTGTATCTTTGCCAACATTTGATAGTTTTGTTTGTTAGTTCAATCAATTAAAATCATCTTGCGCATTTTTACGATTTATAAACAGCGCGTCTTAGCATACTTTTGAGGTGGAAAAGACAGCGCAATTTGTGTCAGTCGCAAGCGCAGCGGTGCATGTGTTACTACGCCGTGCACATAGAATGAGTGATAAACAGTTTCTTCATGCCGACCGCGCCGTCTTTCCGACCTCAACAGTTTGCTAAGACGCGCTGTTTATAAAACATAAATATGCGCAAGATGATTGAATTAACAAAATCAAGTATCAAATGTTGGCAAAGATACAGTTATAATGGCAAAATTGAGGTGGGTCCGCAGTGCCGTAACTTTTATTTCGGCAACACCCCTCGATGATTTGTTATAAAAATCGTTCTTTATGTTCACAACAGAGTAACCATCCGTTTTCGTAGCGTTAGGTCAGAATAACAAGATACACTTGGATGTCCGAACTGACATATTTGAGAGCTGCACGGTCCTCGCACGGGATCTATGTTTCCTGGTTGTCTTGTCAAGATTCGCTGGTTTCACAAAGGGTGCGAGGTACTTTCGTGATCTGTGATTGACACATTGCTTCTACCGACCGTAAATCAAAAATGATTTGTTGTCACCATAAGAAAACGAGAAACAGGTTTTGCGAATGGAATGGATAATCGAATTCACTAGGTTAAAACTATTGTATTGAGTCGTGTGCATTCACATCTTAACAATGTGCAGACACTTGTAAGGATGGATGGGATGAGAGGGACAGACAATTGTAAGGACGGACGGGATGAGAGGGACAGACAATTGTAAGGACGGACGGGATGAGAGGGACAGACAATTGTAGGACGGATGGGATGAGAGGGACAGACAATTGTAAGGATGGACGGGATGAGAGGGACAGACAATTGTAAGGACGGACGGGATGAGAGGGACAGATAATTGTAAGGACGGATGGGATAAGAGGGACAGACAATTGTAAGGATGGACGGGATGAGAGGGACAGACAATTGTAAGGATGGATGGGATGAGAGGGACAGACAATTGTAAGGATGGATGGGATGAGAGGGACAGACAATTGTAAGGACGGATGGGATGAGAGGGACAGACAATTGTAAGGACTGACGGGATGAGAGGGACAGACAATTGTAAGGACGGACGGGATGAGAGGGTCAGACACTTGTAAGGACTGACGGGATGAGAGGGACAGACAATTGTAAGGACGGACGGACGGGATGAGAGGGTCAGACACTTGTAAGGACGGACGGGATGAGAGGGACAGACAATTGTAAGGACGGACGGGATGAGAGGGTCAGACAATTGTAAGGACGGACGGGATGAGAGGGTCAGACACTTGTAAGGACGGACGGGATGAGAGGGTCAGACACTTGTAAGGACTGACGGGATGACAGGGATAGACAATTGTAAGGATGGCCGGGATGAGAGGGACAGACAATTGCAAGGATGGACGGGATGAGAGGGACAGACATTTGTAAGGACGGACGGGATGAGAGGGTCAGACACTTGTAAGGACGGACGGGATGACAGGGACAGACAATTGTAAGGACGGACGGGATGAGAGGGACAGACAATTGTAAGGACGGACGGGATGAGAGGGTCAGACACTTGTAAGGACGGACGGGATGAGAGGGTCAGACAATTGTAAGGACTGACGGGATGAGAGGGTCAGACACTTGTAAGGACTGACGGGATGAGAGGGTCAGACACTTGTAAGGACTGACGGGATGACAGGGACAGACAATTGTAAGGATGGACGGGATGAGAGGGTCAGACACTTGTAAGGACGGACGGGATGAGAGGGTCAGACAATTGTAAGGATGGACGGGATGAGAGGGTCAGACACTTGTAAGGACTGACGGGATAAGAGGGACAGACAATTGTAAGGATGGACGGGATGAGAGGGTCAGACACTTGTAAGGACTGACGGGATGACAGGGACAGACAATTGTAAGGATGGACGGGATGAGAGGGACAGACAATTGTAAGGACGGACGGGATGAGAGGGACAGACAATTGTAAGGATGGACGGGATGAGAGGGACAGACAATTGTAAGGATGGACGGGATGAGAGGGTCAGACAATTGTAAGGACGGACGAGATGAGAGGGACAGACAATTGTAAGGATGGACGGGATGAGAGGGACAGACACTTGTAAGGACGGACGGGATGAGAGGGACAGACAATTGTAAGGACGGACGGGATGAGAGGGACAGACAATTGTAAGGACGGACGGGATGAGAGGGACAGACAATTGTAAGGACGGACGGGATGAGAGGGACAGACAATTGTAAGGACGGACGGGATGAGAGGGACAGACAGTTGTGAACAGGTCGCTCGAAAACAGCAGCCGATATAAAACAAACCTTTTCTTATAAAACATGTTTAGTCACTAATCTGCCCAACTTAGCGGGACATTGATTGTGGCGACTTCACTACACGCCTGTGTGTCTTTTGTGTTGCACTGACCTCTGCTTTGAATTAATGCAAATTATCATTATTTCAGAGGGAAATCACAAACAATAGGTTTCTTAACTGGCACATTGCGTGATGAGAGCATTTCGTATAAGACAACCTGCAAGAAATTGACAGATTCGTTGCACACATATGCGGTCTTTAAAGACAAGGACGTGTGAGTGAAATAGTTAACAGTCTTAGTATGTTCAGACGACATTGAATGATATAGTTTTGCTCCGACCATGACATCTTCGATCTGCTGTCGTCACTTCCGGCTCTCACTCTTTCTCACATTTCCCACGGGGTTCACCAGGGAGCAGACTCTTGACTTACTCCATTCACGCGTCTGCGTCTCCTACGGTTTACTGCAGTGATCTATCCCCGTTTCTGATCAGTTGGAAGAATAACAACTATTGGCTTACTTCCCTGCTCTTCCTCCACACTAATTGATACAACAGTCCTTGGCTCGTGCTTCACTCAACGACCATGCAAAGATTAGCTTTGCTAAAAGACACAACAACTACACTATAGTTATGTTTAATTTAATACAATACAAGTGACAGCGTCGACATAGGCCATTTATATTAATTAATTGTAATAAAAACGACTATATTAAGACTATACATATACAATATATATATATATATATATGGTGCACTGTCACAGACATAGAGACAGATCATCGGTGATCACGCGACACAATGACACGTGTGTTTCATGAGCTCGCGAAGTGAAGGTGAACACATACGACATAATGACACTTGTGCTTCTTGAGCTCGCGAAGTGAAGGTGAACACATACGACACAATGACACGTGTGCTTCTTGAGCTCGCGAAGTGAAGGTGAACACATACGACACAATGACACGTGTGTTTCTTGAGCTCGCGAAGAGAAGGTGAACACATACGACACAATGACACGTGTGCTTCTTGAGCTCGCGAAGTGAAGGTGAACACATACGACACAATGACACGTGTGCTTCTTGAGCTCGCGAAGTGAAGGTGAACACATACGACATAATGACACGTGTGCTTCTTGAGCTCGCGAAGTGAAGGTGAACACATACGACACAATGACACGTGTGCTTCTTGAGCTCGGGAAGTGAAGGTGAACACATACGACATAATGACACGTGTGCTTCTTGAGCTCGCGAAGAGAAGGTGAACACATACGACATAATGACACGTGTGCTTCTTGAGCTCGCGAAGTGAAGGTGAACACATACGACATAATGACACATGTGCTTCTTGAGCTCGCGAAGAGAAGGTGAACACATACGACACAATGACCAGACATGTTAAGTCTCCCGCATTCGGCGGGAGACTCCCGCAATTTACAGGAAATCTACCGATCTCCTGCACGGGAGAACCAATCTCCCGCAATTTCATCGAAATGTAAGTGAAAAAAATTGCGGGAGACTCCAACACCCAAATTTTACCTAAGTTACCTAACTGGGTGCGGATAATTGGTTTATTTCTGGCTGGGTATTGTCTTGTGTGTTTTTCTGTGTCACCTCACAATGCAATGCCAGTTAACTAATTGCAATCGAGTCTGAGACTGAGCTAATGCTCACGAAGTCACAGACATCGCCGGGCGCTCACCAGCGCGGACAATGATTTGAACAATGACCTGAATTGGAATTATTTAAATTCCGTCTTACTGTGATGACTGAACATTAAAAACTGTATAATAAATATATAAGTACAAGGCCTACACCTTGCCTGTCGCTGACATTGCTTATTAGCTCGATAGAATCACCGCGAGCTGCTTTGATACCCTATTATCGCCCACGGTGTACGTTCCAGTCTTGTAGTACAAAGTGCAATCCGTTTAGATCTAATCAAATAATGGCCATCCATACATCTACACAACATGTGCACGTTTGTAAATATATATACGTTTGTTAAGCTCTTTACAATTTGAGTATATTTGACAAGTAAATGAAAAACATTCTTGACAGAAAAGCATGGTTATTTAAATGGACTCCATATTTAAATGTCTCCAGTCGAGCCTATGTCACCATGGCTCAGTCCAGCTCATAAATAATGAATTCCCTATTCAAGTTATACATGTAAAGATTATGTTAGTTGTGTAATAAAATATCATGTAGATGCTGCTGCTTTTCATCCAAGGTTTTTTTGCAACATATGATTCATATCAGAAGTTCAACAAACATGCCAATGAGATTAGCAGGGAATTTATTATATTTGTGGCATTATGACTAGTGATAATAAAACATCTATTCTTCATGGCTCCAAGAATGGTTTTGCTCCAAAATAAGTTAATTCATATAACAACAAAATCTATGTAAATATCAGTGGAATTTATTCCTTTTTGTATTATATTATTTGCATTTATGGTTAAAAACCTAATTTACGTATAATAGCCCGATTTACGTATAAAATGTCGTTTCCCCCCCCCCCCGAGACCCTCCGATTTACGTATAAATCTCCCACATTGGCATTTCCAAAACTTAACATGTATGCAATGACACGTGTGCTTCTTGAGCTCGCGAAGAGAAGGTGAACACATACGACATAATGACACGTGTGCTTCTTGAGCCCCCAAAGTGAAGGTGATTACATACGACACAATGACACGTGTGCTTCATGAGTTCCCGAAGTGAACCATTTTTGGTCAAGATGCGATGGACAGTGACCACCACTGTGACAACAGAGTGCACTCTAAACAGCGATGGTGACAGACAAACACGTGATGTGTCACACAGTGTCCTCGACGTGTGACTTAGGTACGCGGGGATAAGTAAGTATACAGACTGTGCACAACATCACGTGTAATATGTACGTACACAAATATTAGTTATGTGATAACGCAATACAATATGTGACCATTTGGTGAAAAGTGACAAAAGCAGTAGACTCTCAAATGACCATCGGTGCTTTCAATGCACCGAACATGGGAAATCGAATACAACGGCAGCATTTCACATTAGCAAACATGTGTCGTTTTATTTGGTTAAGGTATGAAATGACGTCATACTAACTACCTCCTTGTGTAATCCCCATATCACGTGACAGACCGCAACGGCCTCGGCCCTAAAGTACAACTGAGAAAAGCGAAATATTGCATTTGCAATGGTTAATGTATCGACAAACATCATATAAACCTTTTGCATTTTTAGATCGAACATATAATTAGGTCCCTGTTGAGGGCTGATAACCTTGATAACGTGTGTGTGGTGTCTGTTTATGATCTGATGGCAGACGATTTGAATAACTCACAAATGTTGATGTCTTCTGTTGTCACAAAACTTAATTTTCCGGTGGATTAACTCAGCCACTGATAAAACGGCAACACGGTATAAATCCCAAACGAACGACATTGGTGTCAAAAGAAAACTAAATTGTCAGCATTTTGCACAACGCTCATAATTGCAGGCAACCGTTGGACTGTCGCGTGGGACTGTCGCGTGTCACATGTTAGTCACATCGATCAGGCGGTTTAAAGAGACGTCGTCCTGCACACGACAACTCTAGAGTAACGAAACAATCGAATAGAAACAACTGTGTAAAGTGGCCTGATCAAACAGGTGGCTGTACTGCAAAGGTTGTTCAGACAGGGAGGGCGGGTCTGGCCAAACGGACTGGTGAAGTCGAGGTTTGTAATAGGACCCTGTCACGGTATGTGGTAGCAGCTGCCACGGCCCACGTCCTACGATTTTCGTTGCATGTTCAATGGTTTATACTATGAAGCTTAAACCATTATCAACGACATGTAAACCATAGTAAAATCTGCTTAACTCCAACAACTATAAACTGGTTCAAACGTATTTAATTTGTGAATAAAGAAACCTTGTTTTACGTTATGGATAATACACACATTGTGTAATTATATAGTACAGACTGTGTAATAGATACAATGTGTAATAAATGGCATAATATGTAACACATTCAAATATATTATGTAATACAGCCAGTTCGTTGTAAACGTATGAAATGTGTAAAAAGTACAACGATTAGTAAAGACGTTGTATTATAGTAATTACGTCATCATCATCGCGGGATTATTTGTATAATTATATTGAATTACATGTAAACATAATATAAAATGTTTTTGTATAAATAAAATACACAAGAAATAGTTTTGATTAAATTCTATCTCACTTACGCACAACTAGTGTACCTTGGTGACATACGGTGACAACTTGTGTACCTTGGTGACACATGGAGACAGCTAGTGTACCTTGGTGACACATGGACACAACTTGTGTACCTTGGTGACACATGTAGACAACTTGTGTACCTTGGTGACACATGGACACAACTTCTGTACCTTGGTGACACATGGAGACAACTTGTGTACCTTGGTGACACATGGAGACAACTTTTGTACCTTGGTGACACACGGAGACAACTTCTGTACCTTGGTGAAACACGAGACAACGTGTGTGACGTTACATGTCATCGTGTCATAGTCTCGGTGTGTTGTCACGCTGTACTGTTCCCTACATGAGCAGCATGTACGTCAGCTGGTTGCCCTTGTCCCACGTGTACACTTTCTTCTCGAGCGGGTTGTACGCGATCATGTTGTTCATCTGGAACGGGTTCGTGAACTTGAGTCTGACGGTGAGCTGCGACTTGTCGTACAAGTCGTAGGCGAAGTCGATGAGTGTCTCCTTCGCCGTCGTGTTACGCACGAGGTACAGGACGCCGCACGCGATGAAGCCGTTGCCGTAAGTCTGGTGGTCGACGCTCACGTTCCACGTCTTCTCAAGCCTCAGGTGCTCCGGGTTCACCTTTGACACGAGCATGCTGGCGCGACTGCGGGACGAGCCGTAGATCACCCACAGGCCGTTCTCGTCGACGGCGAAGTCGTAGTAGTTGTACTCGGTCGAGAACAGGTAGTTGTTGCCGCCGTTGTAGAGAGACCGCCGCACCTTCACCGTCGCCAGCACCCTCTCCTTCGCCAGGTCGTAGCGCACGATCTGGTTGTAGCCGGCGCGCTGGTAGTAGAGGCACCCGCGGTAGGCCACGTGACCCGTGCCGAAGTACGACTGCGGGAGGTCGTGGATTTTGAGGATGCGGTCCTGGCGGAAGTTCTCCAAGTTCCTGTACTCGTAGAGTGTTTTGCCGGTGAAGTGTCTAGTCAGCCAGATGAAGCCTTCCAGATTGGGGTCCATGGGTTCAGGGTCCTGCATCCAAGCGCCCCAGAACGTGCCCGTGTAGCGCTGGTAGAGCGGCTTGCCCACCATGCGTAGTTGACAGTCTGCAACGTAACAACGGCACAGTGTCACCACGCAGTGTCGTCAGACTGTCTCATTGCATGGTCATTAGGCATTGTCACCAAGTAATGTCATCTGGAAGTGTCACCGGTGTCATAAGGCAATGTCACCTGGTAGAGTCATCATGTACTGAAGTGGCATCATAGTGTCACAAGCTAGTGTAATCACGAAGTGTGTTTGGGAAGTCATCAGATAGCAACGTCACAACAGCAAGTAGTTACTAAACACACCAGACTACTATGACACAGTTTACAATCACACACTACGTGACGCTCGGAATGGCGCGTGTTGCACAACGGAAGGACAGTTTTGAAAGAAGAATGTGTACTTCAAAGTAAGTTGCTTTCAAAAGTAATAAAATACTTGAGCTTGAGAGCAATTCATCCAAATTATCTAAGGACTTGAACATGTGGAAGTTTTACAAGGAACAAATTATTGAAGAAAAAAAATATTATTATTGCATGTGTCAGAGAACAAACAGTGGAAGGACACTGGATACATCGATGGAGGCTAAAGACCTCATTTAGACGAACTAGGTCAATCAACACTTCTTGATTATGAGAGAAAACTATTACTAAGTGAAACACAGTATCTGCTGGTTTTGTACTCGCGTGAGTGGATGCGTGAACAAGTGTCTTCATCAGTAATTAGCACTGTTGGGTGAAGTTGCAGTGATGGTAATCAGTTTGGCAGGCATTATATGTGACAGTGAAAACAAAATGTTGATACTGACAATGTATTTGAAAAAGTATTTGAATTCAAATATAAATAGTTTACAAAAGTATTTAAATACTATCAAATACAAATGTATTTGACCCCATGTCCTATATACTATATAGTTGAATTGGATACTCTTTTAAATATGACCCCCCTGGATTTGAAATGTTGTTGTTGTAATGTATTTGATCATGTGTTTTTGACATTTAAAATAAACAAAGGACATTTTAAATTCTTAAATGCATCATATTTGTATTTGATTCAGAAACCATACCAACCCGCCCAAAAATCATCTGATTATTAATAATAACACCTGGATAGTGGATAGCAGTAATCAGTTAGAACACTAGATAGTGACACAGCAACAGAACAAGAATTACACCTAGGGATTCCATGAAAGTCGTCTTTATGTTAGAAACAGGATATTCAATAAAGTAATCATGAAAGTAATCGTGATTACATTCTAATGTAATCGTACTCGTACTCGAGTACATTGTAAAGTAATCGTACTCGTACTCGAGTACATTTGTTTTCTAAGTACTCGTACTCGTACTCGTACTCATGCATGTTCAAAGTAATCGTACTCGTACTCGAGTACATTTGTATTGTAATCGCTCCATCTCTGGCGTGAACACTTCCACATGGAAGAGTCAACAATAAAACTAGATTGAAAACTGGACTTTCGATACGCCGAAGGCTTCCTTGTCCACTTACTACACTCGGATAACGTCTTACCTGACCGAGGTAATGACAATGACCAAGACACAGACAGGACGTAGTGTCATTATGACTATGACATAGACAGAGACAGGACGTAGTGTCATTATGACTATGACCAAAACAGAGACAGGGCGTAGTGTCATTATGACTATGGCCAAAACAGAGACAGGACGTAGTGTCATTATGACTATGGCCAAAACAGAGACAGGGCGTAGTGTCATTATGACTATGGCCAAAACAGAGACAGGGCGTAGTGTCATTATGACTATGGCCAAAACAGAGACAGGACGTAGTGTCATTATGACTATGACCAAAACAGAGACAGGGCGTAGTGTCATTATGACTATGGCCAAAACAGAGACAGGGCGTAGTGTCATTATGACTATGACCAAAACAGAGACAGGACGTAGTGTCATTATGACTATGGCCAAAACAGAGACAGGGCGTAGTGTCATTATGACTATGGCCAAAACAGAGACAGGGCGTAGCGTCATTATGACTATGGCCAAAACAGAGACAGGGCGTAGCGTCATTATGACTATGGCCAAAACAGAGACAGGACGTAGTGTCATTATGACTATGGCCAAAACAGAGACAGGGCGTAGCGTCATTATGACTATGGCCAAAACAGAGACAGGGCGTAGCGTCATTATGACTATGGCCAAAACAGAGACAGGACGTAGTGTCATTATGACTATGGCCAAAACAGAGACAGGGCGTAGCGTCATTATGACTATGGCCAAAACAGAGACAGGACGTAGTGTCATTATGACTATGGCCAAAACAGAGACAGGGCGTAGTGTCATTATGACTATGGCCAAAACAGAGACAGGGCGTAGTGTCATTATGACTATGGCCAAAACAGAGACAGGACGTAGTGTCATTATGACTATGACCAAAACAGAGACAGGGCGTAGTGTCATTATGACTATGGCCAAAACAGAGACAGGGCGTAGTGTCATTATGACTATGACCAAAACAGAGACAGGACGTAGTGTCATTATGACTATGGCCAAAACAGAGACAGGGCGTAGTGTCATTATGACTATGACCAAAACAGAGACAGGGCGTAGTGTCATCATGACTATGACCAAGACAGAAACATGACATAGTGTCATTATGACTATGACCAAGACAGAGACAGGATATAGTGTCATTATGACTATGACCAAGACAGAAACATGACATAGTGTCATTATGACAATGACATAGACAGAAACTTGACATAGTGTCATTATGACTATGACAAAAACAGAAACATGACGTAGTGTCATTATGACTATGACAAAGACAGAAACAGGACATAGTGTCATTATGACTATGACATAGACAGAAACTTGACATAGTGTCATTATGACTATGACAAAGACAGAAACAGGACATAGTGTCATTATGACTATGACAAAGACAGAAACATGACATAGTGTCATTATGACTATGACAAAAAACAGAAACATGACGTAGTGTCATTATGACTATGACAAAGACAGAAACAGGACATAGTGTCATTATGACTATGACATAGACAGAAACTTGACATAGTGTCATTATGACTATGACAAAGACAGAAACATGACGTAGTGTCATTATGACTATGACAAAGACAGAAACATGACGTAGTGTCATTATGACTATGACTATGACAAAGACAGAAACATGACGTAGTGTCATTATGACTATGACTATGACAAAGACAGAAACATGACATAGTGTCATTGTGACTATGACCAAGAGAGAAAGACAGGGCAGTGTCATTACCTTCCTGGCGGGGTTCAATGCTCGGTTCAACGGTTGTTGTCACTGACAGGTCCTGCACTGTAATGTTGAGACCAACAAGAAATCAACAGAATATTTATAACGTGATCCCGTGTAAGTTATTGCTGATGTTGTGGGGAGTATTCTGCATTATCAAAATATTATTGAAAGTTTCAATCATATATCTTGTAATTCTCCATTCTTAAAGTGTAACTTAGCCAGTTACTTAAAGCTTCTTATCACGACCTATTCACTGTAATAAGATTTGTTTAAATAATATTTTATCGTAAACAAAGGTGATGCAGCATATTCTATGGAAACATTTGATTAGTCCATAATTGTGTGTGTATTTGTGTGTGTGTGTGTGTGTGTGTGTTTGTGTTTGTGTATATGAGTGTGTGTGTGTCTGTGTGTGTCTGTGTGTGTCTGTGTGTGTCTGTGTGTGTGTCATTATGACTATGACATAGACAATTGAAGATTTCTGGTAAACTTCAACATTTTGTTTTAGCCAAACTTCACGAGGACAGTTAGTGTGAGATCAAGACAGGGTTTGGAGCAGATAAAAGACGTGACAATTGGATGTTTCTGATAATGTTCAGCTCCTTACTATTGCACACATAGTTCCGACTCCATTGCTAATCAACATTAAATTATTCTGTATCAAAAAACATCAATTTGTGTATCAAGAAAGATCGTTTATGTGATGATTTTGTCAACTTGTTGAACATTTTCACAAGTTGTGATTACGTTTTGAGCTACATTGCTAACTGGTGGACTGTAGACCAATGGCGCCAGGATGTGAATAACTCTCAAATGGTCCGTCGTTTCCATGTTAGGAGATGCACTTACAGTGATTACTGTTAACGTATCAACACAGAGGTAACTGTGAGGAGATGCACTTACAGTGATCACTGTTAACGTATCAACACAGAGGTAACTGTGAGGAGATGCACTTACAGTGATTACTGTTAACATATCAACACATAGGTAACTGTGAGGAGATGCACTTACAGTGAGCACTGTTAACATATCAACAGAGAGGTGCCTGTGAGGAGATGCACTTACAGTGATCACTGTTAACGTATCAACACAGAGGTGACTGTGGGAGACGTGAATAGAGACCCACCTCTCTGGTGTCTCACGGCAAGGGCCGACGGGTCTCGACGAAATGATCCTGTCATAAAACCATCTGTAAAGTGAGAAGACAAACACAAACACGTCAACCCGTGCAGCCATGCAGTCAGGCGTGGTTACTAAGCACCAAACACATCCGGTCAGGCGTGGTTAGTAAGCACCAAACACATCCGGTCAGGCGTGGTTAGTAAGCACCAAACACATCCACCAAACACATCCAGTCAGGCGTGGTTAGAAAGCACCAAACACATCCACCAAACACATCCAGTCAGGCATGGTTACTAAGCACCAAACACATCCGGTCAGGCGTGGTTAGTAAGCACCAAACACATCCACCAAACACATCCAGTCAGGCGTGGTTAGAAAGCACCAAACACATCCACCAAACACATCCAGTCAGGCGTGGTTAGTAAGCATGAAACACATCCATCAAACACATCCAGTTAGGCATGGTTACTAAGCACCAAACACATCCAGTCA
Organism: Oasisia sp. SBJ-2009; assembly: GCA_964017155.1. Classification (NCBI taxonomy): domain Eukaryota; kingdom Metazoa; phylum Annelida; class Polychaeta; order Sabellida; family Siboglinidae; genus Oasisia; species Oasisia sp. SBJ-2009. The sequence continues at coordinate 45,546,563 of OZ024866.1, forward strand.
GGCATGGTTACTAAGCATCAAACACATCCAGTCAGGTGTGGTTAGTAAGCATCAAACTCATCCAGTCAGGCGTGGTTAGTAAGCACCAAACACATCCACCAAACACATCCATTCAGGCATGGTTACTAAGCATGAAACACATCCATCAAACACATCCAGTCAGGTGTGGTTAATAAGCATGAAACACATCCATCAAACACATCCAGTTAGGCATGGTTACTAAGCACCAAACACATCCAGTTAGGCGTGGTTACTAAGCATCAAACACATCCAGTCAGGCGTGGTTACTAAGCATGAAACACATCCATCAAACACATCCAGTTAGGCATGGTTACTAAGCACCAAACACATCCAGTCAGGCGTGGTTACTAAGCATCAAACACATCCAGTCAGGCGTGGTTAGTAAGCATCAAACACATCCAGTCAGGTGTGGTTAGTAAGCACCAAACACATCCAGTCAGGCGTGGTTACTAAGCATCAAACACATCCAGTCAGGCGTGGTTACTAAGCATCAAACACATCCAGTCAGGCGTGGTTACTAAGCATGAAACACATCCATCAAACACATCCAGTTAGGCATGGTTACTAAGCATCAAACACATCCAGTCAGGCGTGGTTACTAAGCATCAAACACATCCAGTCAGGCGTGGTTACTAAGCATCAAACACATCCAGTCAGGCGTGGTTACTAAGCATCAAACACATCCATCAAACACATCCAGTTAGGCATGGTTACTAAGCATCAAACACATCCAGTCAGGCGTGGTTAGTAAGCACCAAACACATCCAGTCAGGTGTGGTTTGATGAAATGACATTTGGGGTGTTTTCTCAACAGAGGATTCCTACAGTGAATGCATAATATTCGAATGTGAATTCAGTTAGTCCATGCTTAATATTCTAAAATGATATAAATGCAATCAGAAATTAAACTATTCCATAATAAAACGTCAGCCATGTGAGAATGACGTGACTGTGTCTACTTATGTCATGTACAGACTGCAGGGTTCCTGCCATCCAGGCTTCATACAAACAATTAAACCACATCCACCCAACTAACCACCCACCAACCCAACCAACTAACCACCCACCCAACTAACCACCAACCAACCCAACCAACCACCCACCCGCCCACCCAACTAACCACCCACCCACCCAACTAACCACCCACCCACCCAACTAACCACCCACCAACCCAACCAACCACCCACCCACCCAACTAACCACCCACCCACCAACCCAACCACCCCAACTAACCACCCACCAACCCAACTAACCACCCACCCGCCCAACTAACTAACCACCCACCCACCCACCCACCCAACTAACCACCCACCAACCCAACGAACCACCCACGCAACTAACCACCCACCCACCAAACTAACCCCCTGCCCACCCAACTAACCACCCACCCACCTAACTAACCACCCGACTAACCACCCACCCACCTAACTAACCACCCGACTAACCACCCACCCACCCAACTAACCACCACCCACTCAACTAACCACCCGACTAACCACCCACCCACCTAACTAACCACCCGACTAACCACCCACCCACCTAACTAACCACCCGACTAACCACCCACCCACCTAACTAACCACCCGACTAACCACCCACCCACCCAACTAACCACCACCCACTCAACTAACCATCCACCCACCCAACTAACCACCCACCTAACTATCCACCCAACTAACCACACTCCCACCCAATTAACCACCCACCCAACTAACCACCCACCCAACTAACCATCCAAGTAACCCACCCACCCAAAGAACCATCCACCCAACCAACTAACCATCCAAGTAACCCACCCACCCAAAGAACCATCCACCCACCCAACAAACCACCCACCCAACTAACCATCCAACTAACCCACCCACCCAAAGAACAATCCACCCAACCAACTAACCATCCACCCATCCAATTAACCACCCAACCAACCATCCACCCACCCACCCAACTAACCACCCACCTCTACCCATCACCCCATACACTTCACCCTGTACTCATCAGCCAATACACTTCACCCTCTACCCATCACCCCATACACTTCACCCTGTACTCATCACCCCATACACTTCACCCTCTACCCACCATCCCATACACTTCACCCTCTACCCACCATCCCACACATTTCATCCTGTACCCATCACCCCATACACTTCACCCTGTACTCATCACCCCATACTCACTGCCTCGGTCTCCTTTAGGACCTCTTGGTCCTGATGGTCCTGGAGGACCCGGCGGACCAGGAGGACCCTCAACCACTGGACCTACAAGACAAGGACCAAATGACTGACTGGACCAATTCATAGAGCAGAAAACGTCACAGGTGCATTGTGGGCCATGTGGCTCACTGCAGAATGGTTCTGTAGATGCAGTGAACTGACCTTTAACCTTTTACCCTCCATGTCCAATTCATAGGTTTGCTTAAAGGCAAACAAAGTAAACTGTTTCGTGGCATACACCTAATAGAGTTAATATAAAGTAACAATTTCCACATATACTCAATTTTCTAACGTCAGCGGTTTACTCAGAATGTGACTTTAAAGTCTAAAATTCTAACGAAATCCACGATGGTCTAGACGCCGCCATTAAGTGAAGGGTTAAATTGACTTGGCCATTCAGCGCGCGGCATTCTATGTCTGACCCTTAACCTGTGACGTTGTTAAGGGTCAACAACTTCGAGTCTTCGACAGTTCGTTCAGTTGGCGTGACATCTAGCAGCTGCTTATAGACGTGTATCTAAATCTGTGGTCAAATCTATGGTAAACTTTAGTAATTATGCCTTACTGTTCGGCATACGGTTGCAATAATAGTTGAAACAACCGGTAGTATTGAAGAAATTGATTCACATTTGCGGGCGTACTGTTTGGAATCCCTCCAGTCCAAGTACAGTTCACTTTGCTCGGTCCATTTTTAGGAGAAATGCTTTGAAGTAGACATGTAGTCATGTATCATTAGTTGATGGGATGATTTCAGCGATAACAATAATAGACATCTTTATATTTACCGTCATCAGCATGTTACGCGCGTTGCCGAGTTGCAGCCATTTCATGACAACAGCCAAACCCCATGCAGTGAATCTGCGTGGAGAGCGCCTCGATCACCGTCGTGACGTCATTCTTCGTCTAAGATGGAGTAGCGCGCAGTATTTGGATGGCTCGGTGTTAAAAAATATTTTTCTGGTAAACCGCTGGCATAAATAAATTGAGTATATGTGGAAATTGTTACTTTATATTAACTCTATTAGGTGTATGCCACGAAACAGTTAACTTTTTTTGCCTTTAAGTTCCTTACAGACGTCACACTACATTGTCACAGGACGTCACCAGCCAGTTCTTGACAAGTATGCTTACTGTGCTGTACAACAGTGTACTGTACTGTAATGTACTCTCTTGTACTATACTATATTGTACTCTATTATACTACACTCTGCTGTCCTCTATTTTACTATACTGTACTGTATTCTACTGTACTGTACTATATTGTTTTGTACTGTTTGTGTCAGAGAAGGTAAACAATACACACAAGAAACATGACAGAGGTGTGTGTTTGTGTGAATAGTTGTGTTTAAATTTGTCATGTGTGTGTGGAGACCTAGAGAACTGTCTACCTGGTATTTGGATGGGTAAGGTTTACTTTGGACGGGAACAAATTAGAGTAGATGGGTAAATGGATGGAAACAAATTAGAGTAGAAGGCTAAATGGATGGGAACAAATTAGAGTAGACAGGTAAATGGATGGGAACAAATTAGAGTAGACAGGTAAATGGATGGGAACAAATTAGAATAGACAGGTAAATGGATGGGAACAAATTAGAGTAGAAGGCTAAATGGATGGGCACAAATTAGAGTAGATGGGTAAATGGATGGGAACAAATTAGAGTAGACAGGTAAATGGATGGGAACAAATTAGAGTAGAAGGCTAAATGGATGGGAACAAATTAGAGTAGAAGGGTAAATGGATGGGAACAAATTAGAGTAGAAGGCTAAATGGATGGGCCCAAATTAGAGTAGACGGGTAAATGGATGGAAACAAATTAGAGTAGAAGGCTAAATGGATGGGAACAAATTAGAGTAGACAGGTAAATGGATGGGAACAAATTAGAGTAGACAGGTAAATGGATGGGAACAAATTAGAGTAGACAGGTAAATGGATGGGAACAAATAAGAGTAGACAGGTAAATGGATGGGAACAAATAAGAGTAGACAGGTAAATGGATGGGAACAAATTATAGTAGACAGGTAAATGGATGGGAACAAATTACAGTAGACAGGTAAATGGATGGGAACAAATAAGAGTAGACAGGCAAATGGATGGGAACAAATTAGAGTAGAAAGGTAAATGGATGGGAACAAATTAGAGTAGACAGGCAAATGGATGGGAACAAATTAGAGTAGAAAGGTAAATGGATGGGAACAAATTAGAGTAGACAGGCAAATGGATGGGAACAAATTATAGTAGACAGGTAAATGGATGGGAACAAATTAAAGTAGAAGGGTAAATGGATGGGAACAAATTAGAGTAGACAGGTAAATGGATGGGAACAAATTAGAGTAGACAGGTAAATGGATGGGAACAAATTAGAGTAGACAGGTAAATGGATGGGAACAAATTAGAGTAGACAGGTAAATGGATGGGAACAAATTAGAGTAGAAGGCTAAATGGATGGGAACAAATTATAGTAGAAGGCTAAATGGATGTGAACAAATTAGTGTAGACAGGTAAATGGATGGGAACAAATTAGAGTAGAAGGCTAAATGGATGGGAACAAATTAGAGTAGAAGGCTTAATGGATGGGCACAAATTAGAGTAGATGGTTAAATGGATGTGAACAAATTAGAGTAGACAGGTAAATGGATGGGAACAAATTAGAGTAGAAGGCTAAATGGATGGGAACAAATTAGAGTAGAAGGCTAAATGGATGGGCACAAATTAGAGTAGACAGGTAAATGGATGGGAACAAATTAGAGTAGATGGGTAAATGGATGGGAACAAATTAGAGTAGATGGTTAAATGGATGTGAACAAATTAGAGTAGACAGGTAAATGGATGGGAACAAATTAGAGTAGACAGGTAAATGGATGGGAACAAATTAGAGTAGAAGGCTAAATGGATGGGAACAAATTAGAGTAGACAGGTAAATGGATGGGAACAAATTAGAGTAGACAGGTAAATGGATGGAAACAAATTAGAGTAGAAGGCTAAATGGATGGGAACAAATTAGAGTAGACAGGTAAATGGATGGAAACAAATTAGAGTAGACAGGTAAATGGATGGGAACAAATTAGAGTAGAAGGCTAAATGGATGGAAACAAATTAGAGTAGAAGGCTAACTGGATGGGAACAAATTAGAGTAGACAGGTAAATGGATGGGAACAAATTAGAGTAGAAGGCTAAATGGATGGGCACAAATTAGAGTAGACAGGTAAATGGATGGGAACAAATTAGAGTAGAAGGCTAAATGGATGGGCACAAATTAGAGTAGAAGGCTAAATGGATGGGAACAAATTAGAGTAGACAGGTAAATGGATGGGAACAAATTAGAGTAGAAGGCTAAATGGATGGGCACAAATTAGAGTAGACAGGTAAATAGATGGGAACAAATTAGAGTAGACAGGTAAATGGATGGGCACAAATTAGAGTAGACAGGTAAATTGATAGGAACAAATCAGAGTAGACAGTAAATGGATGGAAACAAATTAGAGTAAACAGTAAATGGATGGAAACAAATTTGAGGATAAAAATAGTTTTGTGTCATTCACTGTGAACTGCTTAGACTGGACTGCACACAACCAAGACAGCTCATGTCTACATCAACATTTTTGACTGCTACAATATACATCCAACGTAAAGGCCTGTATGTCAACATATTCTCAATCAGTTGACGTTTTCAACATCCAACATTCAAAAACATCCACCCGAGGACACTGTGACAAATACACAATGACGTGTCCCCTGGTGTCACTCACCTGGTGGCCCTCTCGGCCCCAGTTCACCTGGGGACAGGAAAGTTGACATTACTTCATGCACGCAGCTTTACTACGTCTGTTAGTTGGTGAGAGAGTTAGACTAGAATTAGTCCTGACAGGCAAATCACATGCAAACTTCAGAACCATTTCTTCATGGGACTTCCCACAAAATCACCCCTATCCGAAGTGTTAAGATGTTTTGGTTGTCATGGTTACGGTTATGCAAATTGAATATAACCTAGTTGGTAACATTCTTTTTATACAACTGTAATACCCTGCAAATTTGCTCAAGATACAATAGGTAGTTGTTGAGATATGATGTATACCGGGTTTTACCCATTTCACGAGGTGTCTGTGTCTTGGTGACATAGACATAATTTTATCACACGTCTCTATAGAATCAAACTACATTGTACAAGACTCTGAAGATGTGTTAACAAAACAAATACGTTTTTGAGGACATGAAAACAACTGCTTGTTGAGTGTATAATACCTGGCTCTCCTTTGTAGCCTATGAAGCCAATGAGTCCTCGTTTTCCCTTCTGACCCATGTTCCCTTTCTCTCCCTTCGCACCTGGAGAGTTAGTAGGGAAGATGAATGGGTGTGTTAGGACAGGCAAGGAACACAAGGAAACACGGCCATTTTGTAGAGGAAGGAAGGGAAGAGGATTTAGTTAGGCTGTGTAAAACTAGCCTGTGTCACTCAGACTGCACACAACACGACACAGCCTGTGTCACTCAGACTGCACACAACACGATACAGCCTGTGTCACTCAGACTGCACACAACACGACACAGCCTGTGTCACTCAGACTGCACACAACACGAGACAGCCTGTGTCACTCAGACTGCACACAACACGATACAGCCTGTGTCACTCAGACTGCACACAACACGACACAGCCTGTGTCACTCAGACTGCACACAACACGATACAGCCTGTGTCACTCAGACTGCACACAACACGACACAGCCTGTGTCACTCAGACTGCACACAACACGACACAGCCTGTGTCACTCAGACTGCACACAACACGATACAGCCTGTGTCACTCAGACTGCACACAACACGACACAGCCTGTGTCACTCAGACTGCACACAACACGACACAGCCTGTGTCACTCAGACTGCACACAACACGACACAGCCTGTGTCACTCAGACTGCACACAACACGACACAGCCTGTGTCACTCAGACTGCACACAACACGATACAGCCTGTGTCACTCAGACTGCACACAACACGACACAGCCTGTGTCACTCAGACTGCACACAACACGATACAGCCTGTGTCACTCAGACTGCACACAACACGACACAGCCTGTGTCACTCAGACTGCACACAACACGATACAGCCTGTGTCACTCAGTCAGCACACACTTCTGCTCATACACTAAAGATGTTCTCAGGAAATACATGTAGCAAACAGCGCTAGACCAGACAACTTGTGATGCCTGATGACAGAAATGCCATGTTACAGTGTACACCAGAGTTCTCAGGTTATCCCTACAAGTATGGATACCACCTGCAAGCGTTAGTTGTGCGAGGACACATGACACTGATGACAAGGCTCCAGTCCAACGTTGTCAGCGTCACATCAAGCTGAACCAGTGACCAGTTCATACATAACAACAGAGTGGGCAGTGACAGACTAGTGGAGAGAGAACGGTCAGTCTGGTCAACACATGCAAGTGGATAAGTTAAGACGTGACATTACGTCAGTGTCAGTGTCACTGTCAATGTCACACTTACACGTGCAGTTGTTCAGAAGGTCTTCTATGTCCGTCAGGCTGGCTGTGTCTCCCACTGGCCCCCGCACTGCCCTGTCACCAGGGTCACCTTTCGGCCCGACCTCCCCTCTGTCACCCTTGGGACCGAGCTTCCCAGGTCGCCCTCTCTTGCCCCTTCGGCCCGGAGCTCCAGCTGTGCCATTGACACCTGGAAGAGAGAGATCAGTGAACACAATCAGGTCTCTACTTGTCTATGTCTTACATACAACACAATGTAACACTCTGTCTTATGTACAACACAATGTAACAGTCTCTGTCTTTCAAACAACACAATGTAACAGTCTCTGTCTTACATACAACACAATGTAACATTCTCTGTCTTTCAAACAACACAATGTAACAGTATCTGTCTTACATACAACACAATGTAACAGTCTCTGTCTTTCAAACAACACAATGTAACAGTCTCTGTCTTACATACAACACAATGTAACAGTCTCTGTCTTACATACAACACAATGTAACAGTCTGTGTCTTACATACAACACAATATAACAGTCTCTGTCTTTCAAACAACACAATGTAACAGTCTCTGTCTTACATACAACACAATGTAACAGTCTCTGTCTTTCAAACAACACAATGTAACAGTCTCTGTCTTACATACAACACAATGTAACAGTCTCTGTCTTTCAAACAACACAATGTAACAGTCTCTGTCTTACATACAACACAATGTAACAGTCTCTGTCTTACATACAACACAATGTAACAGTCTGTGTCTTACATACAACACAATGTAACAGTCTCTGTCTTTCAAACAACACAATGTAACAGTCTCTGTCTTACATACAACACAATGTAACAGTCTCTGTCTTACATACAACACAATGTAACAGTCTCTGTCTTATGTACAACACAATGTAACAGTCTCTGTCTTATGTACAACACAATGTAACTGTCTCTGTCTTACATATAACACAATGTAACAGTCTCTGTCTTACAGACAACACAATGTAATAGTCTCTGTCTTACATGCAACACAATGTAACAGTCTCTGTCTTACATATAACACAATGTAACAGTCTCTGTCTTACATACAACACAATGTAACAGTCTCTGTCTTACAGACAACACAATGTAACAGTCTCTGTCTTACATACAACACTATGTAACAGTCTCTGTCTTACATACAATACAATGTAACCAGTCTCTGTCTTACATACAACACAATGTAACAGTCTCTGTCTTACATACAACACAATGTAACAGTCTCTGTCTTACCTACAACACAATGTAACAGTCTCTGTCTTACCTACAACACACTCTAACAGTCTCTGACTCTCACACCCAACAGGGCCTATGACACTACACAGGGCCTCCAACACACTTCACAGGGCCTGTCTTTCATCAAACAGGGCCTCTCATACAGCCCACAATTTGATTTAGAATTAAATAAAAAAAGTTGAAACCAAATTGTTCTAATTAAAATAAAAGCATAGTTGAGTTGTGAAGACGCAAGAGCAGTGAGACATTTGTAAAGTACAGAGCTGACAAGGAACGTCTCTCACCTGGCGACCCAGGCAGTCCATCTACTCCGTCTCTTCCTGGCTCACCACGGGGCCCCGCAGGACCTGAACATGTATTGCTATGATTACAGCACTTGTTTCATACAGTATGAATCCATAATTAACAATTCAGAGACAATCAGTCAGGTAATTTCAGGTGAATGTGAAGTTGAGAGTTAATCAGTCAGGTAATGGCAGGTGAGTATGAAGTTGAGAGATAATCAGTCTAGTAGTGACAGGTGAATGTGAAGTTGAGAGTTTATCAGTCAAGTAATGACAGGTGAATGTGAAGTTGAGAGTTAATCAGTCAAGTAATGACAGGTGAATGTGAAGTTGAGAGTTAATCAGTCAAGTAATGACAGGTGAATGTGAAGTTGAGAGTTAATCAGTCAAGTAATGACAGGTGAATGTGAAGTTGAGAGATAATCACCAACTGCTTTAGAGACTGCTGCTGGTAGAGAGAACTGTCTTGTTAAAGCGAGACCACCCATGCACTTGTACCTAATGTTGACACAAACATCACGTGACAGAGTGAACACCTTCACTCCTGTCTAGTTCACTAAGTCTCAGTGGCTCAATTACTACATCACAAGAACACAATACTCATCAAGTATACTTTGTCATTCACATCAAATGAAGCCATTAGCCAACTAACATCAACACTTTCAGGTGGCAGTAGCAATTGGTAGCATGCCAGCAATCTTGTTAATAACAAGCTAGTAACCATATTAACAATGTAACAAAGTACAACTTATAAACATGTATACAACATGCTAGTAACTATGTTACTGACATTCTATTAGTAACCATGTTAGTAACAAGCTAGTAACGATGTTAGTAACCTTTGTTAATAACATAATACTATTATTAGAAACACAATAGTAACCCTGTTAGTAACAATGTTTGTAACCTTGTTGGTAACATGCTAGTAACCCTGCTAGTTCAAGTCCAAATACAACATGCCAACCTGGCCTGGCTGGTTACCTGAGTCTTGATGCACAGACACTGCCCTGAGCTGAGTGATACATGTGACAGTGATACATGTGACAGTGATACTTGTGACAGTGATACACATGACAGTGATACATGTAAGTGCAATATATGCACCCATGAAAGTGATACATATGAGAGCGATACATATGAGTACAACACATGAGTGATACACATGAGTGATACAATTATGAGAGATACAACTAGACAGAGTGATACACGTGATAGTGATACACATGATAGTGATACACATGATTTTAATACACACAAGTGATACACATGAGTGATACACATGATAGTAAAACAGTTAAGAGAGATACAGATAGATACAGAGTGATATTTGTGATAGTGATACACATGAGTGATACACATGATATTGATACAATTAAGAGATACAAATAGATACAGAGTGATACTTGTGGGAGTGATACACATGATTGATACACATGATAGTGATACAATTAAGAGAGTTACAGAGAGACAGAATGATACTTGTGATAGTGATACACATCAGTGATACACATGATAGTGATACAACTAAGAGAAATACAGACAAAGAGAGAGTGATACTTGTGGGAGAGATACACATCAGTGATACACATGATAGTGATACAATTAAGAGAGTTACAGAGAGACAGAGTGATACTTATGATAGTGAAACACATCAGTGATACACATGATAGTGATACAACTAAGAGAAATACAGACAGAGACAGACAGCTGACACACATGACAGTGATACATGTAATCGTGATACACCAGAAATAGTACATGTCAGTGATACACTCAAAAGTGATACACACACTTGATACACTCGTGGTCTGTTATGTATCCTTCTTCTCCCTGATAGCCCTGGGCTCCTATCAACCCCGGGGTGCCTGGTTCACCCTTCTGCCCTGTCAACAACCGATGCATGCAATGGACAGTGGTCAGTGGACAGTGGTCAGAGGTCAGTGGATAGTGGTCAGTGGTAAGTGGACAGTGGTCAATGGTCAGTGCTCAGTGGACAGTGTACAGTGGTCAGTGGTCAGTGCACAGTGGTCAGTGGACAGCGGTCAGCGGTCAGCGGTCAGCGGTCAGCGGTCAGTAACAGGCACATGCAGTCAGTAACAATTTACTGGCATCAATTTGGTTCATTTTGTACACAAACTGTACACGACATTGTGTACAAAATGTGAAAACCATGCAACACTCAACACCAAGTGTGTACAACAAGTGTCAGTTGTTAACGAGGTCACATGTTAGTAGATGAGGCTGTTGTACATTTCTAACTGATCTTTGAAACCTGACCAACAGAAGTTTAAAGCAGTCAGGATGTAACCTAATGAGACTACACTATCACATGACCTAGTGTGATACTACACAATCACATGACCTAGTGAGAGACTACACTATCACATGACCTACTGCGAGATGTACACTGTCACATGACCTAGTGAGAGACTGTACACTATCACTTGTCACCTAGTGAGATACTGTACACTATCACTTGTTACCTAGTGAGATACTGTACACTATCACTTGTCACCTAGTGAGAGACTGTACACTATCACATGTCACCTAGTGAGAGACTGTACACTATCACTTGTCATTTAGTGAGAGACCGTACACTATCTCTTATCACCTAGTGAGAGACTGAACACTATCACTTGTCATCTAATGAGAGACTGTACACTATCACATGTCACCTAGTGAGAGACTGTACACTATCACATGTCACCTAGTGAGAGACTGTACACTATCACTTGTCACCTAGTGAGAGAGTGTACACTATCACATGTCACCTAGTGAGAGACTGTACACTATCACATGTCACCTAGTGAGAGACTGTACACTATCACTTGTCACCTAGTGAGAGACTGTACACTATCACATGTCACCTAGTGAGAGACTGTACACTATCACATGTCACCTAGTGAGAGACTGTACACTATCACTTGTCACCTAGTGAGAGACTGTACACTATCACTTGTCACCTAGTGAGAGACTGTACACTATCACTTGTCACCTAGTGAGAGACTGAACACTATCACATGTCACCTAGTGAGAGACTGTACACTATCACTTGTCACCTAGTGAGATAATGTACACTATCACTTGTTACCTAGTGAGATACTGTACACTATCACTTGTCATCTAGTGAGAGACTGTACACTATCACATGTCACCTAGTGAGAGACTGTACACTATCACTTGTCATTTAGTGAGAGACCGTACACTATCTCTTATCACCTAGTGAGAGACTGAACACTATCACTTGTCATCTAATGAGAGACTGTACACTATCACATGTCACCTAGTGAGAGACTGTACACTATCACATGTCACCTAGTGAGAGACTGTACACTATCACTTGTCACCTAGTGAGAGAGTATACACTATCACATGTCACCTAGTGAGAGCCTGTACACTATCACATGTCACCTAGTGAGAGACTGTACACTATCACTTGTCACCTAGTGAGAGACTGTACACTATCACATGTCACCTAGTGAGAGACTGTACACTATCACATGTCACCTAGTGAGAGACTGTACACTATTACTTGTTACCTAGTGAGACACTGTACACTATCACTTGTCACCTAGTGAGAGACTGTACACTATCACATGTCACCTAGTGAGAGACTGTACACTATCACTTGTCACCTAGTGAGAGACTGTACACTATCACGTGTCACCTAGTGAGAGACTGTACACTATCACATGTCACCTAGTGAGATACTGAACACTATCACTTGTCACCTAGTGAGAGACTGTACACTATCACTTGTCACCTAGTGAGAGACTGTACACTATCACATGTCACCTAGTGAGAGACTGTACACTATAACATGTCACCTAGTGAGAGACTGAGTACTATCACTTGTCACCTAGTGAGAGACTGTACACTGTCACATGTCACCTAGTGAGAGACTGTACACTATCAATTGTCAACTAGTGAGAGACTGTACACTATCACATGTCACCTAGTGAGAGACTGTACACTATCACTTGTCACCTAGTGAGAGACTGTACACTGTCACATGTCACCTAGTGAGAGACTGTACACTATCAATTGTCAACTAGTGAGAGACTGTACACTATCATGTCTCACCTAGTGAGAGACTGTACACTATCACATGTCATCTAGTGAGAGACTGTACACTATCACTTGTCACCTAGTGAGAGACTGTACTCTATCATGTGTCACCTAGTGAGAGACTGTACACTATCACTTGTCACCTAGTGAGAGACTGTACACTATCACTTGTCACCTAGTGAGAGACTGTACACTATCACATGTCACCTAATGAGAGACTGAAAGAGTGAATTGATCAGTCTGACTATGTTGAGTTAACACAGGCCCAGTTTCACCTGGAGGGCCCTGTGTGCCGTTGCAGCCCTGAGACCCTGGTTCTCCCGCCTCCCCTGCAACAAGAGGTCGACATCACAGGAACATGTCACATGTCAACAGGTAACACAGTGTGACAAATAATACTCAAGTGTCATAAAATGGACAGTGGCCTGACCAATCCCACAGCCAACATTAGCAATGATCTGCCTAATTCATAGCTATAATTAGCCACACAGTAGCAAGGCCAACAACCTTTCACAATCTAGGGCCCACAACATAAACTACAGAGCGTCCTTGCACACTTGGGGTTGCTGAGGCTGATTACATCAGTTCCACACAGCTCTTCTGTACCCCTGGCAGACCCTTCTCAAAAACTCATTTAAAAAATTAGCCAATCAAATCACCCACGAGGAGGGTGGTTCACGAAGAGGGTGGTTCACGAGGAGGGTGGTTCACATCCTGCCAAGGAGGATGGCTGACCTCCTGTCATGTGATATAAGTTTGGGTTATTTCAGGTTGTGTTATAGGCAATGTGTAGGATGTGAATGAGTCATTATTTTCGGAGTTGTGTATCCGCCTTCAGATTGGGGACGGCTATTTGCCCTGTTCTCACGGCTGACACAGTAGTGACTGGTGAAAACAATCACTGTAATATTCCATAGTTCGAGTCTATTCACTTCTACACTTTGCAGGGACAATCACCCGGGGTACAGTAGTGTAGTGACACGAACCCTGGCTTGCACAGATGTCACAAAGACATGACTTGTGTGTGTGACGTCAACACAAATGTCACAAAGACATGACTTGTGTGTATGATGTCAACACAAATGTCACAAAGAACATAACTTGTGTGTGTGTGATGTCAACACAGATGTCACAAAGGACATGACTTGTGTGTATGATGTCAACACAAATGTCACAAAGGACATAACATGTGTGTTATGTCAACACAGATGTCACAAAGACATGACTTGTCTGTATGATGTCAACACAGATGTCACAAAGAACATACCTTGTGTGTATGATGTCAACACAGTTGTCACAAAGACATAACTTGTGTGTATGATGTCAACACAGTTGTCACAAAGGACATAACTTGTGTGTGTGTGTGTGATGTCAACACAGTTGTCACAAAGGACATAACTTGTGTGTGTGTGTGTGTGTGATGTCAACACAAATGTCACAAAGAACATAACTTGTGTGTGTGTGTATGATGTCAACACAAATGTCACAAAGAACATAACTTGTGTATATTACATCATCACAGTTGTCACAAAGGACATAACTTGTGTGTGTGATTTCAACACAGTTGTCACAAAGGACATAACTTGTGTGTATGATGTCAACACAGATGTCACAAAGAACATAACTTGTGTGTATGATGTCAACACAGTTGTCACAAAGGACATAACTTGTGTGTATGATGTCAACACAGATGTCACAAAGAACATAACTTTTGTGTGTGATGTCAACACAGTTGTCACAAAGGACATAACTTGTGTGTATGATGTCAACACAGATGTCACAAAGACATAACTTGTGTGTATGACATCAACACAGTTGTCACAATGGATATAACTTGTGTGTATGATGTCAACACAGTTGTCACAAAGGACATAACTTGTGTGTATGATGTCAACTCAGTTGTCACAAAGGACATAGCGTGTGTGTATGATGTCAACACAGTTGTCACAAACAATATAAGTTGTGTGTATGACATCAACACAGATGTCACAAAGGACATAACTTGTGTGTATGACATCAACGCAGTTGTCACAAAGGACATAACTTGTGTGTATGACATCAACACAGTTGTCGCAAAGGACATAACTTGTGTGTATGACATCAACACAGATGTCACAAAGGACATAACTTGTGTGTATGATGTCAACACAGTTGTCACAAAGGACATAACTTGTGTGTATGACATCAACACAGATGTCACAAAGGACATAACTTGTGTGTATGATGTCAACACAGATGTCACAAAGGACATAACTTGTGTGTATGATGTCAACACAGTTGTCACAAAGGACATAACTTGTGTGTATGATGTCAACACAGTTGTCGCAAAGGACATAACTTGTGTGTATGACATCAACACAGTTGTCACAAAGGACATAACTTGTGTGTATGATGTCAACACAGATGTCACAAAGGACATAACTTGTCAACACAGACACACTGGACAGACCTGAAGTAAATACATCACGTGGAAAGTGAAACCGAAGGTATCTGTCTATTACTCTAACAAGATTAGTGAATACAACACCTGATGGGGAGTGGGGGAATCAGGGGAGTGGGGGAATCAGGGGAGTGGGGGAATCAGGGGAGTGGGGGAAGAAGGGGAGTGGGGGAAGAAGGGGAGTGGTGGAAGAAGGGGAGTGGTGGAAGAAGGGGAGTGGTGGAAGAAGGGGAGTGGTGGAAGAAGGGGAGTGGAGGAAGAAGGGGAGTGGGGGAAGAAGGGGAGTGGGGGAAGAAGGGGAGTGGGGGTAGAAGGGGAGTGGGGGAAGAAGGGGAGTGGGGGAAGAAGGGGAGTGGGGGAAGAAGGGGAGTGGTGGAAGAAGGGGAGTGGTGGAAGAAGGGGAGTGGTGGAAGAAGGGGAGTGGTGGAAGAAGGGGAGTGGGGGAAGAAGGGGAGTGGGGGAAGAAGGGGAGTGGGGGAAGGAGGGGAGTGGGGGTAGAAGGGGAGTGGGGGAAGAAGGGGAGTGGGGGAAGAAGGGAAGTGGGGGAAGAAGGGAAGTGGGGGAAGAAGGGGAGTGGGGGAAGAAGGGGAGTGGGGAAGAAGGGGAGTGGGGGAAGAAGGGGAGTGGGGGAAGAAGGGCAGTGGAGGAAGAAGGGGAGTGGGGGTAGAAGGGGAGTGGGGGAAGAAGGGAAGTGGAGGAAGAAGGGGAGTGGTGGAAGAAGGGGAGTGGGGGAAGAAGGGGAGTGGGGGAAGAAGGGGAGTGGGGGTAGAAGGGGAGTGGGGGAAGAAGGGCAGTGGAGGAAGAAGGGGAGTGGTGGAAGAAGGGGAGTGGTGGAAGAAGGGGAGTGGTGGAAGAAGGGGAGTGGGGGAAGAAGGGGAGTGGTGGAAGAAGGGGAGTGGAGGAAGAAGGGCAGTGGAGGAAGAAGGGGAGTGGTGGAAGAAGGGCAGTGGGGGAAGAAGGGGAGTGGGGGAAGAAGGGCAGTGGAGGAAGAAGGGGAGTGGTGGAAGAAGGGGAGTGGTGGAAGAAGGGGAGTGGTGGAAGAAGGGGAGTGGGGGAAGAAGGGGAGTGGGGGTAGAAGGGGAGTGGAGGAAGAAGGGGAGTGGGGGAAGAAGGGGAGTGGGGGTAGAAGGGGAGTGGGGGAAGAAGGGGAGTGGGGGAAGAAGGGGAGTGGTGGAAGAAGGGGAGTGGTGGAAGAAGGGGAGTGGTGGAAGAAGGGGAGTGGAGGAAGAAGGGGAGTGGGGTAGAAGGGGAGTGGGGGAAGAAGGGGAGTGGAGGAAGAAGGGGAGTGGAGGAAGAAGGGGAGTGGGGGAAGAAGGGGAGTGGTGGAAGAAGGGGAGTGGTGGAAGAAGGGGAGTGGTGGAAGAAGGGGAGTGGAGGAAGAAGGGGAGTGGGGGTAGAAGGGGAGTGGGGGAAGAAGGGGAGTGGGGGAAGAAGGGGAGTGGTGGAAGAAGGGGAGTGGTGGAAGAAGGGGAGTGGTGGAAGAAGGGGAGTGGAGGAAGAAGGGGAGTGGGGGTAGAAGGGGAGTGGGGGAAGAAGGGGAGTGGGGGAAGAAGGGGAGTGGTGGAAGAAGGGGAGTGGTGGAAGAAGGGGAGTGGAGGAAGAAGGGGAGTGGGGGTAGAAGGGGAGTGGGGGTAGAAGGGGAGTGGGGGAAGAAGGGGAGTGGGGGAAGAAGGGGAGTGGTGGAAGAAGGGAAGTGGGGGAAGAAGGGAAGTGGTGGAAGAAGGGGAGTGGTGGAAGAAGGGGAGTGGGGGGAAGAAGGGGAGTGGGGGTAGAAGGGGAGTGGGGGAAGAAGGGGAGTGGGGGTAGA